>MU827879.1:0-15140 GCA_029204205.1 Desmophyllum pertusum | reverse complement strand
TAAGGGCAGTAGGTGGTATCATATTTACCATTTTTCCATTATGACAATTAAATTATATATTGCTTTTATTCCGGTTCCACTTTGTAATAATAATAATAATAATAATAATAATAATAATAATGGTTTTTTGAACAATATATCCACATAGTGGCTCTTCACTTGTCGCACTACCTAATATACAATAAGAGTGTGAACTTAAAACATATAAATACTGTCTCTGAATAGGTAGATAGATAAGTATAAGGAAGGAAAGAAGGAAGGTTTAGTTTTACTTCAGTTTTACATGTTTGTACTTCTTTTCAGGGCCTGCATGTAAAAAAACACTCACCTTCCGGGACGTTTATTCCTGTAAATTATTAATAAAATAAAAAATTCCAGGACTCTCCAGGATTTCAATTCAGGACTTGCCTATGTAAACATTTTTCGTCCTGATTTACCGATAAAATAAACTTTGTTTTACTGCGTTCTGAGCCAAATGCATTACTCTATACATTCACGACTAATTCTGTATATACTCCGTAAATTTCTACACAACAGAAAGTTTAGAATATCCCGTTTATAGATAAGCGCACACATGTACGCTTATCGGACCTATTTTTTATATCCGCCGCCTCACCTTTCCTCGTCAGTCGTAATGTTCAGACAGTCACTCCAGTTTCCAGTCCCAATTCTCGTTCTACCGGCCACACGAACGCAGTAACTCAGTGTACACAAGTAAATCTGAAATATTTTTAGATAATTCTTGAGGCTTGGTGTCTATCCTGACACCGTTAAAGGAACCGTCGACCTCGCTGTTAATCTCGTACATAATTATGTAACCTAAAAGATATCCACTGATGAAGTCAGGTGGTATGTGACTCCATTTGATTGTGAGGCTTGTTGAGCTAGTGTTGAATCCAGCTGTGAAGTTTGGTGAAATGCTGGGTACTGTTAAAGCAACATAGACCATTACAATATTATAGCAAACTGAAGAGCCATAATAAAACATCAAAGCAAATAACGAGACACTGAGAAAGATGTCATTTGTCACAAGGAGTGAGATTGGCACAGAGAAAAACCTGAGACCCTGACACGAGTCGAAGCCATGACCTTACAGGAAGACTCGTGGCGAACATAGGTCATTTACTACATTGTAGGTTCATGTGACACGCTTCATGTATACTGCTAGGATCAGCAATATCGCGGAAAACGTCATGTGTCGTGATTAAAAAAGGTGGTACTATCCTTCGATTTTTAGAACTTCTTATCACCTAATAAATGCTACACTGCAAAACCTGACCACTGAAAAAATTCAGTGGCTCAAATTCAGTGGCTTATCACCTAAAACGTCTGATTTGTTTTAATATTAAAAATTTTCATTTGACTTCAGGGGCAATTCAAATTTTATGACGAATCGTTTAATTTTATACAACTATATGCAAGCCTACAGAATTTGATGAGAATGATGCTTGGTTCACTGCATCTTAAAACAAAACTAGAACTTCTACGTTTAGTTTTAGATTGGTTTCAATATAATTAGAATGTAGTCAACTCCACTCCAATAGAAATATAATTCAGTTAATTCAGTAAATAAAGTTTGTGATTGGTGATTGGTTCACTGAACCGTCTTTTTTTGTTAAATAACTTCTAGTCTTGGTTCAATTCTGGATTTTGGTCAATAGTGCACTGCAGTAGAACTATAAGCGCTTACCATCCTCGTCTGTCATAACGCAAATCAAGTCACTCGTATTTCCATCTCCTTTACTGTTAAAACCCACGATTTGAATACAATAATTTGCGAACTTTTCAGTCCATCCAGGCTCCAAGTTACTTTGTTTTCTCCAAGTACAGTATTTTCAAGGAGTTGCGGGATATTTCGTCGTTTTCGACGAGCAGCTACTATCCCCGACAGCGGCTCTTTCTTGTAGCTGATACGATACCCACGAATTATTCCTTGTTGTAGCTTCGCTGCAATTGGTTGCCATGTTACGTTGATTCTGGTGGAGCTTTCATTTCGGGCTGTGACATTCAAAGGTGATCCGCGGGGAGCTGGAAGGCGAAGGAAAAAGTTTAATCTTTTGAGCGTTAGCTCTGGAAACGCCAGCTTCCCAAATTCTTCACGGTGGTGAATTTAACTCACGTTCTATAATGAATTAAATTTTTATGATGGCCGATGATCCCCACTGAAATTTTTGTTTTGACAATTTTGGCCGAAGGGATCGGGAGCGAGATAAATTACGCGTCGCCGCGGGGCGTATTCACTTACTAAAGATGAATTAAAAATTAAAAAAAAATCATAACTTTATCCTCTCGATAAACCCCTATCCATCGACTGAAATGTATTCGCTATTTAATACAAGTTTGATTAACTCCGCCTGGGGTCATTCATGTCATGAATAGACTGAATACCCTTGCCGGTCCCAAGCCCGATAAAGGAGGAGGGTTGTGTGTTGGGTCAGTAACCCAGCCACGTAAAAAATTTGCTCGCAGCAGTACTGAAACCAGTAGTTCAGTCAACGTCTTTACCCGACAGCTAGTGAAATAGTCGGTCCCACAAGGTTTGTTCATTGTATCCAGAGGTTTTGTTATGCAGTGTAATATATTAAACACTAGAGACAGTGTTTCATCCGATTTCCAAAACACCGAGAAAGAGAGTTGGTATCAACCGCAACCGGTTTAGGTTGAAACGGTTGAGGTTTCCCAATATAATATAACACTTTTCCAACCGTTTGTCGGTTGAAACGCCGTTTCAACCTAGTTTGATGCCGGTTGAAAAGTTGATCCAGCAAACCAACCTAAAACGGTTTTTTTCCCATTAGAACACGAAAAAACCCAACCAACCTAAAACGGTTGATCCCAATAGAACACGACCTAAGTGTTTGATATATCTCCTCAATCGAAACAAAAACTAAGGAGTAAACGGAGAAATAAAATAACATACATTTGTGTTTTAGCCTTAGGGTATTGCAGGCTTTTTTTGTTTTTGTTTACTGTTATCGGAATTGCTTTTTTAGTAGAAGTTAGTGTTGTCGAGCCCGAGCCTCTGCGGGAGACTGGGCACCACTCCCTAGCTACCTACGTCTTCGACGACAAAACAAATTATTGCTAACTATTAAATAATTATTATTACTATCATAAATATCTTAATTTATTATTACTGATAAACAGCAAAACGTACCTTCTTCGTCCGTGTACAAACATTTCTTGTTATCCAACTGCGTGTCAAACTCATCATTTTTGGAACCGACCACAGCAAAACAGTAGTTTGTGAATATTGTCAAATTGCTGAACACGTGGGTGCTGCTGCTGTCGCAAAACAGTATGCTAACTTCAACAGTATCCTCTGCTTTGTGATAATTTATTTTAATTCCTCTTTTATCACTGTCATCAATAGGAAGTGGTAAATCATTGTTCCAGTTCAACCGAATAGATGTCGAGCTTTCGTTGAATGCAGTGAAGTTCACTCTTGCTGTTAAAGATAAAAACAGACTGACTTTTCTCAATATGTCTCCGGGAGAGTAAAAAAAAATACTGACTTTCAATCTTAATCATAAAACCAAAGATTTTCCTAGAGAAATACAATTTTCTCAATGATTAATAAAAATTGAGCGTTTTGACAAATTGATTCAAATGTCCAGTTTTCATGGTTATAACATAATTATCATAATGATAAACTTTTCATCTAAAAAACTACCGTAAAATTCCAGGTGGGGGAGGTGGAAGGTGCTTATATTATCGGAAGAATTGGTTCAGGACGTACCGTGTTTGGAAAGCATGTAGCGCCTGCAAAATTGTATGCGTATACAAGAATATACATGGTAAAACTCTCTAAACATAAAAAAAGTTCTATAGTCGTCAAATGAACATCGCATGACTAGTCTCTGAACGTACTGTAAACGATATACAAAGAAAGCTTTACTACATTCCGAAGAAATTATGACGTTCTTTAAGAGTATTACTAAGTCCATGGCCTTTTGATTAATTTTTTTTTCTGGGGGAGGAGGAGTCTTATTATCGGGTATAGCTTGATGCGTCCAACATTTCCGGGGGGGGGGGCTTAGTTTCGGGTGGGCCTACGGTATTTAATTTCGTATTAGCACTTCAACTTAACTTTCTTGGCCGAATGTTCGAAGGACGTTTAATTAAGCTAATCCAGGATTAGTGTAAATATTGATTTCAGTTTTGCAATTAACGTTTTAGTGATATTTCTTGTTAATAGTTTTTGTCCTTCAGTTTTGACTTTGAGTAATCTCAAACTCTACAAAACATTAGCATTAAAAGACAATTTTATACAAGATAAATTAAAACCTCAGTTTACTTTTAATCCAGGATTACCGTTAATCGGCTTTCGAATAACTGGGCACCTTGGTTCTAAACTGAATCAAATTTCAAACCTACCTCTTTCACCAGTTACCGCCACCATGCATGAAGTGCTATTGCCTTTTCCATATTCAGTAAAGGCCGCCACATAAACACAGTATGTCGTGTGTTCTCCAAGATTCGTGATGTTAATTCCTTCTGAGTGACAGTTCGTGAATATCGAAGTACCATTTTCACTGGAGTCACCCATTTTTTCTAGTGTAACAATGTATCCTCTCAATGAACCATAAAAGAAGTAATGTGGACGAGTGTTCTTCCATCGGATGTCCACATAGTTGTAACTTGTGTTTATTACTTTGATGTCTTCTGGAAAGAGCGTTGCTCCTAAATAGAAGTAATATATCAAACACGAGAGACAGTGTTTCATAACATTTCCAATGACCGAGAAGAGAGTGGTAAATACGACGCGTAGTAGAGTGTTTTTGACGAAATAAGAGGTGTTTGGAAATCTGATGAAACACTGTCTCGAGTGTTTGACAGTGCTTGATTATATTTTCTCAATCGAAACTGAAACTGCAAAGAGTAAACCGCGGAGAAATAAAATCGTATAAATCTATGCTAATTAAGATCAGATATCCACAAAACCACTGCCACGGTTATGATTTCCTTTGTTTTAATTTGATTAATTATTTACGAATTTGAGAAGTTGTATTGAAAACGTAATTGACATATCACGTTTAGTCTTCTATCTGGCTACAGTGGTTTCCAGGGGTCTTTCACTGACTTAGTAGGGTGTAGACAAACTCCCACATTTAATTTTGCAAATATTGAAAACAGCATTTTATTAAAGTACTGCTCAATAGCTTTCATTTGAATGGTCACACACATGCGAGGGTTTCATTCACAGTTCAAAGTTATAACCACCTTGTACGGCATTAAACACTACGTTTTCATTGGGTTTCATCCAGAGACTTGAAAGTTAGGTACGATCCACCTTGTACAGCATAATAAACAGTACTACATGAAAGTACTACTCAATAGCTTTCATTTAAATGGTCACACACTAGGGTTTCATCCACAGACTTAAAAGTTAGAACCACCTTGTACAGCATAACAAACAGTACTACATGAAAGTACTGCTCAATAGTTTTCATTTGAATGGTCACACACTATAGGGTTTCATCCACAGATTTAAAAGTTAGAACCACCTTGTACAGCAAAATAAACAGTTAGCACAATGAAAGCACTGTTCAATAGCTTTCATTTAAATGGTCACACACTATCAGTGTTCCCACTAGTTTTGGAAAACAGGAGTCCCAAGGACCCCCAGTTCCAGTAATTGGGGTCCTTTCTATTTTTTAAGGTCCCCTAAGGAGAAAGGCATTTTAAGTGATATACACATCATGTAATATTACATGAAGTATGACCGCTGACCATCAATGAGCCGAGAGTTGTTCGCTCGTTCGCGTGATTATCATTGTGATTCTTGCTTCATTTTCGAGTTTGCAGCCAAATTTTTCATAGTTTCCAGCTTGGAGAGGTAATGAAAAGGTAAAGGAAACTAGTGAAACTTTAACATTGTTTCTTATGTGTGTTTTGTATCTTGAAAAATCTTATTTATCTCAAGAGTAGACCAAACTATGAAAACACTCGAAATTTTGAGCGCTGATTTTTTAATATGTGCGTCCCTGGGACGTACTGTGGCTAAAAACTGTGCGTCCTTTTTATTTTTTGTGCGTCAGATACGCACAGTTGTGCGTTAATGGGAACACTGACTATGGTTTCATCCACGGACTTGAAAGTTAGATCCACCTAAATTAAACAGCGTGAGATAATACCTGCTTCGGCTTCTTTTCCGTAAATCTCAACTCTCATACAAGGGTATTTGTGCCACTTTATTGGCCAGAAACGTACATCTTTAGCCATAACACCGTCTTGAAGAATTGTTCTGTATTTCTGATGGTTGTTTTTGCTACCATTTATGATCTGCAGGCAAGTTTATGAACAAGAAATCAATATTAGCTGGTACTAAAGAAACGAACCCGAAATACGCTAAGAGACGGCAATAATTATCAGGAGGGGGGGGGGGGGGGGGGGTTGGAAAATGGGCTTCATGTAAGAAAATATTAGGTAATACCCCCCCTCCTAAAGGAGTGAATTTAGTTATTGCCCCCCCCCCCCCCCCCCCCCTCTAATCAGTCAGAAATTATGTACGACAATATACAACAGAGCCATAGCAGAAGGAAAAGAGCATGTGTGTTAATTTTTCGGTCCCCACCTCATAAATAGGTATGGATTCGCCAATGTAATACGTACTTGAAATAAAATGTTAAGCCCCCCCCCCTCTCTCTCTTGAGTGACTTATTCTACCTTGAGCCCCCCCCCCCCCCTATCCTTGCTTTGATTTTACTTTATGCCCCCCCCCCCCTCTGTTTTTTTCATATTACAGACCATTAATTACGTACTAACCTCAGCCCCATCCTCTGCTTTGTAATAGTTCCACTTATTCTCAGACGTAGATAGTTCAAGCTTGTATGTCTTAACAAAGCCTCGTTGACGTTCAAAGTTGCCTTGAGTGGAGACGGCGCATATAAAGAAAATGGTACTCAAAGCGACTTGCAGGTATCCTGGGTAATCAACATGACCACACCAGGCTCCTGGATATCCCAGGCGACCTTGCGATGCTGGATATTGTTCAGTTTCGTTAGGAGCTGTTATATTATCATCCGGGATACGTTTGTACTCCATTCCAAGCGCAGATTTATGGCATGGTTCTCTAGGACCTTGAACGGCTGTCAATAGGGACAAGTAACACGATAATTTAGTATCAGGGGAAAGAGATGATATTCACCGGGTTTTTTTGCGCATCTTGAGGCCGATTGTAAGGGAGTCTGGGGTCTCAACGAATTTGAGCATAATTTATGACCGTTGCAATGCCGCACGCACATACTAAGGGCCGGTTTTCTCTTTGGCTGCTCAACTACAATACTCAGTGCGAATAAAGCTTTTCATACTACAGTCGAACCTCTATTAAGCGGCCACCTATTAAACGGCCAGCTCCTATTAAACGGTCGGCTATCAAAGTCCCAATATCAGGCGAGTATAATACTGTAAATAAAACCCCTATTAAGCAGCCACTTGCCATTTCCCAGAGGGTGGCCACTCAATAGGGGTTCGACTGCAATATTCTTCGATTTCATATACCGTAATATCCCGCTTATAAGCCCCTCCGCTTAAGAGCATGATTAAATTAGTAAGGCTGCCAATTTTCAGACCGCTGATGCGTAAGCGTGAGATTTTATGATCGTTTGAAAGTTCGAAAAATTTAAAGGATTGCCAGCCATACAAATCCAGCCATACAAATCCTTTAAATGTTTCGAACTTTCAAACCACTAACAAACCACACCATGCTCTTTCCATTTCTGGCAACCATTTTGTGCAACCACCTATTTTTATGATTGACATGGTCATATGACCGTATTATGCAAAGGGCCTATACCACAGGTGGACATATATACTACCGCTTACCAAGTTTCATGCATATATTGCCTATAGACTCGTTTCCATAAATGTTGTTCCATTTTCCTGTGCTATTCTCGATTTCAACGAAGTCGAAATTTTCACCATTTTCTTTAGGGTGGCTTGTATTCCAGTTCTCGTAGACGTCCGGAAAAAAAGGTATGTCTCTATTCCATACAAAACTCCCTTCTGTTTCCTTATCATTTAGTCCAAGCCACGCCGACGCACTTTTCATTTGCGAGACAAGAAAAACGTTTACATTTTCTGTCACTGATCGTACCATGACTGAGTCGTAATTTGAGCACTCGGTGACTGCTTGTGCTCTGTCGATGCTGTTGTTCGTGAAGATGTAGCAACGCCCATTGAAATACACCCAGCCATCAGCTGTGCAATCTATGATGCAATCATACAAATGCAATTAGACCACAATACCTTGGTAATATTGGGGCATGTTGCTTTGAATGTGTTAAATGGGTGAATCTGCAAAGCCTTCAATGCTCGAATTGAAATATTTGTAGATCTTTGCCTAACTTTTTTTTGCTAGTTTTGGTTTAATTAAAGGGGCAGTGTCACCAATATTTATTCCTACTTAAAAATCCTAGCAGAGGTGTTTGTATCAATGGAAATCCACCTGGGCTTGCTAAAAGTTACTATAGACTAGTACAGAAAAACTGTTACGCCCCTTTATTTATTCCCACTAACAACCGTTTTTTAATTCCTTATGTAAAATTGTTACTGTAATCTTGAAAAAAGTGTGAATAAAACAAATTGAAATTGAAATTGTTTAAAAAAATGTATTTGACCAAGGACGGGTAGGAAGGAAGTGGAATGAAACTTGCAAAAGTCGGCCGACGTTTTCAAGTTTTACGCTGTTCTTGGGAAAATAGCTCAAAATTAATGATTCTGGTTTGTTCCAACCTCGGGAGAATGAATTGATGTCTTTCTCTTGTTGTTCAGGAGCCATTTTGTGCATCAGCGAGTGTACCTTCATTCAAGCGTAGTTTACACAAAAACTTGGGAGAATTCACGTGATACTGCCCCTTTAAAATAAGTGCGGAGAACTGGAAGTAAAAAATGTCTTCCACAACTCCTAACCCTTTAAAATTGCTAATCAGTAATTATATGATAGCATACAAGTGAGAGAATGACTTCCCGTGCCCCATGATAATTTTTTAAAATCTATTATTAATAGTTTCGCGCTATACTATGAAATTTATTTTTGTTCGCCTTCTAAACGAAGCTCTGACACCCCGTTCATTGAACTGACCAATCCGGTAGCGATCTTTTTAGATAGCTCAGCTATTTGTGGTTTTCACCAACATTACAAAAACTGTTTGCTTGCATGAAACAAATTCAGTTCAGAAACACGTTCATCCGGGACATCACAAATTTCAAATAGCTTTATTTCCAAAGAATCACTGGATCGATACCAAACTTTGCATATAGATTAATGATTTCCATGTCTAGAAGATATAACAAGAATAGCTTTGTAGGATTAACAGTTTAGATTTTAGAATTTTGATGACGTCAGATGAAAACAAATAATTATTCATTTTACGTCTCCTCACTTACTGTTTTGCACTTGTAATTATGCCATATTGTGCCTGTAAAAACACACACAAAAGAACGTTAAAGAAAATAGAGCTGTAACAATAACCAGCTATACTCAATATAAATAGGAACTGAAATAATCCGCTAAAATAAATATTTTCAAGGCTAACCTATTTTAATTTTTTAACCCTAAATTAGCCTATAGATCGACAAACAAATTTATAATGACAGAATTCTCAAACACTCGGTTACAAACTCGACCAGCCAACAGGATATGTCGGATATTCTAGTTGTTTTTTGTATTTTTTTTTCACGCAATTAGTTGAATATTTCAAATTTTCAAGCAATACGAAACGTGCGCATAAAATAACCTTAGACCACGTCGCTAATATTTAATTTGGACATATTCCGTAGTCTAGTTGCTTCTTTCGCGCAATTAATTAAATAGTGCAAACAGCTATACGTTGTTCGATAAAGATCTAAAATACCCCTAAGAGGATGTTTCACATATGAAACGTGAACATCGAAAAACATTGAAGAATTCCAAGATCCCTCAAACTAATAAATGTATAGACATACAAGTAGTATATATTTTAGGCATTTTTAAATATTTTTCGCACGACTATTTTAAAACGTACCTGTAAAATGAAAACAACTGTGATAAAATTAATTTCTACACTCCAAAACTTGGTTTCCATCCTTGGATCAAACTAGTTCTTGTGACTAGCGGAGAAACTTCCCATTTTCAAACGGCAGTTTACCAAAGAAAAACGTTGTGACTGTAGTTTGTCATAATGATGTAGTCAGTCTTAGTCAATTTCGATGCAGCCTGCTAATTACTCGGCAGCAGGTGTTTGGATATATTTTTAACAGCGCCAATCGGAATACTGTCTTGCAGTATTTCAAAAACAAAAGGAAGAATTTTGACAATATTAATTATTAATACAGCGAGTGACGGCGAGTTAAAACGTTTCTGGCATGAGATTACTGATATGTTCAACACGGAACGTTTTATCAAAGTGGATCAAACTGCATTGAGACAGTACAGTTAAAAACAAGGGCATTCGAATTGCGTTCACGAATGATATAACTTGTCTTCAATTATTGACAGTTTCTAAAATAAAAACACTGTCGTCACAGAAACTTCCTTAGTTTCAAAATGTTTCTGATGGAAACAAATTATTAAAATGCATGATGCTGTTGTTTAATGTTACACTGGCAGGTCTGGGCTCGGTTAGATATAACGCTATCTCCACCGGATAAATCACTATCCAGTTAATAAGTCTTATTATTATACCACATGGCATTTTAGAGTGCGAATACGCACAAAGACGAGTGCAAATATGAGATCGTATTCAACGGGTCTTAGTCCTCCTGACCGCGCGCTACGTTAAACACTGTTGAAAGCCTATATTTTAGGAAAGATATTATGTCGTATAATAAACAATTTATTCAGCGGAAAGTTGTGTAATACGGCTGGGCATTTTTACTCGTCAATGTTTATTTTTTTCTCGCCTAAAGGCTCGAAAAAATAAAAACTGACTCGTAAAAATACCCAGCCGTATTACACAACTTTACGCTGAATAACCTTTATATACAGTTGAATCCCGATAACTCGAACCCTCGATAACTCGAACCTCCCGCTAACTCGAACCTTTTTCGATTCCCCTTCAGGTCATTTTCTTACTAATTTTACCCTCGATAACTCGAACCTCCCGCTAACTCGAACCTTTTTCGATTCCTCTTCAGGTCATTTTCTTACTCAATTTTACCCAACCTCGTTCCCAGGGTCTCTCATCTTCCCGCCCCCTGGAGCGAGAGAAGAGAGACCCTGGTCTGGTCTGGTCACGTGTCTAATTGACATTTTCAAACCCCAGGGAGGGCTCCTATAATTACGAATCTTTGTCGCGCTTTCTTTTGTCGACAACAAAGCGAGGCCAGAAGCTATTAAAACGGCCACTGTTCACACTGTCAGGCAAGCAATGTTTTTATACAGCAGTCTTCAGTTCGCTGTTTGCAGCAGTTACTCCAATGTTTAGAGGCAATTTACTGTGGCCGAGATGTCTATGGAAAATCGATGAATTTCCAGCGCGCTAGCGCTGCTCCACGGCAGGCAAGGTCTCGAAAGGTCAATGTCGTATCGGAGTCAATTGTCAAAGCGTCATCATTATATAAAATTGCACTGACGTCTGAACATTTCCACAAAGAGGAAAGAAAAAATATTAAGACACCATGGGCTTAAAGGGACACTGTCCTGATTTTAGCATGATTTGGGGAAGCTCAGAAACATATCTAGATCATAGGAAGTTGAACAATAATGGTTTAATTTTGTAGAATAGTACTCAACAAATGACAGGAACCCATTAGGAAGTGAGGATGACTAACGACAGCGAGGATGGAAATGGATTGCAATATGGATTTTTGAAAAAAACGTCAGGATGTCAGTTTTTCAAAGTTTCAAATTTGACTCGGAAATCTTTGAAATTTTAAAAATTTTGTTGCAGTATGGAATTTCTTGAAAAAATTGCTTTTTATCATTTAGTTAGAGTTTACTAAGTTCTTATTTGATAGATTAAGGACCGGACCATTTCGTGCATTTATAACAGTTTTGAGCAAATACGCCGGGACAGCGTCCCTTTAATTCAACTTTAATAACCAAGCTTATATTTTGCGAGTCGCTGACTCTTAGTCTAAGCGCTGTAAAATCTAACACATCACGTACACATCTCATAAATGTAAAACAAAGTGAATGCACATTGCATATCGAGTTTTCCTGTTTTTAAAAGATATATCCTAAAGGGTAAAGGTAAGGCGAGTGCAATAAAAACAAACAGAAACAAGCAACAGTACATAATTTACCTGGAGTTGGGTTGAATTTTCTTGTCGATCGCGGAGACTTGCTCTGGTCGGTGATCATTTTGTCACCTTTTATCATTTTCGCCAACGCCGCCGGTAGCGACGAAATACACGAGACCGTCAAATAACCAGAATAAAGAATCAAGCAAAACATCGCCGCCGAATAAATAAAACCTATAAAGATTTTCTTTATCCCTTTCTTGTCCTGGATTCGAAACATTAACCCGCTTTAGACCCCGGGCTTTCGACTCCTTCGACTTCGCAGATCTTGATCAAATGTGCGTTGTACAGCAGTGTACAGATGGCGATCTTTCGATACATCTAAGACCATCTAAGAACCCTAGCATTCCTTGATCGCGGTCTTGAAGGCTACAAAATTCTTTAATCGTCCGTTAATCGTCTTTTTGGCGTCTCGGAACGGCAAAAATGTTTACCACGAAAGCACGTCCACATGCGATTATTTTGATTTACAACACTTTCCGCTCACCCCTAGGCAAAGTGGAGACAAATTTCACACTCATCTGCCCCTCCCACTAATCTTTTATTTGCTACATCCCAGATTCTGGGACACACGTGACCAGACCAGACCAGGGTCTCTCTTCTCTCGCTCCAGGGGGCGGGAAGATGAGAGACCCTGGGAACGAGGTTGAATTTTACCCTCGATAACTCGAATCTCCCGCTAACTCGAACCTTTTTCGATTTCCCTTCAGGTCATTTTCTTACTCAATTTTACCCTCGATAACTCGAATCTCCCGCTAACTCGAACCTTTTTCGATTCCCCTTGAAGGTTCGAGTTATCGGGATTCAACTGTATTGACAAAACAAGCTACGCTATCCACTGGATAGTGATTTTACAGTAAACCTGGGCGGGGCAGGGGCGTCATAGACGCGTAGGGGCGTCATAGACGCGTAGGGGCGTCATAGACGCGTAGGGGCGTCATTGACGCGTAGGGGCGTCATAGACGCGTAGGGGCGTCATAGACGCGTAGGGGCGTCATAGACGCGTAGGGGCGTCATAGACGCGTAGGGGCGTCATAGACGCGTAGGGGCGTCATAGACGCGTAGGGGGGTCATAGACGCGTAGGGGCGTCATAGACGCGTAGGGGCGTCATAGACGCGTAGGGGCGTCATAGACGCGTAGGGGCGTCATAGACGCGTAGGGGCGTCATAGACGCGTAGGGGCGTCATAGACGCGTAGGGGCGTCATAGACGCGTAGGGGCGTCATAGACGCGTAGGGGCGTCATAGACGCGTAGGGGCGTCATAGACGCGTAGGGGCGTCATAGACGCGTAGGGGCGTCATAGACGCGTAGGGGCGTCATAGACGCGTAGGGGCGTCATAGACGCGTAGGGGCGTCATAGACGCGTAGGGGCGTCATAGACGCGTAGGGGCGTCATAGACGCGTAGGGGGTCATAGACGCGTAGGGGCGTCATAGACGCGTAGGGGCGTCATAGACGCGTAGGGGCGTCATAGACGCGTAGGGGCGTCATAGACGCGTAGGGGCGTCATAGACGCGTACGGGCGTCATAGACGCGTAGGGGCGTCATAGACGCGTAGGGGCGTCATAGACGCGTAGGGGCGTCATAGACGCGTAGGGGCGTCATAGACGCGTAGGGGCGTCATAGACGCGTAGGGGCGTCATAGACGCGTAGGGGCGTCATAGACGCGTAGGGGCGTCATAGACGCGCAGGGCGTCCATGACGCGTAGGGGCGGCAATGACGCGTAGGGGCGTCAATGACGCGTAGGGGCGTCAATGACGCGTAGGGGCGTCAATGACGCGTAGGGGCGTCAATGACGCATAGACGCGTAGGGGCGTCATAGACGTGTAGGGGCGTCAATGACGCGTAGGGGCGTCATAGACGCGTAGGGGCGTCATAGACGCGTAGGGGCGTCATAGACGCGTAGGGGGCGTCATAGACGCGTAGGGGCGTCATAGACGCGTAGGGGCGTCATAGACGCGTAGGGGCGTCGTAGACGCGTAGGGGCGTCATAGACGCGTAGGGGCGTCATAGACGCGTAGGGGCGTCATAGACGCGTAGAGGCGTCATAGACGCGTAGAGGCGTCAATGACGCGTAGAGGCGTCAATGACGCGTAGGGGCGTCAATGACGCGTAGGGGCGTCAATGACGCATAGACGCGTACGGGGCGTCATAGACGTGTAGGGGCGTCAATGACGCGTAGGGGCGTCCATAACGCGTAGCGGCGTCAATGACGCGTAGCGGCGTCAATGACGCGTAGGGGCGTCATAGACGCGTAGGGGCGTCAATGACGCGTAGAGGCGTCATAGACGCGTAGGGGTGTCAATGACGCGTAGGGGCGTCAATGACGCGTAGGGGCGTCAATGACGCGTAGGGGCGTCATAGACGCGTAGGGGCATCAATGACGCGTAGAGGCGTCAATGACGCGTAGGGGCGTCATAGGGCGTCATAGACGCGTAGGGGCGTCAATGACGCGTAGGGGCGTCAATGACGCGTAGGGGCGTCAATGACGCGTAGGGGCGTCAATGACGCGTAGGGGCGTCAATGACGCGTAGGGGCGTCAATGACGGGTAGGGGCGTCAATGACGCGTAGGGGCGTCAATGACGCGTAGGGGCGTCAATGACGCGTAGGGGCGTCAATGACGCGTAGGGGCGTCATAGACGCGTAGGGGCGTCATAGACGCGTAGGGGCGTCATAGACGCGTAGGGGCGTCATAGACGCGTAGAGGCGTCATAGACGCGTAGAGGCGTCAATGACGCGTAGGGGCGTCATAACGCGTAGGGGCGTCAATGACGCGTAGGGGCGTCAATGACGCATAGACGCGTAGGGGCGTCATAGACGTGTAGGGGCGTCAATGACGCGTAGGGGCGTCCATGACGCGTAGCGGCGTCAATGACGCGTAGGGGCGTCATAGACGCGTTAGGGGCGTCAATG
>MU827878.1:8491-59066 GCA_029204205.1 Desmophyllum pertusum | reverse complement strand
ACTTTAAGAGCCGTTGTCAGTAACTTTTAAGAATCCGGCGACAGAAGCAAAAAAATATATACCTCTTACTAACCGAGTTCGAGGTCCGTACGGTAAGTTACGGACCGAGTTTTTTTCCCTTCGATTTATGGCCCAAGCGCGAAGCGCGCGGGCCATAAATCGAAGGGAAAAAACGAGGATCCGTAACTTACAGTACGGACCGAGAAGACGAGGTTAGTAAGATATTTTATTATATCTCTCCCTTTGGAAAAAAGAAAACATTTCAAGTCAAACGCGAGGAAAGCGGTTTCATTTGACGGACACGCAAAGAACGAGTCGATTGATCCAGTATCCAGTTCGACGAGTTGTAAACACGATTTGAATCCAAAATTCAAACGTCTTCAAACAATTTTTACCTAGTTTATATTTTTCTGTAAAAGCATGAAAACTAGGTACAGTTCAAGTTTACTTTTAAATTATTTCTTGAAGTTCCGTTAAACAGACAAGGACAATACTGTTTGATTCACCGATTGAGAAGAAAGCACCGCAATCAATACAGGCGTGTTCGTCAAACTGAGTGAAAATACGCACTGAAATACGAGAGTATGAACGAGAGAACACTAAAATTGTCAAGAAACTACGGGACAAAAGTCTTCTCAGATACTGCCGTCCATTTTTGTGGCGCTTTGTTGTGTCGTCCTGAGAAGTGTTTGCTGCAGACGTCGCATAATAAGCTTAACTTGGTGGAAAATTTGCCGAGGAGCTTGTCAAAAACATCAACAGGTAAGACTTACGTTTTCCACGTTAAATGTTCCATTCGTCTGCTCTTAAAAGACATTTTCAAACCTTTTCCATTCAGAATTCGTCTTCTTCACAGTCAGTTCGCGGACTTTTCGGCAGAGATAAAACTGTCAAGTTCCTGAATCGAGTCCGGCCCGGTGATTTGATAAATGCGAATTTTGTATTGACCTCACTCTACAGAGAGAATTTAAATTTAGCAAATAAGTGAATCTGTATATATAATAATACAGACGCAAAACTTCGCCGTTAATTAACGGCGAAATATTTCATCTGTATATAAGGATGAACCTAAAACTTCGTCGTTAATTAACGGCGAAATATTTCATCTGTATATAAGGATGTACCAAAAACTTCGCGATTAATTAACGGCGAAATATTTCATCTGTATATAAAGATGCACCTAAAACTTCGCGATTAATTAACGGCGAAATATTTCATCTGTATATAAAGATGGAACCTAAAACTTCGCCGTTACTTAACGGCGAAATATTTCATCTGTATATACAGATGCACCAAAAACTTCGCCGTTACTTAACGGCGAAATATTTCATCTGTATATAAGGATGTACCAAAAACTTCGCGCGTTAATTAACGGCGAAATATTTCAATTCCCAGTCCGGCCGGCTCGCACATCTTGGACTTTTTCAGCTTCTAAAAGCTCCCGACTGATAAATCGCGTTTGAAGTTTGGAAGATCCTCTTCGCTACGCTTTTGTTTCTAAAGCTCTTTCATCCGATTGCTAACGTTTAAAGTAGGTTTCAAATCGTCTTCTTGAGGACATTATTATGCAGAATTTGAAATTATAACTTGCAAAGATGGCGTCATGATCAGTAGCACTCTCAAATTTCGCGGGCCGTACGGTAGAATACAGCCCGTAAAATTGACCAATCACAGCGCGCGTACTATATAAGAGATATAATAAATTTTTTTAATTTGCCCCAAAATACCCTTTTAGTAAACCATTTTCGAAAATAATATTCAAAAGTTCCAGCGAGTTTTTATTTTGGCGTAAAATAGGAAAGTTCGAAATCGGTGGAAATTATGCAAATTAGGCACGTTTAGACCGGTTATTCGGGGCATTTTCGAAACGCTTGTACAAGACAACGGTAACTTGTCTTGGATTCGTGTTTACATAATTTGTTGTTCATCCCTTGGAGTAGCTTTCCAACTATATTTCATCTCCATCTAAACTTTCTTTCTTTTCTATCCATCCACTTAAAAAATACAATATTTGCTATTCCGTTTGTACGCTAAATTTTTGCTAAAAGCAGGCCCGCGGCCCGGCGGCCCACGGCCCACGGCCCGGCGGCCCAGGACCCACTTCGCGGCCCGCGGCCCGCGGCCCGCGGCCCGGCGGCCCGCGGCCCGGCGGCCCGGCGGCCCGGCGGCCCGCACACAGCGGGTCAAACGTATTGCGCGCGCGCAGTTCCCGCCAAAACTTTGCAGTCAAATGTCTTAAAATTGCGAAGTCGTCCGCTTTAAAGCTCAAACTTAAGAAATTTACTGAAAACTTAAGCTTTATACTCGGAGTGTGAATAGATAATATAATAATTGTTATCCAAAAAGTGTCTCAGCTCGTATTTTGGATTACCACTGCATGTTCTATAACGTTTCCTTACAAACTTCGCGGCCATTACGCTTCAAACTCATGGAAAAGTCAAGGCCGCGGAAACCGAAAGTGGCGCGCAATTTTTTGCGTTTGATCGCTGTGTTGGCGGCCCGGTCCATTTTTTTTTACACGGATTTGGGGTCAGCGGTGTATCGTGAATGCGCATGACCAGAATGTGCATCGAGTACATGTGACTGGGAAAATGGACGACGGTGAGTTTGGATTCATTTGCAATTTAAATCATATCAATCCTTTGCAATCCTTGTATCTGTTTGTTGCATTTTGCTCAGATAAAAACGTTTGATCCTTTATACGTCCAGTTATTTACTGAACCCGATAGCACAGCGGACGTCAGTCCTTCTCAAACGATGTAAGTTTTAACAGCCTTGAAACCCTTGTATGCAGTTTTCAAGGCTGTTAAAACTTACATCGTTTGAGAAGGACTGACGTCCGCTGTGCTATCGGGTTCAGTAAATAAATGGACGTATAAAGGATCAAACGTTTTTATCTGAGCAAAATGCAACAAACAGATACAAGGATTGCAAAGGATTGATATGATTTAAATTGCAAATGAATCCAAACTCACCGTCGTCCATTTTCCCAGTCACATGTACTCGATGCACATCTGGTCATGCGCATTCACGATACACCGCTGACCCCAAATCTGTGTAAAAAAAAATGGACCGGGCCGCCGGGCCGCGGGCCGCGAAGTGGGTCCTGGGCCGCCGGGCCGCGGGCCTGCTTTTACCAAAACCCGTTAAACCAGCACTGAGTAGGCGAGTCTGCTGCTAGCATAGTCGACACAATACGTTGGATAGTATTGGATGTATCTTCTTGTGTGAAGAAAAAGCGTTCTACGTTTATAGAAAGCTCTAGAACCTCGTCGATATACAATACAACCTGAAATCAGCCTTCGCGCAGACAGAAGAAGCCATATTTGTTTAGAATTGGTTGATTGGATGACGTCATTACCCTCTCGTCCCAATCCTTCTTTACGCGCTCGGACTTGGAAAGTAGAGTTAAAATAAATTTTGACTTGATATTTGGCACATTTACTATTTGGTGGTTAAAGTTTTGAAATCCGAAGAGAACAGGAAAGTGTATTTTTGATCATAGTAGCACTTTAAAGAGTAGTGAGTGTACACGAGAAAAGTGAACTCATGCAATGTGGTGGGCCTAGTGGGGCGGCCTGGCGCCGCCAGCTTCATTCTCGTCCCCAGAGGCCACGATCCTTTTGGTCAGCACCAACAATCGAGACCTCTGGCCGGTCCCAATTTGCTCAGAGTACTCGTTCTGTATTCTCCTCCAATCAGATTTGTAAGATTTGACGGTTAGACTGAGATTCGCGGACTTCCGGTTTTGGAAAGGATAGTGGCCTCTGGGGACGAGAATGCGCCAACTTTCACCTGAGCTATGATATAGCGCTCCTTCCCCTACTCCTCAGGCACGCAAGGAGGCAGGACGCAACAGCTGGCCCTTTCCCCGGGTTCCCGCACTAGGTAGCCTAAACTATGTCGCAATGTAGCTTACACTATTCGTTTGGTAACGGTCGACCCTGTCTCAGTATTTGCCATGCACGACTTACTACAGTTCTCTCATCCGCCAACTTTAAGCCAAGCACAAGTGTTTGTCCCGCGCATGATTGCCTTATAAAGGTGCTCGAAACAAGTCAGTGGATGTTCATACATGTGTGGGGGCTGGGGCAGTCCCTGGAGCGCCGTACGGCTTTTATTCCGTTGTTCTCAGGATGAGGTGGGGGGTACGTTCAAACCAACATATAGCACGGTAGCTCTAAGTCCAGTCGGCAATAGCTATGTACGCAAATTACAGAGTGTCATAATCTTCAATTCAAAGCGGAAACAGGAAACCATATATGACCAAACTTTTGCTATAGTGACCACAGTCTAACGGCTCTATTCAACTTAAAACTCCTCCGGTCTTACAGCATCAAGTACTCTCAAGAAACACACACAAAGCAAAGATAAAACGAATTTAATAATAATAATAATAATTAATACAACGGCAATTACACACGAACTGTAGGAGTCGTGTTTGGCCTCTCAACTGTTTTATACTATGCTCAAAAAAACAAACATATAGTAAGTTCACTATTATCTTGAAAACAAATCGAATGAGTAGGCCCGTTGTATCTTTACCTAAATGGAACGAATGAAACCTTTCCCTGTAGTTATGGAAACCTTAATAACAACAATTTATACTTTAGAAGAATATATATTCGCAGTCCCTATTAAGGTGGCCAATACTATTTATTGGCGCGCTGGTTACACGGTTAAATATTTTCCGTTAAAAAGCGTTAACCCAACGCGCCAATAAATAGGGTCGAACGCATGTAGAGGACATTTCTTGTCGTCGTGAAGAACTACATGAGTTAGCAAGCTATTTACAAACATCTCGATCAAGATCCAGCACTGGGGTCTCTTCTTCGCTTCGCTATCCTCCTTCGCTAAGTTCCGCACCTAAGAGGACAAAATGACCAAAAAACAGTGCCATTAAATTTAGGAAAAACTTGGACTTTGCTATCTTTATAATACTCCTCATGGAAAGGGGTTTATCCAGTATGCGGTTTAACACTCAAAGATGACATAACTGTCATGACTATGTAATGACATCAAATCGCTGTCAAAAATGTATCAATGGCATTTAGTTTGCTGCTGTGAGTTCGATTGTTATCGATTACCGATATCAATCGACAGCAATCGGCGATTGATATCGATTGTATCGATTGATTTCCGATATCGATTTCTATCGATTGACTACGCCTGGTTATTCCTTGAGGGTTTCATTTCGCCGGTCGAAATACAATGAACATTCTAGAAATAAGTTTTTATTATTTCGACAGTAACATGTAACCGCCACTAACATAAACCGCTTTGGATGCTTTACATAACATACAAATTTCGTTGCCATAACATAGTTACTTTCGGAGATACAGATGGGGGAGGAGTGGCGTATGAAGGAGGCACTTTATCCTCACTCCAGGCTTACGAAGAAGAAGAATGGAGAATAAGGCCCTATTTACATGGAAGGAGGATGATCCTAGTGCTAGTATCATCCGAGCAGGCGGATCATCCTAGCGCGACACGTTTCCTGCTTTCAGTTTACATGAAGGGTTGCATTTGGCCCTAGAACTAGGATGATCCTATCTGAGATGAGGGATGATCCTAGCGCCAGGGTTATGTTTTACCCTTGTAAACGCTTTGCTAGGGACAATTCGCCTACCCGGGACAACTTTATGTTGACTCCAAGAAGCAAAATATGTTCAAAATACCAACAAAATCAATTATTTGTGACCAAAAAAACCCATCGTAATCATTACCTTTGCTTCGTAAGTAAATAAGTTTCGAATAACGGCTTTTTGCGACGAAATTTTCGATATAATATTTGTCGCTACTGTCGCTAAAATACTCGATGGCAGAATTGTTTATAGTTTTGCCGTCAAACGCGTTCCAAACTTAAGAAAAATTATGTCTTGGATTTTTAGTGAGCTTAGAAATTGACTATGATTTTATTGGAACTGATAAGCTACGTAAATAAAGCGAAAAATTGGTTTTGGCGCTAAATTTATTATCCGTTGCGTGTTTTATTTACAAGCGTGACGCCTGAGTTGTACCGGGCAGTAGGGTGATCCTACCAGTGAAATTTTGCTTGTAAACCCGGGCTATCATTGACCCTCTTGCTCGGATGATTCTAGCACTAGGATCATCCTCTTTCCATGTAAATAGGGCCTAAGAATAGGTTTTAACAAAGATCTACTTACAATGAAACACATCTAACCGCCTGCATCAAAGTCCAGTGTGACGTCATCGCCAATGAGTATAAATGGAGCCCAATACTTCACTTCACTGAACTTGTCAGATTCTCTCATACATTTCATGGCTTGGTTCAGAGCTTCGCCGGAACTTCTTCCTCCAACTAGTTGTTTGTAGAAACTTTTCATGAACTCCAGGGTGGCCTCGTCATCAATCGCCCACAAGGACACAAGAACGGAACGAGCACCGGCACCCAAAAACGCTCGTGCAATGCCAACCACCCCCTCAGCCTTAATCTCCCCTTGGGCACTATGGCAGCAACTCAGCACAACCAATCCGGCTCGCATTTGAACACTCAACACGTCTCTCATTGTTAAAATGAAATCCTCTTCAACAGGAGTCTTGGATACCCGTGTAGGATTTGGTGCCAAGGCAATTTCTCCTGTTTCCATACGACCATGTGCTGCAATGTGTACTAACGCAACTGAGGAGAGTCGTTTTAACACTTCATCTTTTGTTGCCTCTTCTCCAGTGAGGGGAGCAGAATCGAGTATTCGACCAATCATCTCTACCTCCTTTTTGGCGCATGGCAGCTGCTCTAGCTTCTCCCCATTATAATCAACTTCCTGTAGACAAGGATCTCCAACTAGAAGCACCCCTGTCCTACTGTGGTAATCTGTGGGACAATCCATGATCAATTTCAAACTTGTCAGAGAAGGAATCACTCGAATTCTGCGAAGCTCACTCAAGTACCTTCCATTACTGTCCACAAATGCAGCATAAGGAGCCAAACATAATGGACCTTCGGGGACCAATATCAGTTCATTATCACGAACTAGGTCGGCGATAGGGGCAATGATATTGTCATACAAGTTTCTTAAAGCGTTGGTCTGAATGTTTCCGGGACTGGATCGTGCTTGTGGAGACCGTTCATTTTCCAGCATTTCATCTCTCAACTTACCCAATGAGCGATCTTCGCATTTTACACCGGCTCGCGCACCAATTTCCATACAAGCATTCTCAATTAACGATTGAAGGAAGGTGGCTACAAAACTCACATCACAGATTTCCTTTTTTCTCAATTGAACATCTTTTCCGTCTTGAATAACCCAAAAAACTATTTCTCGCTTATCAACTGCTAGAAAAAACTGTATTCGATGAGAGGAAACTTAATGTGTCACAAGTGGTCTTTTGCGGTGTGAGTGACTCAAAGTATCCTTTTCCAGACCCATACTTCCATTGCAAAAGATCATTCAGAGCTTGTGCACGTCCTTCCTCAACAGCAAACAAGGCCTCCACTACTTTTCCTTGTTTTAACAAAAGACGCCATAAACTAGTGTATGTTTCTTTATACATATTTCGGTAGCTAATTTTCCACTCATCTTTCAACTGAAGAAGAATCCTTACTTCATTAAACATCACCACACTGGAATGAAAACAATCAAGAGCCCTGGTTAGAGACCCTTCGGATTCAAAGCACCCACCAAGGGAATGAAACGATATGGCCTGTCCAGCTCTGTCTCCCACTTCTTTGGCAATTTTTAGATGACGTTCATGGTAGTCGATGGCTGTTTTGAAATCTCCCAAACTGCCATAAGCGTTGCCAAGATTGCAATACGACATTCCTTCTCCGGCTTTGTCTCCCACTTCTTTGGCAATTTTTAGATGACGTTCATGGTAGTCGATGGCTGTTTTGAAATCTCCCAAACTGCCATAAGCGTTGCCAAGATTGCAATACGACTTTCCTTCTCCGGCTCTGTCTCCCACTCCTTTGACAATTTTTAGATGACGTTCATGGTAGTCGATGGCTGTTTTGAAATCTCCCAAACTGCGATAAGCGTTGCCAAGATTGCAATACGACATTCCTTCTCCGGCTTTGTCTCCCACTTCTTTGGCAATTTTTAGATGACGTTCATGGTAGTCGATGGCTGTTTTGAAATCTCCCAAACTGCGATAAGCGTTGCCAAGATTGCAATACGACTTTCCTTCTCCGGCTCTGTCTCCCACTCCTTTGACAATTTTTAGATGACGTTCATGGTAGTCGATGGCTGTTTTGAAATCTCCCAAACTTTGATAAGCGTTGCCAAGATTGCCATACGACTTTCCTTCTCCGGCTCTGTCTCCCACTCCTTTGACAAATTTTAGATGACGTTCATGGTAGTCGATGGCTGTTTTGAAATCTCCCAAACTTTGATAAGCGTTGCCAAGATTGCAATACGACTTTCCTTCTCCGGCTCTGTCTCCCACTCCTTTGACAATTTTTAGATGACGTTCATGGTAGTCGATGGCTGTTTTGAAATCTCCCAAACTGCGATAAGCGTTGCCAAGATTGCAATACGACTTTCCTTCTCCGGCTCTGTCTCCCACTCCTTTGACAATTTTTAGATGACGTTCATGGTAGTCGATGGCTGTTTTGAAATCTCCCAAACTGCGATAAGCGTTGCCAAGATTGCAATACGACTTTCCTTCTCCGGCTCTGTCTCCCACTCCTTTGACAATTTTTAGATGACGTTCATGGTAGTCGATGGCTGTTTTGAAATCTCCCAAACTGCCATAAGCGTTTCCAAGACTACCATACGCTCTTCCTTCTCCGGCTTTGTCTCCCACTTCTTTGGAAATTTTTAGATGACGTTCATGGTAGTCGATGGCTGTTTTGAAATCTCCCAAACTGCGATAAGCGTTGCCAAGATTGCCATACGATTTTCCCTCTCCGGCTCTGTCTCCCACTTCTTTGGCAATTTTTAGATGACGTTCATGGTAGTCGATGGCTGTTTTGAAATCTCCCAAACTGTCATAAGCGTTGCCAAGATTGCCATACGATCCTCCTTCTCCGGCTCTGTCCCCCACTTCTTTGGCAATTTTTAGATGACGTTCATGGTAGTCGATGGCTGTTTTGAAATCTCCCAAACTGACATAAGCGTTGCCAAGATTGCAATACGATCCTCCTTCTCCGGCTCTGTCTCCCACTTCTTTGGCAATTTTTAGATGACGTTCATGGTAGTCGATGGCTGTTTTGAAATCTCCCAAACTTTGATAAGCGTTGCCAAGATTGCCATACGCTCTTCCTTCTCCGGCTCTGTCTCCCACTTCTTTGGAAATTTTTAGATGACGTTCATGGTAGTCGATGGCTGTTTTGAAATCTCCCAAACTGACATAAGCGTTGCCAAAATTGCCATAAGCTCCTCCTTCTCCGGCTCTGTCTCCCACTTCTTTGGCAATTTTTAGATCACGTTCATGGCAGTCGATGGCTGTTTTGAAATCTCCCAAACTTTGATAAGCGTTGCCAAAATTGCCATACGATCTTCCTTCTCCGGCTCTGTCTCCCACTTCTTTGGCAATTTTTAGATCACGTTCATGGTAGTCGATGGCTGTTTTAAAATCTCCCAAACTGTAATAAGCGTTGCCAAAATTGCCATACGATCTTCCTTCTCCGGCTCTGTCTCCCACTTCTTTGGCAATGTTTAGATGACGTTCATGGTAGTCGATGGCTGTTTTGAAATCTCCTAAACTTTGATAAGCGTTGCCAAGATTGCTATACGATCCTCCTTCTCCGGCTCTGTCTCCCACTTCTTTGGCAATTTTTAGATCACGTTCATGGTAGTGGATGGCTGTTTTGAAATCTCCCAAACTTTGATAAGCGTTGCCAAGATTGCCATACGCTCTTTCTTCTCCGGCTTTGTCTCCCACTTCTTTGGCAATTTTTAGATCACGTTCATGGTAGTCGATGGCTGCTTCTATATCTCGCAAACTGTTAGAGGCACAGCCAAGATTATTATAAGCTCTTCCTTCTCCTACCACTTCTTTGGCTATCGTGAGACTATTTTGGGCGTTGGCAACATTGTGATAAGGATTATCTTCAACCTTGTCTTTGACAGTTTTTGGTAAAGAATCTTCACTTTTCTAGATATAAACATATTTTGTTTAATAACAACGTGAACATCAACCGTGATATAAAATATACCCTGTGATTACTGTGTTTGGTTTACGAAGTCGGCTGGAAACTAAAACTTAAAGAACATCTCAGAAAAGTTAGGACCTGCGCAAAAAGCCTCGACATAATTCACAAAGGCTCCTTTCCAATCTCGACCCCAGAGCCCTTCTCTTTTGCGCATGACCGAGGGAGAGAAGAGCTCTGGGGAACCCTGGGACAGAGCTTGCTTTGATTGGTTTTCGCTTGAAACAATAAAAATGCTTCTGATTGGTCAATTTGTTACGCGCGAAAAGAAAAGTTATAGGGAGGGGTGGAGAATGTGTAGTCATTTGTAAATAATGGCGGCTGCGAGTTAGCTGCCAAGTCTTTTGCGAAGCTGCGTTGACTGCGTTGGAGGAAGTTCTCGAAGGGATATTGGTACAAAAAGGATACAGTATGTATTTTTAAATATCGTCACTGACCTATGAGCTGCTTCCTCGTGATTTTCATGTTTATCTATTGAGTCGGAGTGGAGAAGTAGTTCAGGCGAGCGGACAGAAACAGTTCATCTTTTTGTTGTTTTAATCGATCTCTCGATCGATCTCTTCTTTTATATCGCTAAGATCCACTCTAGGTGATGTACCAGAACTTAATATTTATTAGAGAAAGGACATTTTTGCGATATGATATACGCTGTGTTTTGAGTTTCGAGATTTTGAACATATCGTAAAGAATCGTGGAAATGGCAGTGACAGGACTACAATCGAAGCTCTCGACCTCTGAGCGGACACTCTCGTATTTAAGCAGACAGCTCTACTTGCCACCATGACAAAACCCCGCTTGAACTCTAGCTCATGCAAACTAGCTCTGTATTTACACATTCCCGTAAGCGGCAAGCTCCGTTTGCAGACAATTTTTCTGATTCCCGAGGGTGTCCGACTGTGTGTATTTTCAGTATTTTTGCCGAAGCTTTAAGTAAGGTTCCTATGTTGGTTGTTGAAATGAGCTGGTCCTGCACAGTTATTTTATTTACCTTTGAAAATATTCTAACCGCTTTATTTATTATCTGCATTTTCATAATTTTAAAGTGAAATAAATATTATTATGTTGTTATTGAAGTCGTTTATATTTATTTTTCCAGGATGTTCTGGTTCTCTCCAAATTTATTCAATTCGTCAAATATTATGGCGAACACTGCATCACACTAAATAAGTACTAAGATGTAAAGTATTTGAGTCATGACCATGTTATTTGACCATGTACATGTACAATAGGTCTTATTTTTCATGAAAAGGTGCCTTGAATCAAAATTTGAACTTTCATTCTTTAATTAAATTAGTATAGGTAATCGCATGATTTCGAGTGCAATTTGGAATAAATGAGCACGAGTAAATTTTTCAAAGACTAACTAAATTGCACGAGCCCGTAGGGCGAGTGCAATTTGTGGTCTTTGAAAAATTTACGAGTGCTCATTTATTCCAAATTGCACGAGAAAAATCATGTGATTACTTGTTAATAATATACATACAACAATTTCTGTCACGCTTTGATAGTTTTCGTGACCACATTCTAATGTCAAGCTCCTTCAACTTTATTGGCTGAAAAATTGACATGTTAATTCATGCGTGAATTTTCATGCACTCTCTGCAAGAGCTGTATGAAAAGTTTTTACGAGTCCATCAAATCTTCAATCCTCTTCAAATTTAAAGCCTTAAATGAGGTTTTGTTGCCGCTCTACGTAGGCTTAACTGATTCTTGGTGGGTTTGATAAATTCCACGAACTGCATGCCGTGTTTATCTACGCCGAACAGCACGCCGAGCAGAAAACTCTTCAAACTTCACCGCTTTTTTGAGCGACCTTCAGCACACGATGCTCCAGACAGAATGCCAAAATATTGAGCTTAAAATCCGCAAAACGGCTTTTTTCAGCAGAGGAGGGTATTCATGTACAACTCCGTGTTTCTGACAGAGTTTAGTTTCTTCACTGGACGTTGCACAGGTTAGATTTGCCTCTTTATAAATGCATTTTCCACCTTTTATTAAATATTCAACGAGCTTTTCTTGCGGCAACTCCAGAAGTCTCTAAGCTTTTTCATTTGTAAAAAGCAGAACAATTGAACCATTCATCTTAAGTTACCGGTTCATAGGCTGTCTGTTTCGTCCTTCTCGTTTCGCTTTGGAGAACAATAAACTTGTATTTCCCGACGAATATTTTGTTTGCATGTCGTCCGCGCCGGTAATATTTTATAAGCTCATGTTCTCGTTTGTTCTCGCGGCTTTTGTGTTTATACTACGGCTTCTACACTTTGTTGGTAATCAGATATTTCTGTACTTTGCATTATTTTCACATATTTGCATTTATACGGTAATTCTGCTTATTTATACGTTTGAATCTTGTCACACTTTGCGCGCCATTTTGTTTGGTCGAATCAAGCTACTGTAACTGTCAATCATTTTTATTTTGAACTTTCTGCACTAATTTCAACTTTTTGCACTAATTTCAACTTTCTGCACTCATTTGGGATAAATTGGCATGCTCTCAGCCAATCAGAATGCAGAAATTGTTGTATGTATATTATTAACCGAGATAATCCAGAAATTTCACAGGTAGCAATTACACTGTTTCTGCATGTCATGTAGGGTGAGGGGATGTCTAATTTGAGCTCTAGAAAGCCTTTGACTGTAAGTCTATGTTGTCATAATATTTAAAAAATTGACAGATTATTTTGTGGTGGCTTGGTTTCCTGATTATACTCAAGTGTATCTCAGATCACAGATGAAATGTCTGCAGTACAGGCAAGAGAAGGGGTTGGTAAATGATGATTTTTTTAAAAACATATAGCTGTTAGACTGGCTGATTTACCATGGAATTGTTCAGTTAGATACATAAGTGTATCCTAACAAGGGTGCATTTGGGTCTTCAAACAAATACCATGCAAGGCTTTGAACTAGCAGAAATTGCACAGGGTATCCCTGCATGTCTTGTAGAATGAAAGGGTGTTTTACTCACCAAACCAGCCCTTTCATTCCACAAGACATGCAGGGATACCCAGTGGCCATTTCTGCTAGTTCGAAATCTTATATTTGCTATTCTGCAATAAAATAATTAATATAATTTTTCTAAAGAACTGGAAGAAATGAAATGGCTTCCCACTGCATACTGCATGTTTGTAGCTTTTTCATGTTATCAAGAAAAACATGTACTGGTCAGCTAACTAGCTAATATTTAGAGGCAGTTGTATTTGTATAAAAATACCAAAATTATGGCAATATGATGTTTGACGTGTCTAAAAGTATCAAGAAGAGTGACAGTAAGAAGGTGAACATGTTCTTATACTGTCATTTTCTATTTGATAATGTCAGACACATCAAAACATTGTATCACTATAATTTTGGTATTTCTACTCAAATGTTTCCCTAGACTGTGATCAGTCGGTATTCACATCGCCTGCCCAGGAAAGATTAGGAAAAGAAAGAGACTACTCGCAGTCTAATGTTTCCCTCAACAAACCTTTTATTTTAGAATAATAATAATTATTATCCCTCCACCACATTTCTTATTTTTAAATCAACACTTAACATGGGGTAGAAGTCAATTCTGCTCCGTGTGGTGTGCAGCGGGCTGGAGGGTCTGAACTTCCCTCTTCCCATACATCTAACTCCCAGTTCCCAGGGTCATTGTGATGTGCTAAATCTTGGGCAGGACACTTTAACTCTTGGTGCCTCTCTCCACACAGGAGTATAAATGGGTAGTGGAGAACGGATAAGGCAACAAACAAAATGCCGTGGGACCTGGGGGGGGGGGGGGGGGGGGGTACTCGGCTCAGATATGTTTCGGGTGTTTGGGTGGGTATGTGACGCCCAGGTCTTCTTATCCTGAATCAAAATTTGGATCCCGTTTTAGAAAGAATTTGCATTCAAAATGATACCCCGTACTAGAAACAGGCCAATTTTTATACCCCGTTCTGGAAATTTATTTCCATAGCCCGTTTTTGAAAAGTCTCGAATATACACTGTACGTACCCTGTTCTAGATCAGGAGTCCCAAAATCACGACCCCGCTGGGTGGTACATACCCATATGGGTATTTTGGGGCAGTACCCCCAAAATACCCATATGGGTATGTACCACCCAGCGGGGCTGGGGGGTAACCTGCAATGGACTACCATCCCACCCAGGGGGAATAGCAGTACTCCTAGTCAGCTTCATGCTGCAGAAACCAGGATAAGCTCCAGCAGTGCACCCCTCCAGCAGTGTGGACCAGTTTGGCTCCGAATGGCTTTACCTTCTTTACAATGTATATTAGACCCTCCCTCACTGAAGGCCTTGAAAAGAAATAAGCCCCCTGGGGGCTTTTAAATAGAGTATTTATGCCGAGTTCATAAAATGTTCAGTCAGGTCCAACAAAGTATATCATATCTCAAACTTAAAATTTTTTTACAGCTACATGTATCAATAATACAGTATTGATGCCCAGCACAATAATAAAATGTAAGAAGAACCAAACCAACT
The DNA here is from genome assembly GCA_029204205.1 of Desmophyllum pertusum. NCBI lineage: Eukaryota > Metazoa > Cnidaria > Anthozoa > Scleractinia > Caryophylliidae > Desmophyllum > Desmophyllum pertusum. The sequence continues at coordinate 44,486 of MU827878.1, read as the reverse complement.
CTTCTTAACCTGAATCAACAGTAAAGTAACTAAGCTTATCTAACTCTTCCCCTAGTCAGAAGCCCGGGGGGGGGGGGGGGAGGTAAATGACCCGCTGAGGGTTTGAAACCCTGACCTTGTTTAGGACAACAACAAAAAACTAAAATACCTACATGTACCCTGTGTAGGACAACATCCTCTATTTTAGGATCCTGTTTAGGACATACATGTAATACACACACTCTTGGTTTGCACATTTTTAAAGTGTTTTATTGGTAATTGCAAATATTTAGCGAATGACATTTGAATGATACAAGCCAAAGACCGGCAAACATCTCCAATCACGGATAGCTACTAGATAGATACTGTATAAACCATATTTTTACGATGACAATCGTGCAACCGCATGCCCTGTTTAGGACAAGTTCAGCCCTGTTTAAGGACAGACTCGCATAAAATTATATACCCTGTTCAGAACAGATAGGCCAAAAACCATACCCTGTCCAGCGGCACGTCCCATAAGGGAGTACCTCCCCCGGGGTTAGAAGATACTTTTCAATCTAAAAGATGACAGTCTATGGTTGCAAAGAAATTAAGGTGACAACAACACTTCATTTAATGAGGATATGCAGATAAAGCGTAAACATGTTTACACTCCAGTCTGGCCCACAGCTAAAACTACAGGTAAACATAGAATGTATTAATAGAATATTTACACATATTACTAGTAAGATTAATGCCCAGACAAAGTGCTCTAGTGGAGTACTAATGGCAATGCCTCAAGAAACGCTCAATCTGCAAGACATTGAGGACCTGGGAGATGCTGACAAATTATTAGTCTCATATACATGTATATAGTGGTCCACTATCATCCAGACCAGGTGAAAAGTGAAAAAGCAACAAACACTTCTTTTGATTATCTTCCCAGTAAAGCCATGATAATATTTTCTTGTAACAATACTAACCTGGCCTTTCATAGTGTGTATATCAGACTTATTCTTCATTTCTTGTCGCCTCGTTTCTTCCGATGGTTCACCAACACACGTAGTCCATAAATCTTGCAATGTCTTGCTATTTTTGTCAATCTTCTTAGAGTCAAGTCACATGACATAATATTTGGAAATCGTAAAATTATTTGTAGTAAGTAGTATTATTATTTGTTGAGTTTCCAGGAAAATAGAAAGTAATTTTAACACTATTTTAGAGCTAAATAGACAAATAACCTTTTTAATTCCATGGGGATTTAGCAACCGCGTTTTTTTAGAGGAACTTTAATAGAATAAAGCCTATGAATGCCCTGGTTATAGGCGCACCAGTCTGGTAACAAAACATAAGAAGACCCTCAGGATAAAAGTAAGCCTAACCTCCTTATCTGAAATAAGAGTGAAGCCTGCAAGATAAATCAGAATAATACGATGGAGCGGCAACCTACTACTACATAAAAAATGCAGTGATATGGAGATCTGGGACACTTTTCATTTAGGAAAAAACAAAATCAGGTAATTTCGGTTGGAATTAATTTCTATTCGTCATACCTACCACGTGGTGCGCGTTGCCCGACGGGACACCAAGATCAGGGTGAAATATTGATGATGATGCAACTACAACTTTAATAAGATGAAATCTAAACATAAATCACCAAGGTTTTGTGAAGTTTTAGTCCCACTTCCAAATAACTAGAGGTACACTGGGAATTTGTCCAGATAATGTAAAAGAAATACGGTCGAAGCTCTCGCAAGCGACCACCTCGGGAATTCGAAAAAAGTGGTCGTAAATAGAGCTGGTCGCTTATGAGAATGGGCTGTCGAAAGTGACCACGAGCTGAATGATTACAGATAATACAATGTCCCATAAATGTGTAGGACAACAAGTGGTCGCTTATGAGAGCTTAAAAACAAATGACAAGTTGGAAATTTCCAAATGTGGTCGCGGTTGCTTACGGATGCCAGGAGCGGTCGCTTATGAGAGCTTTTATTGCAGAGTTTGAGTGACAATTCAAACGGAGTTTCACAATGGTACGTGGTGTTGCAACTAGAGCTTGGTCGCTTACGAGAATGACCTGACGCTGAGCAGTTTGTGATCCTGTAGTGTATTGAACAGATACTCATAAAATGGACAGTCTCGTGTGAACAGACCTCGTGGTCGGGTCCAACCTCGAACCAAATCCGTTTCGATCCTTAATCAAAGGCTCCCATGAGCCAGCTCAGCAATGTAATCGATGTTAATGACATTCATTGAATGCAGTTGTTGGCTCTTCCCTGTGAAAAATGTGGATGGGCTTTGCCATGTTATCTGGGTATGAGTTATTTGTGTCAGTCGTAACTGGTCAGCATTCTTATATAATCGAGTCTTATGTCACGCAACTCTTACGCTTTGCAAATACACAAATATATAAAGATGATAGGCTAGATTCAGGGGAGATAGAAGCTCCTTATAAATGGTTTTCTATTCCCCCCCCCCCCCCCCCCCCCCCCCCCTGGCTAGATTGTACGGTATCATAAATAGTCTGAAAATCGTAGGTATAAAATGTCCTCCTCTCACGAAAAATGTTTTTCAAAGTTCACAATAAGATAATGTTTGCCAGAGTCCAGATAGATAACATGAATCGTTATGGCAAAGGATACAACCAATCCCTTATCACACCAAGTAATGGCATCTTTGTAACGCTGTAGCTGTAGACAAGCCCTCGCTCCTGAAAACCATTACATTACATTACCTCAAAAGAGAATGATCCAAGAGAAGCATTCCCCAATACATGGGTGTCTTCCTCTGTAATCCTTTTTTAATTTTCAGTCCATAGCTGAATTATTTTAATATCGATACCTGATTGGTCAGTTCGAGTAACGTAACATTGGAGCCTCCTTCAGAAGGAAATGACAAGGCGGGGTCGAGTACAACGGCCAAGTAAGCCTTTAAGAGCTTTTGTACATCGCCGCCATTACTGAAGAATTGTATAACCCTGTTGGTCTTCAGTGTCCGATTAGTGTAAAGTTCTGTTCTTAAACTAATTAATAATTCATCAAGTTAAAACAAAGAAAATCATAACCGGTTGGAGGTTTGGATATCTGATCTTAACCCTATTCTGCCAAGTTTTGACAGGCCGTTTTAGCCAAATTTGGTATTTTCAGCTTAAATTTCCGCTTTTTACGAGGAGTTTCTTCCAAAACCTTTTTGCATCCTTATATTGTTTTCGATTTTTTCAAATCAAATTTGGTGATTTTCTGAGATTTCTGAACAATTGAAAAATCCAAGATGGCGGACAATTTTAAAGTATGACGTTATATCATAATTGATTCGTGTTTGTCACTAAAATAAACATGTTTGAATGCTTTGTACACCACATAATTTTAATTTTTATAGCACAAATACTTTTCGAGATACAGATCGTTTTACCCAAATTTGTTGTTTTTTAGTTTAATTTTCTGAACAATTTAGAAATCCAAGATTTAGGATCCAAGATGGCGGATTTTTTTAATGTATGACGTCATTATGGCGTATATGACGTCATAACTGCCACTAAAATAAAGATTTTCGGATGCTTTACATACCATGTAAATTTCATTTTCATAGCGTCATTACTTTTCGAGATACATAGGGGGGGGGGGGGGGGGGCACTGCCCCCCCCCCCCCCACCTCCCCAGGCTCAGAACGAAAAAAAAAGCCCAGGCAGAATAGGGTTAATTAGCATATATTTTACGATTGTATTTCTCTGTTTACTCCTTAGGTTTAGTTTCGATTGAGAAGATATATCAAACACTTGTGGCAGTGTTTCATCACATTTCAAAACACCTCGCAATTTCGTCAAAACTATTCCGCGGCGCGTAATATTTTTAACTCACATCTCGGTGTTTGGAAATGTGATAAAACACTGTTTCGCGTGTTTGATGTATTACTTCTACGAACTTTGTCAAACCACGTTCTAGCGGCTGTTTGACCGCTCATAAAAAGCCTCAAACAGCCGCTAGAACGCCAGAAACACCATAAGAACACAAGAAACCACAAAAAGACAACATAGGTGAGTTAAAAATACGACTTTATTAGCAATTTCGTACATTTATGATCAACAGGAATATTTCTCATACAAATCCCTATAATTTAGCTGTTACGCAACGGTTACCGTGACGCTCAAATTACAACACTTACACAGCGCTGATCTGAGCAGAGGTCAGATAACATATTGTCTAGCCTGTAGTATACAGTATAAATAAGCGCGAAGCGCGACAGCGAGCGCGAAGCGCGAGACCAAAAAAAGACTAAAATAGCCTGTAGTATACACTATAGATAAGCGCGAAGCGCGACACCAAAAAAAGACTAAACCACCTCACAAATTGAGCTTGGGGTACCTGTGATGGCGGGTGACCTTCGTTACAACCTTCACTCGGTGAGACTCTGATGTCTTGCAGAAGCCATACCGATCTGAAATCGTTGTGAGAAGATTCCATACAGCTACTCAGAGAGTGGTGAGTTTTCAATTCATGCAAAAGCGAGTAAAAAGTACCTTCACAGTCCACAAGAAGTTCGTTACACTGCCACAACTTCGTTCAAACAAGCGCCAGAAGTTGCGCCAGAACGAGGATAACTTATTATGCGCATGACCCTTTCGTACCCAGGGCTCCTCGGCCGGGGGTAACTAGCGTGATATCAAAGCAGCGTGAACATTGATTTTCAGTGAGGCTTTCTTCAGATGTTTTTTTTACTTCAGTTTTGACTTTGACTGATGTCAAACTCTACAAAATATTAGCAGTGACAATTGCATGCGTTTTATAAGAAAACAATTAAAACCTCTTAATCGGCCTTCGAACAACCGGGCCCGAGTGGTCATAAGTCGGAAAGGAAGCGGTTCGTTTTTATGCCGCGGCATCGTCTGATCAGCGACATGATCACAATCAGTTGTCCCTGTAGAACACAGCGCTCAGTTGACGTTGAACCAAGACAAAATGAATGTTATATGTACTGATTAAATTGAAGCATTTTCTTTCCAGTTTTCGCCAGTTCTTTCCCGGCCCACGCGCTAAGATATTTAGAGGTAGGATCGCGTAGCCGGGGAGATCACATGAGATAGCATCGTACAAACCGAATAGCTCAGTTCGATTGATAGTGACTAGTTGCGAGTCATCACGTTGAAAAGGAATACGCCAATTCCTCTAGTTTTACGGCAGCAGCTTTAAATTCGTTGTACGTTTACGTTGTACCAAGAGAATATATTCTCTTGGTACAACGTAAACGTACAACGTTCATATGCGTAAATGTGGCCAGCTTTACAACAGCTTTACGTTCGGTCTAGTAAAGCACAATTTTACGCAAACTTTACATCTCACGTAAAGATGCATAATCTAGCTCATCAACTTTACGCTAGCTTTACAACAGCTTTACGTTCGGTCTAGTAAAGCGCAACTTTACGCACACTTTACATCCACGTAAAGATGCATAAATCTAGCTCATCAACTTTACGCTAGCTTTACACAAGCTTTACGTCCGACCACGTAAAACTTTACGAACCACTTTAAGACCACTTTAAGACCACTTTACGAACAATGTAAAACTGTGTAAAGTTTGTTAACCTCCTTTACGCAGATTTACGCAACTTTAATTTTCCGTAAATCTCTTTTTTCATGCTGTGTTAGTGCATTAAAGTAGATTATCATCATGCTCGAAATGCAAAATAACAACTTTTCACTCATTAGTGCTTTCTTTTTAAAGCATTTGTTTGAGAAGCAATCTAAAAAAACTCGTGCTTCGGGTTTCATCGTGGTATCCAAAGATCTTGAAACAAATAAAAGCACTCGGCCGAAGCGGCCTCGTGCTTTCATTTGTTTCTCGATCTTTGGATACCACGATGAAACACTCGCACTCGTTTTTTATATACTACATGAAACACAACTACACACTCGAGCACACTACTAAGTGTACTACCCATCGCAAATTGCGAAATGCCCATCGCAATACCAATGAACGATTAATCAAGCAACACAAAACACCTTTGCTCTGATCGCAAATTATCTACTTCCGGTTCTTCTCTCTTGTTACCGACTTTGTGCTTTAATAACTTTGGACTCCATGTAAATATCAACGTGAAAGTAACAGAATCGTAAGTTAATAAGGTGCTTTCCACATCGCAATCATCGAACAGATCATCGCAACACATGCCAAAAATATATCAACTGACTGAATATGCCCAACTTAGCGTTTGACTCGCCATGTGCCATTTTCAAAAAGTTATAACTTTCTTTATAGACATTGAAATGAAACACAACTACACACTCGAGCACACTACTAAGTGTACTACCCATCGCAAGTTGCGGAATGCCCATCGCAATAGCAATGAACGATTTATCAAGCAACACAAAACACCTTTGCTCTGGTCGCAAATTATCTACTTCCGGTTCACCTACTTTAGTAACCAACTTTGTGCTTTAATAACTTTGGACTCCGTGTAAATATCAACGTGAAAGTAACAGAATCGTAAGTTAATAAGGTGCTTTCCACATCGCAATCATCGAACAGATCATCGCAACACATGCCAAAAATATATCAACTTACTGAATATGGCCGGCGTAGCGTTTGACTCGCCATGTGCCATTTCAAAAAGTTATAACTTTCTATACAGACATTGAAATGAAACACAACTACACAATCGAGTACACTACTAAGTGTACTACCCATCGCAAGTTGTGGGATACCCATCGCAGCGGCAATGATCGATTTATCAAGCAACACAAACACCTTTGCTCTGGTCGAACAATCTACTTCCGGTTCACCTACTTTAGTAACCAACTTTGTGCTTGAATAACTTTCGACTCCGTGTAAATATCAACGTGACAGTAACAGAATCGTAAGTTAATAAGGTGCTTTCCACATCGCAATCATCGAACAGATCATCGCAACACATGCCAAAAATATATCAACTGGCGTATATAGCGTTTGACCCGCCATGTGCCATTTTTAGAAAGTTATAACTTTCTATACAGACACTGAAATAACAAACAACTACACAATCGAGCACACTACTAAGTGTACTACCCATCGCAAGTTTCGGGATACCCATCGCAGCAGCAACGATCGATGTATCAAGCAACAACTTTGCTCTGGCCGAACAATCTACTTCCGGTTCACCTCCGTGTAAATATCAACGTGAAAGTAAGAGAATCGCAAGTTAATAAGGTGTTCTCCTCATCGCAATCATCGAACCGACAGATCATCGCAACACATGCCAAAAATATATCAACTCACTGAATATGGCCGGCGTAGCGTTTGACCCGCCATGTGCAATTATAATAGTTATAACTTTCTATACAGACATTGAAATGAACATAACTACACAATCGAGCAAAATACCAAGTTTACTTCCCATCGCACGTTATGGTATGTCCATCGCAACAGCAATGATCGATTTATTAAGTAACATGATAACTCCTTTGATCTAGAAGAAAATAATCTACTTCTGGTTCTTCTATCTGGATGCCAACTTTGTGGTTTAGTAACTTTCGATTGACATACAAATATCAACAACATGAACGTAACAGAATCGTAAGTTAATAACATAATCACTTTTGGTCTATAATAATAATAATATAAACAAACGACGCAACAGACATGTTCTATTCAATCCATCGCAATGTTCTAACAGATCAGCGCACATCGCATTCTTTAAATATACCAGCTTACAAAATTAAATATGACTTTTGAGTGCTTTAAAATTTAAATCGAACATAAAGCTGTGTGTACTACCCATCGCAAGTATCATAAGATCCATTGCAACAGCTGTGGCAGATTTGTTAAGACTTGAGTGAATACTTGATTCATCTCACTCCTGTAAAAGGCTAATGCAGCACGTCCGGCAAGAAAAATTTCAGGTTAAAAAATCCATGGAAGGAAAGAGTCAACTGTCTTCATGCAATCTGCCTCGTTTGCTTACCTAAACGTTGTACAGCCTGGGTTATGTTTTGTTGCGACTGACTTTAATTAATGAATATAGTAACCAATATTTTCTCATCTAATTAAAAAATGCTTATTTCGGGCGGGCATAATATTTAGATAGTTCCTGCTAGTGAAGGATATGGGCTGTGTCAAGTCAACTTTAACAACACTGTTGGATCTATCTTGCTTGACAACAATACAAATGTCATTTCATTTCCTAATTACTTTTTTTGGAATGGACGACTTTCTTTTACTTTTCTTGGATGTTGTCTCTTTCTCATTTTCTTTCCCTCTCTGTTCAGCATGCATCATGTACGTGTGGTACAGGGTGTGCCCTCCCTGTGTGCCAAAAATACGCGCATTCGCTGTATTTCGGCCTACTCCCTCGTTCCTCATTAGTAATAGTGTCATAAGCTCTGGTAGCAGAACGGAGCAGATAATTTCAGTAAAGGATTTTATACCGTACATGTTTGCAAATGTATAGCTTTGCACTGGAGATCGTAAAGGCCTCTTTCACTAGAGGGTACTTTCCAGGAAAAGTGAGGAAGTAATTATTTTTGAAAAGAAAATAACTTCTTTTCTCCAAAGAAAGTGAATAGTGCGGTTAATTCACGATCCCGCACTTGCAAAAACTCTTTTCTAGAAATATTTTTTGAAGCCATTAAACGCTCATTTTCTAAACTATCTATCTTTTCTGTTGGTAAAAGAAACACGCTTGATAAAACAAGTTCAAGAAAATACCAAAATCAGCAAAGAGAAAAGCGACAACAAATAAGAGACTCCGGCATCTTACCTTAGTGCGAACCATGGTTATCAGCAGTAGACACACATTGTGCAATTGCCCTGTAATTACACGTGTATCTACACCGATAAACACGGACAACATCATAAACTCAACCTAATTTTTTTGATGGCTTGGTGGAAAGTAACGCTAGGTAACGAATATACGTGAGAGAGAAACAACGTATTTTTCCCACGCGGAACCTTTTTACCCTACACACCTTGAGAATGCGTTAATTGCGTTGATTGGTTCAACATTACTAAATAGGATAAATGGACTGATTACAGTAATGTGTTACTTCCGGATTTCATACAGCTAAAAGAATGGAAATTTTACAACGCTAGGAAATCGGCGTATAGATTATTTGCTCGTTCCCACGAAAGTCTAAAAGTTATAATACTCAATTGCAACGAATTATTCTAAATTTGACTCCCATTGTGTGCGTTGTTAGCCGGGGTTGTTAGGGGTGCGCACTTGCGACACGTTTGTAGTTGCGTAAAATGCCGGTCACGCCAAAATGTGATTTATTAATTGCGACAAAACTGCCGCATACACACTAACGGGCACTAAACATGCACACAGGTGAATGACAGGCGACGAGGACTTGAATCTTTTACTCAAGCGTTCTGGATTTTTTGCTCATAATGTAATGACACAGATGGCGAAACGTTTGAAGTTTGCTCGCTGTCGGCTGTGGCAGCGTGACCTGTCATCGGGCAAAGTTGGCTTGGCTGAGAATATAGAACGAGTACTCTGCGCATGTTCAACAAATTGGTTCCAGCCAGAGGTCTCGATTCTTGGTGCTGACCAAAAGGATCGTGGTCTCTGGGGACGAGAATGGTAGGTACCCTAAGAGAAGAACCGGAAGTAGATAATTTGCCGTCAGAGCATAGTTGTTGTTATGTTGCTTGATAAATCGATCATTGCCGCTGCGATGGGCATTCCGCAACTTGAGATGGGTAGTACACTTAGTAGTGTACTCGAGTGTGTAGTTGTGTTTCATTTCAATGTCTGTATAGAAAGTTATAACTTTTTGAAAATGGCACATGGCGAGTCAAATGCTACTCCGGCCATATTTAGCTAGTTGATATATTTTTGGCATGTGTTGCGATGATCTGTTCGATGATTGCGATGAGGAGAGCATCTTATTAAATTACGATTCTGTTACTTTCACGTTGATATTTACACGGAGTCCAAAGTTATTAAAGCACAAAGTCGGAAACCAGAGAGAAGAACCGGAAGTAGATAATTTGCGATCAGAGCAAAGGTGTTTTGTGTTGCTTGATTAATCGTTCATTGGTATTGCGATGGGCATTCCGCAATTTGCGATGGGTAGTACACTTAGTAGTGTGCTAGAGTGTGTAGTTGTGTTTCATTTCAATGTCTATAAAGAAAGTTATAACTTTTTGAAAATGGCACATGGCGAGTCAAACGCTAAGTTGGGCATATTCAGTAAGTTGATATATTTTTGGCATGTGTTGCGATGATCTGTTCGATGATTGCGATGTGGAAAGCACCTTATTAACTTACGATTCTGTTACTTTCACGTTGATATTTAAAAGGAGTCCAAAATTATTAAAGCACAAAGTCGGTAACCAGAGAGAAGAACCGGAAGTAGATAATTTGCGATCAGAGCAAAGGTGTTTTGTGTTGCTTGATAAATCGTTCATTGGTATTGCGATGGACATTCCGCAATTTGCGATGGGTAATACACTTAGTAGTGTGCTCGAGTGTGTAGTTGTGTTTCATTTCAACGACTATAAAAAAAGTTATAACTTTTTGAAAATGGGACATGGGAGGGTCAAAAGATGCGCCTTCCATATTTTGTAAGCTGGTTTACATTAATCATGTGTTGCGATGCGCGAGAGATATATTGCGATGGCTACAGTACCCAATGAACTATCACACCTGGAAAGATCCGCATTTTTGATTCAATATTCTCGAAGTTATAACGGTACAAACTTCGCACTCTTGCACAAGGAAGATAACGTGACAGCAATTGTTATTTTCAGCAAGACTTCAAAATATATTTTGATATCTTTTAATCTAGCGCTTTATTTGTTGTTTCTATACTAGTTCAGTTCGACAATTCATGTTTTATAGATATTTTAATAGTTAGTACCCAAGAAATGTGCCAAATTAGGAATCGGTAACCGGTAACTGAAATTCTGAAATCGGTAACCGGTAACCGGTAACCAGATTATAATTGGTTTTAAATTAATTTAGTAAAATATCAAAATGTAATTTCAACTGTACAAAAAAGTGGGAGGCTTCCCTGCGTGGTTTCTGTGGATGACAATGTTTTATAGCCTTTTATATTTAGCTTTTATTTGGAAACCAATAATTATTTATTATATTTTATGACCGCCTGGGGGGTACTTTGAATTTTTGGAGGGATTGTGCCATCCAGTACTGAAACCAAAATGTATAACTTTCTGTACACTATTACAGACATGGGCCAGGTTTTTCAAAAGGTGGATAATGCTATCCACCATATAAATCATTATCCAGTGGATAAGTGTTAACAAAACAAACTACGCTATCCACTGGATAGTGATTTATCTTGCCTCGGTTGTTCAAAGGATGGATAACACTATCCACCGGATAAATCACTATCCAGTGGATAAGTATTAGCAAAACAAACTACACTATCCGTCGGATAGTGATTTATCTGGTGGATAGCGTTATCCATCCTTTGAACAACTGGGCCCTGGTGGATAGCGTTATCCATCTTTTTACCAACCGGGTCCTGGTCTTTAAATCCATACCCTATTTTCTGACTACTTGTTTCTGTTCTAGTTGTACACTGGAGAACAATAACTCTATTGAGGGCGGCTACTTATTTATTGTCTATCTGCAGGGGTGTATCTAGAATTTTTGAGGGGGGGGGGGGGGGGGGGCGGCGGGGGTGGCTGGTGGCTGTTAGCCAATATTTTGTCATTTTATTTTAGCTAAAAACAGTAACAATTTTTACACCTGCCCAAAGTGCTTGATTTTTTGGCGGATTTGGGGGGCCACCCAATCAAAGTGTTCACGCTTTTCTGACCCACACGAGTAAGGTAGAGTAACACCCAAAATATATGAAGAGGGCCCTGGCCCATTTTCCCATGGCCAGCCCATATTTTGTCCAAATCCTAGTCTCCCAGCCTAATGCTTGCTCAAATTATCCCATAATTCCCAACAGCAAAATTGGTGCCCCAAATCCCATTTTGCCAGTGAAAAAAAGGCAAATCCCAGTTCCCATTTTCCCTCTTCAGGACCCTCTATGAATAAGCCCTCTCCCCAGCAAAAACTGAAGCTAAAAAAATACTCCATAACAAGGATAATAAGATAAAGGTAAAGCAACTTTATTTATACATGTCAATCTAAAAAATTAAAATACCTCCTAGAACAAAAAAATAATTAAAATAACCCACATCACTCTGAATAAATTCATTCACACCTCCCCAACACAATATGTGTTTGAGGGGCATAAGGAACAATAAATTTCATACAAAAACATTGCAACACAGCAAAACAAAAAGGACAAAGAAATGACCGACAAGAAAACAATACCCTGCACTACACCAAAGAAACTTAATAACACAAAACTTGCACCCAGTACAGTCTTTATTGACATACAGTGTACATACAAACTGCCGAAATTCCTCAACCATGGAGGCCCACCTATGACCAAGAAACATAACAGCCGATCGATACCGCAGCAGACCACTGAGGGAACAACATCTAGTCGGAAATTATAATCATGAGGATTGCCTGATAAAAACTAGCAGTATACGTAAAGCAGTCTAAACGTCGTGATCATTCAACACTTCAAAGTGACTCCATCATGAGACAAATGATTAAATATTCATCTATCTACCATGATGAACAATAACCACATCTTTAATAACAACTGCTGAATGTTTTCCAAACATCAGACAGAAATGTAAACTAATAGAGGTGTCCCTTTCATAGCGGTATCTGGATTACAAAGATTATATGAGTGTTAAATAATTTTGCCGGGTCCCCTTACGGTAAAGGAGGTGTTCCCTTTTAAATAGAGGTGGCCCGAAGTAGAGGATCCACTGTATGTTGTAAACTTGTAGGTGATTTAATACCTATACCACTTAGAAAATTGAGAAACACAGCTTATATCATATAAATCTATAATCTTCATTTTAAGTATAATCAAGTTTACAAAATATTTCAAGGAAGGGCTTTCCTTACTTTTAAGTGCAGTGCATCAAAATGGTCATAATATTGTATCTTGTCTGTTCAAATCATTTGATTGTAAGCTTAATTCTCTGAAAAGTACAGATCAGTGAAAAATTCGATTCGTCATTTATGCGAGCAATATATAAATTCAGGATTCCGTCACATTTTCAATTCGCCGTTAGAAGCACTTTGAAGAAATTCCAGGCTTCGAATAATAACACGTAAGCTTAAAAACCCCGGCTTAAACATTCATAAACGTGTATAATTAATCATGCATCGATCTGATTTTCACCTTGCTTGATATTCCAGCTCTTGATCTGTGCGCCTTGCGGCATTTCAAATTAATTTACGGTCCAACGTCAACTCCACCTCTTCCTTAAATTGCCGTGCATAATTTAAACAAGACGGGAAATATTTAACTGGCAATAATTTACGTTTCAATTCGAGAAGAAATTACAAAATAAAACTCCGCAAGTCGTCCATTTTGCAAGGAAGACTATTTCCGCCAATCACGACTAATGTAAGAATCATAAATCTAGAGACCAATCAGCGTGGGCGTTATATCAGTGTACCCCAGGGTCTTCTCCGCGCCCCGCCGCCATCTTGAAAGCGGAGTAGACCCTGGGAACGAGGTTGGAACTTTGCCGAAACTATTGGCCGTCGCGTTCGCTGACTTTATGCAGTTTGGAGTATAAAGTCTTCCCTAGCTTGCTGGCATGAAGTGTATTTATTTTCCAAATGGTACTGCCAAAACCCTGACATGACTGACATGTGTAGCTATTCAGCCGATTGAACACTGTGGTTGACTCCGTATAGAAAACTTGAATTTGTCAAGAGCAAACAAATTATTTCAAATCCGCCACGCACTTTTATTCGAGGAAACATACTGTACAGCCGTCGCATTCCCATTTTTCACGCAGTTTGGAGTTTCTCTTTCATTGACTCGCATATATTTTACTTCCAAATCGTACTGCTAAAACTAGTGAACGATAAAAGGGTTGACATCGAAAATCTACGCCGTAGAACCGCACAAAATGTCATTCATCACTATAGATCGTTTTCAGTCACGTGACCACCTTACAATTGGCCGCCATGTTGGTGCACATCACACACGAAACACGAAGCTGGTTCACTACAAAAAAATGGTTTTATGCGCGATTTTTGGCTGTGGGACCCGAAGTGTCCGTGATAAAGGGGTTTCTATGGCAAGAATACCTGCAGTTATAACTAATCAAGGTGAAGAAGTGAGGAAACTTTCCGAGGAGAGGCGAAACAAATGGATATCTGCGATCAGTAGAGAAGACCTCACAGACACCATTTTGGAGCACGGCCGAGTCTGTGGCAAACATTTTATCTCCGGAGAAGCGGCAAAACTGTGGGATAGGTACGATCCAGATTGGATTCCAACCCAAAATCTAGGTCATGAGAAATGTGATTCTGCCGAAAAGATTCAAGCCGATCTAGAAGCTGCCGCGAAGCGAGATGAGAGAGCCAGAGATCGTGAGCTGAAACGTGTTACGGCAGAACATGAAAGGCGGCTTCGGGAAGAAATGAGCGCAGTTTATTGTCCCATCCTTCTCGGTAATAATCCAAATTGGTATCAAGGCATCGTTCATGCGCTGAGAGTGCCGCACTTTTGCTAACACCACGAACTTGTTTGCGATAATATGTCCTTGTCCGTTGGAAACAAAGCCCGAAACCATTTGGTTGTAGCCCTCGAGACTTCGGAAAGATTTAAATTGCTTTGCGTGTAAAAGCTGGTATCGAGAACCAAATAGCAAAGCAATTGCAAAGCAGTCGATTCAACCGGCGGAAGGCAGTCGGGTTCGAAGCGTTTCCCCTCTATCAAAACAGGATCGATCCCAATAGTCGAGATTTTCTTTAGATAGCGCTCTCCGACTTTTACATCCAGCTTTTTAGCGTAATCAGATATTGGAATTGGGCCTATATTGTCTGGATCAGACGAAGGAATATAAATTTTTTCGCTAGAAGCCATTAAACTGGAAGGAATTATAATTTTGGACTATGTTTGCATGTATTAGTAGCTGAAACACGTGACTCAGATGTGCACCAACATGGCGGAAATTAATTCTGTGACGTCACGTGAAAACGATCTATTCATCGCGAACGAACAAGTTGCAATTTCATTGTTCTGTACTCGACGTCGGATTGGCTCAATTAAAACATGTTGGAATGCATTGTTCCCGTTCTGCCCTGTGATTGGTTAACTTTGTCTGGGTGGCCCCGGTTACAGTAGTTTGACTGTAAAAGATAAAGCAGGCTTTTTACAAATATTTGTCAAAGCTCAGAAACCCTTTAATCGTTTAGCCATGTAAGCTAAAAACCTAATTTCAAATATAGTGCTTTTACAGCAGGTTTGTAATGACAATTCGTAAAACGAAGAGCAATGTAATTGATACATCCAGCAAACCGTGCAACCCATGGCAAGCGCAGTTTTGGTTTTCTATACAATTTTCCAAGAAGGTACATTTGCTTTTTTTGGTAAGACGCAGTCCTGTTTTGCTTTGGCTCCCGAGTCAAAGAGCGACACTGAAATGGGATGGAGTGGCTAGACTACACTAGTGAAGAAGGAGTTATATGGACTTTCAATAGATATCCTTCACTAAAGTAGTGAGAAGATGGAGGCTATGTAACTTCATGTCATGGTCAAGCTACAATGTATTAGCTTCATTATTTTTTTATCTCCCACGGCTCTTAAACTTAAGTCCAGTGTTAGGATTGTTCTCTGTGACTTTTGTGGCTACATGGCCCCGTGAGACGGGACGTACACGTTTTGTTAACATTGAAGTGTAATGTAAGTATTTTGTTACAAAATTGTTACATTGGAATCCCACCTTACGACCACCTTGTTAATACGACCACTACCTTTGGTCCCCAATTAAAGTTCTGTCGGTCATTTTCTTATTTAAGAACCACGTTAATACGACCACCCGGTTAATACGACCAGATTTTGGTGGCCTGTTGGTGGTCGGATTAACCGGGTTCCACTGTATGGCGATAACTGCATGATAGCGATCGGAAAGATCTTCTTTTTGGATCAGTATAGTATAGCGAAACAAAAATGACCCCACGAATAACACTTTACCATAGTATATTTTTAAATTTCATTTTCAGTGCAATCTCCGAAAAGAGGAAGATTAGAAGTATTTAAGAGGAACCGCGAAGCGTGGCAATTTGCTGATATTTTGGATTAATTATAATTAACAAAGGATGTGAGTCGTCAAACTTCAAAACATAACTAATAAATAAAATTACGAAAAACAAGATCTTACCCAAATAGAAATAAGCTGTTGCCCTGCTGCTGTACAGTTTGGCATTCAGTTGGACATCCTTACAGTTCACTTGAATTCCTTCCGTGTAGAAGTATATGGCGTTATAAACTTCTTGTTTTGAGTATTCTTTGTTACCTTCTTCGACGCACAATTCTGCTATCGTTGAAAAAAGAAAACCTTATATAGTCAAATTATGATCGCACTTTGTTAAGGATATACTAATACATTAAATAATTCGTAATATGTTATTCTTACCAGTCGCTTGAAATTTTTATTGTCTCGCAAAGTACCATTTATACAAAAGGGCAATCAATAAATCAATTAATAAATCGTGATTAGTCAAATAAGCTTATTCAGACGACAAAAGGGGTGCCTCGCCTAAATCCTTGGTGACACAGTGCTGCTGACAACTGAAAAGTCAACCATGTTTTTAAGGAACTTTTGTCCGAGTCATTTTAATATGATTCATAATACAGGTACATAAGTAACAGTTACAAACGACGCTGGTGCTTAATTTAAACGGAACATGGCGGAACAATGTATTGTCGAGTCATGGACGTAAACGTGATTCATCATCCAATCACATTATTGTCTTTTGCGTATATAAAAGTTGTGTAGTGTTTTCGAGCGGGGGTGAAATGTGATGGTCAACAGCAGCAGTGACCCCTTTTTATGTTCATATATTCCTTCGTTGAACTGAATCTACAGCAACTTTGTTTATATAGGCTCGTGTTGTGGGATTAGCACTTAATCCTCCTGTTTACTTTGTGACCACGCTGGTCGAATATAATACTTGTATTTCAAATAAAGACTCTCAGTTTACCCTAGCCTATATATCATCTTGTAAACCAGTCATAATTTTATTTACCGGGTAAAATACATTAGAAACGTCCATACTCTGTGGCGCTTTGGATATAACCACACACGTGTTAACTACTCTGACAAACAAGACACAGGCTCTCTCCTCTGCAAACGCTTCTTCAACATCCTCCCTTAAGCTTCAAACGCGCTTTCAAGACATGGAGAGAGAGAAATATAAAGCATGGGGCATTGGGGAGAGGAAAATCGCTCCCGGCATGCCCTCTTTTCCTCCCACGATCTCTCTCCGTAACTTCCCCTTGGCAGCTTCTACCAAGGAGAGAGCCAACCTCGATTCCAGGCTCTCTCTCCTTTTCCTCCCTTGTCGTTGAGTAGAGAGACCCTGGTTGCGGCTGGTCACGTGACTACCCAAATTCTGGGTGGTAAAAAAATATATTCGGAGGGAGGGGTGGTAGAGTGTTAGAGCTGTTGCTGTGACAAATCTACCATGTGAGGGTGAGAGCGTTGACTCTGAGTCCAAACTCGCAGATGCAGCAGGTCTTCAAACAACTCGCAAGAAAAGCAAGCACCAAAAAAGTTTGTACATAAGCTTACATGCGGTTATTCAAGCTTCTACTGGCTTTGCCAGGCCGTTTGCGAAGATCACTGCAATAATATTTTCTCGGAAACCGCTTGCGTAATTCTCAGAACTACACAACTACGTCGGACGTTTTACAACGGAATTTTGTCAACGGAAGAAAGCCGATCATTTCGGTATGTGAACAGCTTTAAGGTAATGAGTTTAAGTGATCGTTAAATTGTATTCACTGCAAAAACTGCCGATGGAAAAAAATTCCTTCGTACAGTCCGTTTGACATTCGTGCCGTACAAGGTTGTTGATTTTCAAGGAACCGCCGGCGGGCGGCTTCGAGCGGTTGTTGTTGTAGATTTTTTGACACAAGAAAACTATATTACGGTCAAACTAACGACAGAATCAGTTAGAGAAAATAGTAAGCTACTCTTTTATCCTAAAATTTGGACTATTTCGCTCCTGATTTCGCTCCAAATGAATTTGTAAATAAATGCCGTTGTGCTTTAATTTACCGGAGTTCACAGGGTCAGTGAACGAGCTCGCCAAGCTTATTGTTGTTTTCAAACTTGAGACCAAGGTGTCTGGTTTACAACCTCGTTTAGCTTTACGATCATGAACCTGTCTACTTATATTCTGATTATATACTTAGAATTTGTGTTCGCAAGGCGAATTTTCCATTCTTGTAATATAATAAGTTTCGCGCCGCTGCTTTTGTGGCTCGAATTCGAAGTTGTACAGAATAAAAACAAACGTTCCATACAAATAGCCTGTTTCACTTTTAACATAATCTCGCCGTATAAACCAGCAGAAAGCAAGGCTGTTCCATTTTGAACCAAGCTCGATTTGCCCCTTCGATCCCCTGGTTAGTAATTATTGTTCACCTTGACAAAACGGCCTCAAAGACCCACCCTCGCTGCGGTATTGTTGTAACCGCATAGTCACGTGACCAGCCGCACTCTCTACTCAACGACAAGGGAGGAAAAGGAGAGAGAGCCTGGAATCGAGGTTGGGAGAGAGCCCCTCATGGGATTTCAACTTTTTTGGATACGTGCAATTTACAGTAACCAATTTGAAAATAAAGTTATCTGCAGTTGTTTTTCTCACCTCTTATAGTGTCATCATCCAAGTCCAGTTTTTCTTCAGGTGACGGAACTTGACCATCCGCCATGACTGAAAATACGTTGACAAAAGAAATATCTAATTTTAGTTACTGTGATAGCTATTAATTGCTGTCAAATTGTCGATTTTGTGCCCGCTTATCTGAACGTAAACACGAATGCTAGTTATGACTCGACTTATATATTGTGTCAAACTTCTATCTTCTTTTGCTAGTTACGTTACACAAACCAACTGAAACTATTGAAAGAGTTTTATTATTCCGGACTTGCAGGTTAAGAATAATTAATGCTTTTGAGAGATTCAACGATTTCCGAAGATGTCCCGAACCCTTCCGAAGTTTGCCGAATATGACCCGACGATTTCCGAAAGTAACGCAAGTGAAGATTTTCGAACGTTAAATTAATCCTTAAATTTACTCGGCCCCATGCGATTACATATACTTATCGTGACTCGAGATAGCGGCACACTTTCGATGGGTGATTTGTCATTATTGTTATATTATAATAAAATGTAAATAAAATTAACATTTTATATTGTTCGTCACTCGACCACAAGAGTGCATTGGCGGTTCCCAAAACCATGGCCTTGTGTATTTATTCTGATAAGTTTTCTACGCTAATTTGCTATAATGTTATGAAGAAAATTTTCTTCACAATTATAAATTCTGCCGTCAGTATCCCCGGCATGTTTGTAATGTACACAACCACAAACTTCCCATCCTCTGCTTGTACCACAACAACCACTTCCCTCGGGTACTCAGTAGAAATCCAAAGGGTACGCGTTTCTCGTTGCGTGGAGGACTTAGGCAATAAATTTGACGCGCGTATTCAATTTTCTTTTCGCTAAACGTGCATAATTGTCCCAGCTGGTAGTACAGATCATGGTGAGAAAGCGAATTTTCTAACTCACTCGATATTCAAGCTGTTTCAAGATCAATCAGCGAGCTATTCAAACTTCATTGAATATTCATGATCCCTCGCAATGACGTCATTGGCATTATGTAAGCAACTTAATGATATGCATCTGTGTCAGTTAAGCTAACAAGTCACGGTGTCAACAACTCGCTATGCTATGGCAGACCAGTCGCGTCCTATTCCGGTCAACAACGAAGAAGTTGTGGAAATAATACAGGCTGTACAGCCCAACGTGGATAATGCGACGAATAATCCTGTCTCTGAGGCGGCTTCAGCTTTTTTCAGGCCCGGCGAACTGCCAACAGGACTCGCCGGCGGCTTCACGACAAGATTCTGTTAATTCGCAAGTCCCGGGAAACTCTGAGAAAACTGGTGAAATTAACAAGACAGAAGGAACTTTGGAGGTGAAATTATAGCTTTATCCTTCTAGTTGCTCTTTATTTGTTGGGTTATAACGAGCTTGTTGTAGGCGTCATTTATTGGATTGTTGGTCGTTTCTTCGCAAGCACGTGGCTGGTAAGTTATGCGAAGATGCACATCCAGGCATCATGGTCCAGTGTTATGTCTTAGCTCTTATTTAAATATTTCTTTGGCGGGCTAAGCTCCTATATTCATTTTCCGGACGCGACTGGTGACTTGTGCTTTGCTCGTACTTTCCTATATTGCATTTGTTTATATTTGTAGACTGCTTAGCTGTTGTCAGAGAACAGAGAGGGGATCTGGATATACGACCAACGCAAGGGGGTGAAGCCTTTAGGTATAAGGTATAGGGTGTGGCTGTGTGCCCACCAAAGAGGTGAGGCCGTGTACCCACAGAAGAGGTGTGGCTATGTGCCCAACAAAGAGGTGTGGCTGTGTGCCCACAAAGGTGGCTGTGTGCCCACCCAAGAGGTGTGGCTGTGTGCCCACCGAAGAGGTGTGGCTATGTGCCCACCAAAGAGGTGTGGCTGTGTGGCTACTAGGGGGTGTGACTGTGTGCACACCCAAGAGGTGTGGCTGTGTGCCCACTAAGAGGTGTGGCTGTGTGCCCACCCAAGAGGTGAGGCTGTGTTCACTCAAGTATGTCTGTGTGCTCTCCCAAGAGGTGTGGCTGTGTGCCCTCCGAAGAGGTGTGGCTATGTGCCTACTAAGGGTGTGGCTGTGGGCCCACCCAAGAGGTGTGGCTGTGTCTACACCTAGAAGTGTGGCTGGGTGCCCACAAAGATGTGTGGCCGCGTCCTCACAAAGCTGGGGTTGGGTGCCCACAAAGATGTCTGGCGGTGTGTTCACAGAGGTGTGGCTGTGGGCCCATAAAGAGATGTGGCTGTGTGCCCACAACGTAGATGTGGCTGTATGCTTTCCAGGGGCGTGGCAGTGCGCCACACAAGGGATAACGCTGCAAATAGCTCTTGTGGCATTAGAGTTGAAGTTAAGAGTAACCCTCTGATGGGGCTGGAAGCTAGGCGTGGCAGTTAGATAGAGACCTGGAAGTCTCTAGAAGCAAGGCGTTACAGAGTGTTCTTGTAAAATTGGTAGCGCCGAAACAAGAAGTAGAGATTGCAAAAGTCATCGAGAAGGCACTGAAGGCGGTGAACCAGCAAACAGGCGGAAGAGAGCTTGGAAGGGCACGCCCCTCTCCATATCCGAGAGGAAGGGGGAGAGGAATGCTTCTCTTGTGGAAAGATGGGCCATATAGGCCAACTTCTGTCTGTTTGCGCAGGCTTCGCCGGTGAGAAAAGAGAATGTAATCTAGAGTACTGGATAACCGAGGAGTTAAAGTACTGTAAGAGTAATGTAAAGGAAAATGTCGATTAAGGACTGGACTCTGAACAATCAATAGATTATGTAATTTTAATGAGTATGGCAAATGATGATAACAAAAGAAGGAACACTGATATGGTGAAGAACAATGACCTTTTCGGTTTGTTTGTTGCAAAGTGTGACGCGCTTTGTTTATTTTCCGTAACCCTTGATCGGTGGGATGACCCAGCAAGCGTTTTGTCCTATAGGACATTCCCTTGTTGCCACGAATTTTCGGGCAGATGGGTCGTTTCCTCCGGGCTTGGGTTTCATCTAGGGGTGCCGTAATTCCTGGTTAAGCATCCTTTTCCTTTGCCTTATTGTAGCCCAAGTTTAATGGCAAAGGCGGGAACAGCAATTTGATCCAATCACGGCTTGTCAGGATGTCAGACTTCGCAGTATTAAATGGGTACTCCTGGATGGAACCCCAAGCTCGGAGGAAGTGACAGAGCCTGCCTTATTACTCGGAGAGTTTGAAAGAGTTCTAGACGGAGATTTGCGACGAGTATCCGATATCCCTTTCCGAGACTCTGATTCTTTTAATGCGGGAGAGCTCCACGACAAACATTTTAATACTTGGGAGGCGATATTAGATGGTCATGGGAAGGAGGAGAAGATCCTATAATGGATTAAAGAGGGGGTTTATATTTTGTGTGGGATTGCAGATTTTAAGTTTTGGAAGTAAGGATTGGGGTAAGGATTGGGATAGAGGATTGGGTAAGGATAAGGATAGAGATTTGATATTTAGTTGTTGTGGTAGGGTGGTCACTTTATAGGAGGGCTTCCCCATCCGGACGAGACAGGGAGGACTTTCCCATTACTTAATGCTAATGAGGCAGCAAGAGGGATAATGAACTATTCGCACTCAAATTAGGCCAGATTGTAGTTCGATGACTGGTCTTTCGAGATCCGGAAGCTCTTATGATTCAATCGAATCGAAGAAATGTTTTTTAGAGCAAAATTTCAGAGGAGGTACGGAAATTGTCGGTCCGAAACTGTTTGAAGTTTATACAGGCCTTGTCAAATTATCAGTATTCAAGAAGCGAGTGGAAAACTTTGAACTGATAACACTACTGCTCTCGTACCATATTTGCGTCTGATAACAACGACTAAACAAAAACGACTAAGTATTTTGACTTTATTTTATTAGGTAGCCCTAAAAGATAATTTTAGAAAGATTAAGGCGGGGGTACACGTGAATTTCAATGAAATTTTAAGAGGTTTAAAGAAGGGATAGAAGAAAGAAAAAGATTTTGATACCCACACAAGAGCACCCCAGGTTGATAGTGGACTATTTTGGTGTCCATGTACTAATTTTTACCTTCAAATTCTAATGTTAAAACTACATTAAATCTTCAAAATTTCTTATTTCCCTAAATTTTACAAATCCTTTGAGAAAAACTATTTCCTCCCAAACATACCCAAAAATCACCCACAATTTACAAAACACCCCATAACATAGATTCATGAGATGAGCATAGAGTTTTTGGATTGTTTGAAACGACGTGAACGAGATATTTCCATTAAACCCATGTTAAGTGGCGGAAAAATGGCATTCAGGTGGACCCCGCCTTAAGGTTCACATAATTTGAATATCATAGCCTGTGACCACACAAACAGAGGATGGTAAACCTGTGGCACAAACTTCTCTGACGTGTTTAACTAAAACGAAACCGAAACTACAGAGTACTCACTCACTCACTCAGTCTACGGACGCAACCTTTCATAGAACAATTTACAGTTTTTATCAACCCAGACAAGAGAACTGTGAAAGAAAACCGGTAAATAAACTCCATTTATTTATATGGTGTGAATGATTCTTTTAAAGCCTTCTGTCTACCCCGACGTTAGACGAATTGATAAATATTCAACGACTTCCGTTTTACCGTCGATCAAAAGTAGCGTGACCCTCCCCATTGGGGCTTAATTTGACTGGTGTCCAGTGTTAACCGCGCTCAAGCGGGACGATTGTGATCTTCACGGACATATTTTGAAACGGTTTTTGAATTTGTAGAGCGTCCAATTCCTTTGGATAACGAGTTATGTCCAATTGGTTTTCCCAAAGACATTTGTGTGACATGTTATTATCGAGGCGTTAAGTCAAACTGGGAGCCTAACCTTTTTTAGTGCGGAAATTCGAGCGAATTTCGAGACGAGTCGATCGGTGAATTCGATGATTCGACCATTGTTATTCTAATTATTCAGCAGGAACACTCCTTCCTTCTCACTATATATAGCCTGAGATCAGGCTCCTGAAAAAGATTTGCGAGCGAAGCGAGCCGAGTCGCTGCCTGGGGCGGTAAATTTCGTGGATGAAGCCGTCTTCACCGCTTTATACGCTTACTTTTAGCAATTTTTACTTTCAAGCTTGTTTTATGGGTAATACTTGAAATACAACGATCATTTTTGCCGTGGGAAATAATTTATTTAACCATTCTAGTTTAACAAGAAGTTTAACAGTTTACAAGTTAGTTTGGGAAACACGCCAAACACTCCAGGTGACTTGTTGACATTTTATAACAGGACTAATTACTGGAGGGCGGATCGGCGGCATCAAAGGAATGTCTTCAGGCTCTGTCGCTTTCGTTCTGCAGCGACTCGGCTGGCTTCGCTCGCAAATTTTCTTCAGGAGCCTGATCTCAGGCTACACTATATAATACATGGTAAGGTAACTTGAACAAAAATCGCTCAAAATTGCGTTTAAACACATTGTAAGGATAGCAAACAATACCATGTAATGTTTCCTAAACTTTATTCAGTAATTTCAATTTTATTTATTGCTCAAAATGTTCCGTTTGAAATCCCATACAAATTCTTATATTTGTAATTACATTGATATTCAAATACATTGATATGCAAATATTATGCTTGGGTTTCCTATGCTATTTCAACCATCGTATGAAAATCTGCACAGAGCGACCCAATGTATTTGCAACTTGAACCTTGAATGTAGTTTATAATCGAAGTCATGAAACTTTTAACAGTTTTATTATTTATGAACAACGACATCTAAACGAATATCCAACTGACATTGTTCATGGACGCAATATTATGGGATAAATAAAACAAACACCTACCTGACACGCGCACTCCAGTTACATTCTCTTCAGTATTTACCACGATAGCCTACAGGGACTGCAAAGATTGCACATCGGTTAACGATCATCATTAAGATTTAAACACGAAACAACTCGTTTTTGAGTGAACAGAGCACTTACAGGGGCACCCAACGAACATTTTTGGTAAAATACATTATTTTACCCAGATAAATGAAAATGAATGATATAAAAGCATTTCCAGGTGTTCTTCTGCGTTGCTGGGAAAATATATATCTGTTCCTCTTTCCCAGCATGACACATGGGGAAATTGTTTCCCAGCCAGCAATTAAAATAATAATAATAAAATAATAATAAGTAACCAAAAGGGGCGTGGAACTAATTAAACATCGATGGAAAACCATTTCGCCAGCGTGTACCAGGGTCTTCTCCGCTCCCAGCTGCCATCTTGAAAGCGGAATAGAACCTGGGAACGAGGTTGAGCCAGCGCAAAAATAGTAATTATTCAGTGAAAATTTCGAGGAGAAAAATTAGACCGAAATATTTTGCCAGCCAGCAAGAATTCCGCTGGGGAACAGATAAAGTGAGGAACAGATCAGATTCGTTGGTTGCCCCTGCATTTATGCACAACTGACCCTAAAGTTAACGCTGTTGCCTTCAGGAGGAGCGTATACAGGGGAAGTTGAATTGCATATTCAGTGATTTGGGGTTTTTCCCTTTTTCTCAAAACACTGGCAGACGCGTGATCTTATAACAATAGACTGGATGCGTCACGTGATTAACAATGTAACCAATACAACCCACCTGATCTGTTAATCCTTCCTTGTTTCTTTTTCAGTGGGAAGCTATAAAACCTACAGGGAAAAATGTTCAATTCCGAAAATGTATCTTAGTATAAATTAGAAGACTCAACGAATTCCGACAAGAGTGGAGTGGGGGAGTGGGGAGAGTTATGTATACTCCCATCGGCTTTGCTATTACTGAATTATGTAGAAAGTTTTCTTCCAGAGTGATAAATTCTACATGATATCTCGACACTGATATAAACTTGCTCATTTACTGTCAGTTCAGCAAATTACCGTCAGTATCCCAGGCATTTTTGAAATGCATACACGGAACCTTCTCTGACCTGTTCACTGAAACTGAACGAAACCGAAACTGCAAACGCAACCTTTTCTCTTTCGTAGAAAAAATTACAATCTTTATAATCCCAGACAAGAAAACCGCGAAAGAGAACCAGTCGAACCATTTATTTTTATGGTGTGAATGATTATTTCAAAGACTTCTGTCTACCCTGGCGTTAAAGGCCATGTCTCCGACGACTTGATAAATATTCAATTATGCTTCATTGATTTCGTCGACCATCGTATTACAAGTACAAACTGCACAGAGCGAGACAATATCTTTGCAAAAACTATCAATGTAGTTTATAATCGAAGTTATGAAGACTTTAACAGTTTTGAATTTATTCTTCACGAGCAACGGCATCTTACGAATATCAACCCAATATAATACGATGAACAAAACAATAACGATATCCTACCTGATACTCAGTGGGCTGATACTCCAGTTACATTCTCTTATTTACCGCGATGGCTACAATGAAAAATATTTTGTACATCGGTTAACGTTCATTGTTAAGATTTAGACACGAAACAGCTCGTTTTTGAGTGGACAGAACATTTACACATAACTGACCTACGGTATTTCATACGGTATTTCGGTGTAATTTCACTCTTAAGGTACCCGCCCAGGCAAATTTAGGGCTTTTTTCCTTTAAAATATTTCTTACCAAATGTCTCAAACTATTCAAGATACTTTACAGAATGAATCATCAATATATATAACACTTGAAAATTCACCTGTTTTTTGTGCAGCAGACCCCCTACGGGGGTACTTGGATTAAATATTAACCTATGTCTGAGACAAAGATTTGCGTTTTTTGTTAGAACTGACCCAAGAAACCAAAATATGAAAACATAAATGCTGAAATATAAATAAAAGGAATAAATCTGTGGTTGGGTGTTAGCAGAGGTCTATAACTAGAGGTTTCCATCTAGCATTGCGCGTGGCCCATCAGATTCGCAGTTAGGCTATTTTTAGACATTTTTCGCGCGAAACCAGCAGCCAATCACGCACCATGCCTGACAAAAATGGTCAGTGAACGCGCCAGCTCGACAATTTTTGTTCAAGACGGTTTGTTCGTCGATTGAAACGATGGCTAAAATTATTAAGTAAAAACCTTGGCCCTTCTAAATCAAACAAAAGTTAATTCTACTAAATAATGCACGAAGTTTGAAACGAAATATTTAATGGCAATGTCTGTAAAATGTACAACTAATGCGACTGAAAGAGCACTAAAGGCAGCCTGAAATTAATTTACGGGAAGATCAGACAATTAATTCGTCCAAAGAATGAAAACCTGTTTACAACACAAGTTTAAGCTTAGTCTATTCAGTATTGTTACCTTGTATTTCGAAGAGGCTTGTCAATTCCAGCTGAATTAAGGTTTTAAAATCAGCACAATAAATATCCATGGTCAGATATATAAAGCTTATAAGCTTACGGCAGTTCGTCAAGCGTTCGTGACAGTCAATCATTCAAAGATCACTTCACAGTGAAATTCTCTTCGAAGACCACTCTCTTTCTTTCCATCCATGTAGATATTGAGGGTTTCCTTTGTTCTTTTACTTCAATGAACTTGATTTTAAGAACAAACGTTCGTTAATTCTGTACTCGCGCAAGTTTTGTCCGCCGTATAATGTAAACAAGTGAAACCTTCGGCTGCGTATAGCTGTCCGTTCAACTTGTAAAATGAATATAATGTTCAGCTCCACAATTATTTCGAATCTTCCCATGTTAAGCTAAACCATCTGCACAATTTTCCAGAATATACGAAACTTTGGAGAGATTGAGCGAAGATTAATCCGCGAAGAAAACTTTGTCTTGCTTTCTTTTCATTCAACTTGCCAACTGGACACCGCGCCAGAAGTTTTGCCGCCGAATTCATACAAATCATGCTTCATTTAGATTGAACTGAAAAATCACTCAAAAAGTATACCGAATCACTACAAAAAGTATACCGAAGTTTGACCTAAATTTAGTGAAGTATTTAAACATTTATTACATTCTGCTGTGACGCTTTTCGCTTTTCCTTGGCCGGCAAAGTTTCTGCCTTTGAGTAGCGCTCGCATATCGTTAAAAATGGTTCAACGTGATTGGCTGCTGGTTTCGCGCGAAAAATGTCTAAAAATAGCCTAACTGCGAATCTGATGGGCCAAGACCCAATACCAGAGATGGAAACCTCTAGTTATAGACCTCTGGTGTTAGTGAAATGTTAAAAAATCTGAAGTTATTACAGCAAGCCTGAAAGTGAAATTTGCACACCAAGAAACGCTACCACTTGAATTGAAAGTTCCAATATTAAGAAATCCAAGCAAATTTGGCAAACGGATCGAAGCTATTGTCAACAATGTCTTGTGCTGCCATTTTGAATCAATTTCCGCTGTTCAACTGCTCTGTGGACGCGATTTTGACTCGTTTTACCCCGACCCATCCCTACTGAGTCTTGTTTTGTTTACCCGTTGCTAGGTGGATCAGCTTTCTTCCATTCACAGCATGCGCTAAATTTGGTAGCATGTCATGCTGTGCCGTGCTGTCAATTATTGCAAGATCAATATTGGTCGCTCCTAAACCAAACTTTTATCGTAGAATGCATCTATGGACTGTTTTCTTCCATGTGTTTCTCTTAATTGCTTTAGTTTTACCGGGACTGCTAAGATTCCATGATCGTCAGGCAATGGACCTTGCCACCTACGGGCACTTTTCTTAGTAACGGAAGTGAAACACACAGCTCAATTTCCGGTAAATATTTCAACTTCGGAAACAATTTTCTTCAACTTAGTGCAAGAATATCCTAAAAATAAATGCATTTTGAGAAATTAGGTGTAATTTACTTCATGTATACAAATTTTGAGCGCCTTTAAAAATTCAAAGTTTTTGCCTGGGCGGGTACCTTAAGGCTACTGGTAACCTTTTCGGGGTCGAATTTTGCAAAATTGCAAAAACCTACCATAAGTTAGCCCATTGTGCTAGTTTTCTTCTAAAACAAAAATTATTTAAAAATGTATTTTTCTTCCGGAGTTATAGCAAATTTTGTGTTTCGCGTGACCAAAGAAGGTGTTTTGAGATGTCAACACTTTGTGATCTCCCGTGCATGCAGTGTGACACGGGAATACATCTGGGATTGTTCAGATTATATAAATAGCGTCTTCGCAGAGTTCGCATTATCTCAAATAGGATAATGCACTTAGTCCAGAAAGTCGGCTGTAATATGCCATGAAACGAGGAGGGAAACTTGAAAATTCACCCTGGGTAAAAAGTAAGAGAAAGTCCGAGCCTAAGAAAGCCAAGACAGAGTCGATCGATGAATTCGATGATGGATCATCTTAGACTGCGAGCAGAGCGGAAATGTTATAATTATGCAAATTAGGTGAAAAAACGAGGAGAGATTGGGGAGAGGGAGGGAAAAGACCGACTGCGGAGGTTTCTTTGTTCTTTGAATTCCCGTTTCTGAGAAACGGAAAATGCTGATTGGTCGGCTACCCATCAATCTGTCAACAAACTCATCTCTGCGTCATCGGAATAATTTGAGACAAATGTTTTCGCGGGATGGTTTTAGTAGTGTACGGTAATCCGGATTGCCCGGGGGGGGGGGGGGGGTACTCCCTATAATTGACTATACGGGGAGGCTCCGCCCGAAAGGGGTCCTTTTTAGGCTCGAGGTATGTGAAAGGGTAGGGATTTCACGAGTTGTAGTATATGAAAGGGTAGGGATTTCACGAGTTGAAGTATATGAAAGGGTAGGGATTTCACGAGTAAATGATATTATTGTTTGGTTAACGTCTCTACTGGTAATGCTTGATGATTTCTGGTGATATATATTGTTCATTAAGTTCATTACAAGGGTATAGAAAAGGGATGCAGTGCTTCTACTGTAGGTATGTGAAAGGGGTACCATTTTCATAATTTCTATGGAAGGTATATGAAAGGGGTACCATTTTCTATGGAAGGTATATAAAAGGGGTACCTTTTCTGTGAAAAATGGTATATGAAAGGGTAAGGGGTTGGACCTCTGGGCGGAGCCTCCCCGTATAAAACTTTTTTGAGTACCCACCCCGGGCCGGATTGTAGATCGAAGACTAGAGAATCGAAGCGCAACGTATTTGTGAGTTAAAGCTTGGAGGGATACTTCTGAAGTCTGAACACAAGAGGAAGTCATTTTATTTCCGCGGCCGTAATATTATCTAGCAAGCCGATTGCGCAGCTTTAGTTTACCGTCAAACTCTTTATTTGCACATCACACAACTCTTCGAAGACGATTGCCCTATTTATCTTTTCCTCTGGTTACAGAGACCTTAGACTAACTCTGTTGTTTCCAAAATACTTTGAATAAGCGTTTAAGTAAGTCAAACTTCATCTGAAAAGTTAAAACCAAGAGAATATATTCTCTTGTTAAAACTTGAGTTTCCTTTCGCTCTATGGTGTCATACAGCTTCCTGTTAAAGTCGTTAAAGTGTTATGATCATTTGGGTCAAGGGGTCAAACTGACTTTCAATATATCAGATATATCCAGTCAACAAAACTAACTTTCTTTCTCGGTCGAACTGTAGTAAATTTATGTTGGATATGAAGAGTGCAATGTTACGGCTCAGGCGGCTTATTTGATGCAATGAATCCGGGAATAAAACGCCGCAGCATTTCGCAGTATGATCACCACGCAGATAAAATTGTATTGACTCTCACACGACAACACATCAACATTGTATAACTCCGGCCCGGTAATAACTACAAGGTTTCAGGATCCATACCTCTCAAATACAAAATGATAGTTCCTTTCTTCAATTGTTCGCATGTTTCTGCTTGTATATCGTCGAAAAGTTGCGGAGTCAAAATCGTGACAACAAACTTAGCAAACGTATTGACGGTTTGCTGATTTTATAACACACAACAACGAGGCACAGAGGCAGCAAAGGTTGAACAAAACCCCGAACAAAACAGACAAAGCGCAAGAGAAGTTTGAGCCATGCGATCTTTTCGTATCTTCAAGCAGCATATACTAGCGCGGTGAAACCATACGTATACATTTCCTTCCTGTAGTGGCGAACAGCTCTCGTATACAGATCGGATATTATTTTCCCCAGTTATCGGCTTCTTGTGAAAGTTCAAGCTGACAAAATGGATGA
The DNA here is from genome assembly GCA_029204205.1 of Desmophyllum pertusum. Taxonomy (NCBI): domain Eukaryota; kingdom Metazoa; phylum Cnidaria; class Anthozoa; order Scleractinia; family Caryophylliidae; genus Desmophyllum; species Desmophyllum pertusum. The sequence continues at coordinate 13,816 of MU827878.1, read as the reverse complement.
CAAATTCCCATACGAGACTATTTACCCGAAGCCGTATGTATATACTGCATAAAAACGGCGAAAACAGTGTTTTTTTCGACACACGATCGTCTCTAGTTGTCGTCTCTCTCCCTTCTTTGCTGGATTACACAACAATATTTTGCCGCGAAAATGGTATCGTTATAAACTTGGCGGAACTATCAATCAAATAGGTGTCAAAGGCGGCAACTTGAAAGATCAAAGATTCCACCGCAGTCTCTTTCTTTTTCTTTCTCACCGCGCCCGCGATTCTCGCGGCTCGCGGCTTCGCCTCTCGCCGCTCGATCGCGCGCGTGCCCTAAAAACATTAGGAAAAGAAAGAGACTGCTCGCAGTCTAGGATCATCTCCAACAAGAGTTTCCACTCCACTTGTACTCTCCTCTCCGGTTGGATTGTTTTTCCTTCTTTGCGCGCACCTGACTTCGCTTTGCCCATTATAAATAAATGCAGATATAACTTCTCTGAGCGAGCGCCGAATACCTTTTCCCGTGAATTCAAGACTGTTTTGTCACAAGCCTCTTTAGGGGGCCATATGTTAATTTTCATTGGTCGGCGGCATGACCGCATTGGCGCATTCACACCGCACTGAGGAGGTGTGAAAAATAATAAAATCTTTTCGGCCCGAAAACTCAGGGTTTATTTTTGCGCGGGTAGCCACTCTTCAAATGAATTAGGGACGGACCATTATTTTTCTGGAGGGGGGGGATGAGAAATTTTTCCCAGAAAACAATTTTTTTAAATTTATGCGCCTCTGCAAACAATTTTTTTTTCAAAAGCACCTTCCTGCAAACAATTTTGAAATCTAGAGGCTCGGAAATGCTATTTTCAGCATTCTCCACGAGATATTTCGTCAAAAAATCTATCTCGATCAAGTGTAAAATGACAGGTGTTTTTAGAGTGCTTACAGCAATAGAATACAACTAGATTTGCGTGAACAAAACTATTTCAAAGTTTTAGACCACCGTCTTTGCTTTCTCAGTTAAAGCACAACTGTTGAGCATTTTTCATACATAATTTGTTTTGAAAGTCATGATTTTATTTTTCAAAATCGAAACGTTGATAAAGGTGGGGATTCGCTATTGAACAGTGAGCAAAGAAACAGTAGAAGAAATTATGGCCTTTTGTTAAGCCCGGGCTTAATGGCTTAAAGACTGGCTACGCCCCTAGCTGAGAATTGAGTAACACATGTCTGAATTCATTTTTTCTTCACCGGTACAATAGTTTTTCAGATGTCAGTGAACATGTAATGGATGTCAAGGCCTGCTCAAATCATTTTGTCTGTTATTTTTAGTAACAGTAATAATATTTCATGAATGTCACAGAATATGTTATACACACATAAAGCTTTCTCGGCAATGTTCAGTGTTTGTTTACGTAAGCGATGCGCTTCAAGAAATATGTGTCTTTGAATAGCAATGACATTTAATTGCCACAATAAATTACTGTTTCTCAGAAAATGATCAGCGATTAACTAATCAGTATTACAAGTTTTCTTTTTAATATTACAAAATGACCACTTTGAAATGCCCAGCTGGGTATATTTTTGTGCTTGTTCAATTTGAAGATCCCGAGTTAAATTTGTAGACAAGAGTTGTTACTTTTAGTTTCATTTCAGTTTTGGAACTAATATTATTTTTCATTAATAGTTTATAGCTTTATCTGATTTCTCTCAGTGCAAACATTTTTTTAATACATATCATGTTTGCAAACAATTTATTTGGCCTTTTCAGGCTTTGCAAACAATTGTTTTCAATATTTCTCATCCCCCCTCAAAAAAATAATGGTCCGTAATGTAGATTTGTCAGATTTTTACGAAATTTGATGATCGTCAGATATCGGTGCGAAAAAGTGTGTCGAGCTTTAAAGTGCCCATAACCTTTTTTTTTTATTTTCTCATCTGAATCTAAACATTACCCAAGGAATTTCTGCGAAAAAATTTGCGATTTGCAGAAAACGCGAATTTTTTATGAATGTTTCAAATCTTCAAAATCCTATTTTTGTTTGGTATACCCGTCCCGCTGTAAGAAGGCCGACGGGCTCACATTTTCCTGAATGTACGTCACAATTCCTTTGTTTTGAAGCCACGTGTTCCTTAATCTACGTCACAGTTCCTTTGTCTGATGTCACGTGTTCCTTAATCTACGTCACAGATCCTTTGTGAACCGAGAAGGACCCAGGGGAGACTAAAGCAAATGGTGATCCAAAATGGCGGCAAATTTGAAAGTTTTATAACATTCATAAACAATTCGCGTTTTCTGAAATGGGAAATTTTTTTCGCAGAATTTCCTTGGGTGATGTTTAGATTCAGATGAGAAAATAAAAAAAAAAAGGTTATAGGCACTTAAAGGAATTCGAAATATTTTTACTTTTACGCCTCTCTGCGTGACGCGAAACGAAACATTTTCTATTGGCTAACTTCAAAGTTGTTTTTCTCAAAAACCAATAGGAAAATCTATAAAGCCTGACACACTTCCGTAGCCCATCAAGTGCTGATTGATATAGTGCAGTTGGTTTGGTTGTACACGCTAACGCGAAGGCGGGTAATTCAGCGAAGCAAACATCGACAGTTTTGAGTTTGAAGGCTCGCGCGCGTTTACCAAAGCGATATAATTTTAAAATAGCAATATATTCGGATTCTACATTCTATTACCTTTACAATGATATAAAGTTTACCGTTGTTTCATCGAAAAAAAACGTGCGTACGAAAGATTTTCCGTAAGGCACCCAAAAGGTTATCAGTAACAGGCAAAAACTTTGAATTTTCAAAAGCGCTCAAAATTTGTATACATGAAGTAAACTACGCATAATTTCTCAAAATGCATTTATTTTTAGGATATTCCTGCCCCAAGTTGAAGAAATTCATTTCAAAAGTTGCAATATTTACCGGAAATTGAGCTGTGTATTTCACTTCCGTTACTAGGAAAAGTGCCCGTGGCTGTGTTTTCACTAGGACAAGTTTGACTAGTTAAAGCGAAAAAGTCCGGAAACGCAGTGAAAACACTTCGTTCTACTTTTAACGAGTTAAAAATGCAAGCTGTTTTCACTATTCAAAACAAGGGATTATCGCGCCTTGATCACCGGAAATCGCGACCAAGTTATACTACCTCGCGAGATGGTATAACTTGTCCTGCTAAATGCCGCAGCCAATCGCATTGCGTATAGTGACAGATGCTACCGCTATTATTTGCCAGACGCCCAAAGAACAACGGCTACCCGCTTTTCTACGGTGATTCCTTCGCGAGAATTTTATTCTGCCGGGCCAGCTGAGGACCAACGAGGCCACAAATGTGTTCGAAAGTATCCCTGCTTACTTTGAAGTGCTCGCACCACAGATGATCTCGGTAATTGCGCTTACGGCAATAAGCATTGTTCTGCTGTTGGATTGCCAGGAATATTTGTCGCATTCTCTTCATTTGTAGAGACATTAAACGCACCCTGGCCTCTGAAAGAAACTCCTTCTCTTTCGCAAGAATACAGCGAGAATCAAGACAAGAGAAGTCATTACAAGCGCTTCGTCCGCCATTTCAGTTTTTGAATTGCGCGCTTTGTAATTTGAACTGGATAAGTTAGTAGCTTAAATTTCACCGATGAAAACAGATGTCACGTTTAACTAGTAAATGTCGGTCTGTAAACAAACACCTAAAAAGAATGTTCAGCTAGTTAATCGGCCTAATGAAAACACAACCCGTAGGTGGCAAACTACATTGGGTGCTTATCATGGAATCTTAGCAGCCATGGTAAAACGAAATCAATTAAGGTATCAGTATACCCCAAATGACCACCATGCGTTGGCGCTGTTTTACGGTCGGAGGTTTAACAAAAACCCCAATAAAGTATATATTCCTGAAAGCTTAAGAATTGTAGATTACGAATATGTATTCATTTGAAGTAAAAAGATTAACGTGTTTCGAATATAGCGCTCAATTTCAAAAAGTATATTGGTCCACAAATCGAGTTCGTTTCCGGCCGGAATTGAACGGGAGAAAGCGAAAAACATCGCTACGTGTTCTTGACACCTTTCTCTAAAAAACTATGTCGGGGAATTTTGATTACTTGTCTGGTTAGCTTTTAACACACAGTTTAAACTTTGATGGTTGACAAAACATGCATTCTCTGTACGAAAATACTCATAACTTTCGAAGGAGGGAAAAAATTAAAATTCCCCGACACAGTTTTTTTTGTCAGACTATTGGAGAACATTCTCTCCAAATTACAGCGAAAAAGGTTGGAAATTCGTTGCAAACGAACTTGAAACGTGCGCTTCATTCGCCTGAAATTTTAGTTTCGAGAAACAGGGGAAAACATGTTTTGGGCGTTCTTCCGGTCTGGTGAGATACACAAGACGCGTGAAAATAATTATGCGTTGATCGATAAAGAGAAGGCTCATCTTACTTTAATTAAACAGAGTACGTATCGAATACAAATGACCTCAAATGCGCGCTTCTTATGGCTAGAGAAGAAAGTTCTCCTCTCACCGATCGTGCTACAAGTAAATTAAGAGTTTATGGCTTCAGTTTTCCCTCCATTTAGCTTCACTGTGGGATATTCGCCCACATGGATATGCAACCGCGAGCGATTTTCAGTTGTCCTAATCAGTGATGCGATCCGGTGTCATTTGAGACCTGGTGAGACGAGTGCTTCGGCTCAATTCTTACCGAGGCAATTTCCCATTTCGGTATATTCTTACTTGAAAACGCGGACACAGTCTCTTAATATGTTTCTATGAACATGAACATTGCAAGATGTGGCTTTCGAATTTCGGGTGAATCTACAAACATGTCGGCCCTCGTGTTACGTGACTTTTTATACGTACATGTTGACAAACTGTTGACGGCTCTCGATTAGAAATAATTAATGGCGAGAATCGTTTTTTCTTCATAACTTTCTTTAGAAGCAATCTTTTTCATGAAACTTTTTGGAAATGAAAGGTCTTGATGTAATCTATCTGAAGATAACAAAAAGTAAAATCTTGCAAAATGGTCAATTTGGGGTATACTGATACCTTAAGAGAAACGCATAGAAGAAAATAGTCCATGGATGCATTCTACGGTAAAACTTTGGTGTAAGAGCAACCAAAAGAGAATGGACTAATTTTGTATTTTGCAATAATTGACAGGCGCGGCGCAGCATGCCAAAAATCGCAAGAGAACAACAACATCCTTCACGGTCAAAATGCTCTAATCTATTGTCCACTAGAGTCCAATTAGTTAGGCTATAGAACTGAGTGAAAACAAGCTTTTATGTGCCACTGTGTAGATTAAAAAAGCGTGAAAACCGACTGAACAATAGACATATAAAGGGATCAAA
>MU827877.1:0-60620 GCA_029204205.1 Desmophyllum pertusum | reverse complement strand
ATTTGGTCATGTCCTATGATATGATCGCATCTTCGCTGCATCTTAGTGAAATGGTGGACTTATTCGCATAGGTCCAAACAAGACCGCTCTGACTGTTTGCCGTAGAAGATCTCGGCCAAGCTGTTAAACATAAAAATTACTTTGTTGGCGTTCAAAAATATTGCTAGTCGTTTCAAAACATTCAGTTCTATTCAATTTAACTATTAATTTTGGACGACAAAGTAGGCGTTCGGGGATATGTTACTTGATTCACCCTGTCATTTGTTTTGTGGTTATGTTGCTTTATGACGTCCATTTAGGGCCTCCACAGACTAGAGAGATAGTTGTCGACAACTATTTAGTTGTCGATCATAAAAAGTTGTCGATGACAAAAAGACAGTGTGTGAAACTAAGTTATCGAAAACTAGCTTCACACAATGGCTTTTTTGTTATCGACAACTTTTTATGATCGACAACTAAATTGGAAATGGATCATTTTCCATCATTTGGTATGAAGTATTACACCATTTGGCTTCTGTTTCTCGATGTATTTCTCGATTTACACGTTTTAAAAACAGCCAGTTTCAGTGAAATGCTTGCGTAGTTACAATTAGAAGAAGAGAATACAAAACAAAGTGATAATTACCGTTATTTATTTAAAAAATTATGCACATTGTTGCTAGGTATGTTCCCTCGTCCCCAATAATAGATATAAAGGGCCTAATACTATCTAACAAACATTAATTTTAGTAAGTTGACTTACTGGGACACTTTTAAATTCAAGATGAATAGAACTTCCGAACGGACGGAAAATATAAAAAAGTTACAAACGTTACAAATTCGCCGTTGACAAGTTGTGCTAATATATTCTCGTTAATGCGCGAGAGATTCCCGCTTCGCTGCAATCTTGGTGAAATGGTGGACTTATTCGCATTATATCTACCAAAATCCCAATTTCAGCGTTGTGCGAAATAATCCACCGATTTGGTCATGTCCTATGATATGATCGCATCTTCGCTGCATCTTGGTGAAAATGGTGGACTTATTCGCATATATCTACCAAAATCCCAATTTCAGCGTTGTGCGAAATAATCCACCGATTTGGTCATGTCCTATGATATGATCGCATCTTCGCTGCATCTTGGTGAAATGGTGGACTTATTCGCATATATCTACCAAAATCCCAATTTCAGCGTTGTGCGAAATAATCCACCGATTTGGTCATGTCCTATGATATGATCGCATCTTCGCTGCATCTTGGTGAAATGGTGGACTTATTCGCATATATCTACCAAAATCCCAATTTCAGCGTTGTGCGAAATAATCCACCGATTTGGTCATGTCCTATGATATGATCGCATCTTCGCTGCATCTTGGTGAAATGGTGGACTTATTCGCATATATCTACCAAAATCCCAATTTCAGCGTTGTGCGAAATAATCCGCCGATTTGGTCATGTCCTATGATATGATCGCATCTTCGCTGCATCTTGGTGAAATGGTGGACTTATTCGCATATATCTACCAAAATCCCAATTTCAGCGTTGTGCGAAATAATCCACCGATTTGGTCATGTCCTATGATATGATCGCATCTTCGCTGCATCTTGGTGAAATGGTGGACTTATTCGCATATATCTACCAAAATCCCAATTTCAGCGTTGTGCGAAATAATCCACTGATTTGGTCATGTCCTATGATATGATCGCATCTTCGCTGCATCTTAGTGAAATGGTGTTCTTATTCGCATAGGTCCAAACAAGACCGCTCTGACTGTTTGCCGTAGAAGATCTCGGCCAAGCTGTTGAACATAAAAATTACTTTGTTGGCGTTCAAAAATATTGCTAGTCGTTTCAAAACATTCAGTTCTATTAAATTTAACTATTAATTTTGGACGACAAAGTAGGCGTTCGGGGATATGTTACTTGATTCACCCTGTCATTTGTTTTGTGGTTATGTTGCTTTATGACGTCCATTTAGGGCCTCCACAGACTAGAGAGATAGTTGTCGACAACTATTTAGTTGTCGATCATAAAAAGTTGTCGATGACAAAAAGACAGTGTGTGAAACTAAGTTATCGAAAACTAGCTTCACACAATGGCTTTTTTGTTATCGACAACTTGTTATGATCGACAACTAAATTGGAAATGGATCATTTTCCATCATTTGGTATGAAGTATTACACCATTTGGCTTCTGTTTCTCGATGTATTTCTCGATTTACACGTTTTAAAAACAGCCAGTTTCAGTGAAATGCTTGCGTAGTTACAATTAGAAGAAGAGAATACAAAACAAAGTGATAATTACCGTTATTATTTAAAAAATTATGCACATTGTTGCTAGGTATGTTCCCTGGTCCCCAATAATAGATATAAAGGGCCTAATACTATCTAACAAACATTAATTTTAGTAAGTTGACTTACTGGGACACTTTTAAATTCAAGATGAATAGAACTTCCGAACGGACGGAAAATATAAAAAGTTACAAACGTTACAAATTCGTCGTTGACAAGTTGTGCTAATATATTCTCGTTAATGCGCGAGAGATTCCCGCTTGATATGTACATTGATGTACGGGATTATATAAAACAAGAAAATACAGAAATCAATAGTAGAACGGTGTATCACAATCCTGTTCGAGCCTGAATTTTTCCTATGCTCTGCTTTCGCAAAGCGGCCTTTCGGTGATCATTCCTGGAATGTAACCTGGACAAAATGTCCGAAGGTGTCATTATCAACGCCCAGCGATTCTTGTACTGCGTGTACAAAATTGTCCACGTTACATAGTTTGCCAAGGATAACCATGGCGCCGTTTTGTTCATGTAAATGGCTGTCAACAAGTAGTAGCTTTTCCTTCCCGAAACCTACGAACAACACTGTTTTCCCGTTTACAATGAAAAGGGCACAACTAATACATTGATTGCTACAAAGTTCAAGGAGTTGATACCGAAGTGTAGAAGGTGGATGGGGATCACTCACTCTAACCGGTAACGGTTGGTCAATAGAAGCGTCCAGACGGTCACCAGCTACCATGGCTGCTTCTGCAGCGGAGAGATATCGCTGAGGTAGGCTGGCTCTTGAACGATCATAGAGGGCGTTGCCCTCCTTGATACATCCACACACCAGAGTCACCCAAGGAGTGGGAAGAATTGCATGGGAGGGGTCAAGGTCACAATTGACTTGATGAATCCCCTCAGCAATTAGCAAGGCAATGATGCTGCAGGCATTACTACCGTTTCTACCTTGGTAGGTTGATTGGCTGATGTTGTATGGGAATTCCCAAATCCATACCATGCTGTTGGTGTTAAAAGGACGCATGAGGACAATATTGTCGTAGTTGTCGGCAGAGATGGATGACTCGTCAGCCCCACCATCGTCGCCACTGTCATCACTGTCGACATTTTCATCTCCGCTGTTGTTGGACTCATCACCATCGGCAAGGATTTCAGTGATGTTGACATTATTGCCATGAAGTATTTCCTGAAAGCCGATCATTGCTTTCTGTACCTGTTCTCGGCAGAAGAACAAGCCTTTCTTGAGAAGTGCCACTTTGCCATTAATTACTGCAGGGTCATTCTTAGAGCACGAGTATTTGACTGTTTGCTCAGCCTGAAAGAAAAGTGAGTTCCTATTTTAAACACGATTAGATGAAAATGTTAATTCGATTTACAGTTGCACAACTTTTTCAAACAACTACATGTAGATCAACGTATTTTTAACTAATGGCGATTAAGATAAACAAACCGATTGTTTATCTTAATCCTTCATACATACACACATTATTGACTTTCTCCAAGGGGGCTTTTCAAAGACAATATACAATTATACAATTAATCGCCATTACTTAAAAAAAAGCAAGCTGCCCCTCTGTTAAAATAGTAAACCTGAATCTATGGTCATTTTCTATAGCTTCCTCCCGAATGCTAGTCCTGCCCACAGCGCTGTTTCACGTTTCTGAATTGTATAATCAATATTGGATAAAACTCGCACCGTGTCAACTTGAATGTTATTCACAATCAGTGAATCGCTTGTCGTCATTGTCGGTTTGCTCAAGTTCAACTGAAATAAAAAGTAACATGCATGCATTAAGTCAATCACCTTTTCGCTCAAAATACTATCAATAATAATAAAAAACAGCAACATAATAATAATTACAATGATTCGTTTAGCAGGGAGATCGTCAAACAGTTGTGCGGTTGAGTTCTGAAAGGTTCCTTTCTCCAAAGGGATAACTTAAGTATTGAACGTTTAAAATTGCACGGCAGCAAAATTCAAATTGATCCATTCATTCGTTGTTTCGTTCATTATAAATATGCTGCGAGAGTAATTTCAAAGAAAGCGCATATTTTTCAGTTGTCATAAGAATAGCATCAACATGTTGACCATACTAGTGTACGTAGGTGCTTCCAAGTATTATTTATTGCTTCTATGTACGATATGATAAATTATCAAACTGACCTTGTGACTTGAGTTTATCTTCCAGTTTAATAACTTCTTCCTGAAGTGTAGGAATACGAATCTCTATGTAAAATCTTAAAAAATTTGACATCTCAATCTTTAGCAAGGCCACCTCTTCTGTCCATCTGTCATGGATTTGAAATGCATCCACAATTTTACTTTTCACTCTGATGGGTATTTCTAACAGCAAAAGAAATCGATTTTAATATAAATAATCTTTCATACAAATGAATCATTTCACTTTCAAATGAAGAGGTTATACTCATTGAACAACAATAACAAAGCAGAGGAGAGGAGAGGAGAGGAGAGGAAACTAAATTATTTCAGAAATGAACTTTACAATAAACCTGTTAATAAAAGTTTGATAAGAGCATAAAATACATTTTTAACCTGAATAGATCACAGGAAAACCACTTACCATCACTTTGGTCAATATCGTTTGGTGTGTCTCCTGTTAGCACACTATCAATGGTCAGTGGAATTCCACCATCACTTGCAATCAGAACATTATACTTGTCAATTAACGTGTTAAGTTGTGTTCTCTCAGAGGCGATTTTCTTGCGTAGGCGTGTCCGTTGCTTTGATGAGTCTATTTGAATATATACAAAAAACACTATTAGGTATTTTTTTTTTCTATACTATACTATACTATGCTATTATTAAACTTTGATATGAATACAATCAATAAAGTTCATTTTAAGGACTCAGCCAACCATCTTAGCAGGTATGTTTAAAGGGCAGTCATCATTGTACAACAAACAGCACAGAAAATCTTTGGCTTTAGGAGTAGGGAAGATGTAGTGGTGAGAATGCTCACATAAGCCCTGTTCAAATCCCAGATTGGTAGTTACATGTACGTTTGTTACTGGTTCTTGTCCTTATTCCGAAGGCCACAGTTTTATCAGTCAAACTATTAGAACAAAGTTGATTCAACAAAGTTGATTCATCACATATGATATAAGGGTTATTGTACCTGATTGCTTGTTAATGAATGTGGTCGTTCGTGCAATGGAAAAGGAGAGCATTTCCATCTGATGCTTAAGATTGTCGGTATTTGAGATACTCCTTCTGGAATTACTTATCAACTCATCCTCTGAAAAATACAAAACACAAACAAACAAACAAACAAACATTGACCAAACAAAACTACGTCATTGAAAATAATAATTATTATTATTTTCAATGACTTAGTTTTGTTTGTTCAATGTTATGTTAATTATGATTGTTTACAATAATGCAACAAATCAACAACAACATTAGAGGGAGTTAAATTATCAGTATTGTAATGGTAAGTTCATTGAAGAGTGAAGAAATAAGTAAACAAATTTAATGAATAAAAAATGTAGGCATGGAATGGAATCGAAAGAAATTTACAGTTCTTTTTGGAAAGTTTGTTAACAAAAAATGTCATTCACGTCAGTAAGTTGTGGTTTTTGAAAAAATTCAATATAATACCATTTAGCAGTTGATATTTACAATACTTACCATACAAGTTCTGCCCCCAGGGGGCTTACTTAATTCCATACACCAAGAAGGGGGGCTATTAGTGAGGGGGGGGGGGGGGGAGGGGGGGGGGGCTTAATAGAGAAGTAGGGGGCCTATTTCAAATCATCAAATTTCAAGAAAATTCACATTAAGTTTTCAAACTTTAATATTACACCGTCCAATAACTAAAACAGAACAATAAATGGGCTCAGTGTATCACCGTCTTACAAAATGTGCAGTGGCATCCCAATTTCTCTTACCCTCAATTTCTCAAAACCCTGATAGTTCAAACCAAATGAATGTTTCCCTTGGATTTGTTTCACTCTAATTTTACACAGATATTTTGAACTCCTGATTTCTCTAACCAATTTTCATTTCCCTTGGAATTTCGAGAAATAGGGAAAAAATTTACATCAGCCCAACAGATATAAATTAAGATGCTATCTGACTCTGACATCTAATGGGTGGGTGGGGTGGGAGAGTTAATAGAGAGGGGGTCTTGTTACAAAATATTGGAGAGGGATGCTTAATAGAGTGGGAGGGAGGAGGGGCTTTTTAGCGCTTTTAGACCTTTTTACGGTATATGTGTATGGTGTGACTTATAATATCTTGTTTCATAGAATTCCTGAATTCATGTAGGCAACTAATATTACAATTCAAAATAAATACCGTTGGCATGTTTAATGATCTCCTTTTTCCAGTGGAGGATGTCCACATCTTTATGTTCAAAGTTGTACTCCTCTAGTATAGTGTCACATTCCTTTTTGGAAGAATCACACATTTGTACCGCCTGATAACAATTAAACAATAAAACCAATATAAGGACCTGGCTTTACACCGAAGAAGGAAATCTGGTTATTGAGTATCTCTTTCTATGCCAACAAAAAATACCCTTTCAAATCTTTTCACAAGGCTTGTGACCATGGCACAAATCTTTTTCTTGTTCCAAGCAAGAGCATGTTCAGTGATGAGCTCATCACGACCTAATGAATAAAAGCATCAAACAATACATTTTAATAAATAAAAAACCAATATCCACTTAACTCAAATATTAACTAGGTTTATTTTCATGTACTTTGGTTTAGGGTACATCCGTTGCAGTAAGACTATCTGATAATATTACTGCATGTAATAATTTCAAGAAAAATTGTTGCATTATGGTGAATTTGTTAGACTATCCCATATCTCTAGATCTATATATGAATTTGCTTATCTACTAGCTGTTAATAAACTATTACTAACAGTGACCAAGATGTCTGGAGTCCAAACCCATCTACAGTCTTTGCATCAAGTATTAAATAAAATTGTTACTCATTGATACAGTAAAATTATAGCTGCAGAATACTAGTCAGGCAAAAAACTCAATCCCATACCCTCAGGAAGCATGTATTTTGTGGTATTTCCACAACGTGACATATGAGCATTTATCTGCTCCACCTCTTCTCCTGTTGTGCAAGCACTTCCTTCTTGCCAGCGACCACCCCATAAAACCTGAATTAAACAGACCGCACATAGGGAAGGCAAACCATGCATTACATTATCATAAAACACTATAGACATTTGAGAACACAAGCTGGGCAGTATTAATTCATAAAGAAAATGCAAAAGAAATGAATGTTTATATTTCATAAAGATATATACGGCTGAACTTTTAGCTCAATTTCATCTTCTAAAACAAACTACAATTTAGAGATTAGGATCAGAATGAATATATTTAGAGGGAAGGTTTTGAAGCAATTTAAATAAAAAACTCACAGCAGTGTTTTATTGGGCATGTAATAAACCAGATAAACACCAGTAGACTGACTTTAGTCTGGACCCTACTCTTAGACCTTTCCGGCATGGGAGGCCCTGTCAGGGGTATAAACCCCCGCCGGCATAGCTCTCAGAGTCATTGGGACACACAAGCCACTCAGCCACGTCAAGGCACCAGTCTCATTGAGTGGAAACTATACATACATACCTACCTACCTACCTACCTACCTACATACATATGTATACACATAATGAATGCATGTTTTTAAGTCAATTAGAGCACACACAATTTTCAATATACAATGTATAGTAATATTTATTAAATATAAAGTTCATGAACAGACGATGACACAACATAATTACTTACTTGACAAGACCACTTATGAGCCTTTGCATGCATGACTGACAAGGCCGGTTTCATGGTCATCTCAGAGCCACCTACTTTAGCTGCCCACTTCCAATACTTGCAAACAATGTCCTCCCAGAAGAACTCTACTCCGGCGGGAAACATTCTTTGGGACTGCAGAAAATGGGCATAACCGTAAATCTCTCCTTGATACATGTTCACTGCCCACTGTGCAAGTCCATGACGACAACCAGCTATTTCAAGCCCTGTCTCATCCAACTTTGCTCTTCTTCTAGCTGTGTTTTGTGCTGCTTTCCAGTGTGATTCCCCACACATGCTATCTTTCACATTCTAAAAGATGATACATTCAAACAAAAAATACATCTTTGAATATTTAATAATACCGTAATTATTGTCGTTAACCAAGAAATGAACATAAACTAAACATAAACAATGAAAATGAAAAAAACATGCCTTTTCATTCTACAAAAATAGAACTTCAAGGAGTGAATCGCTAGCTTTTTCCCCTGACAATAATTAAGTGCAATACAGGAAAAAATCTGAGTTATAAAATGAATTAGCCACTGTCTGGCTTCCTGGTCTACTGGAGTATATGCTTCAGGCTGAAAGATTGCATGAAATTACTATTTGACAGTTACATGAGAAGAAAAGCTTCAAGGGGAAATGCAAAATTGTGAGGAGTGACAAAATAGTACATGTACATGAAAAAGTACCTTTGACCGTGGTGCCTTGGCATAGACATTCTTTATGTGACAATCAACGTCAGCTTTTTGTGAAATGAAGGCACTGCCATAGTAACAAGATCTCTTTTGTCTGCCAATAGAATAGTCAAAGTTCAACTACAGAATAGGAAACAGTTATGTACTGTAAATAAGATTTTATTGTATTTTTTTGTAAAGGCATCACAATTTTTAACCAATATTTCCACAACTTTAAAAACCTACGTTCCAGAACATTCATAGCGATATAGCTTCATGTTGCCATCAACATGGCATGAGTGTTGGTATAACGAGCACGTAGGGCATTCCATCCAAGACAGGCCCTGGGTAATCTGGACTTCATATGTGCAGAACTTCCATTCTTTAAAGGAGCGGTTAAAGGTGTTGGCAGTGATTGTTGGTGCCTATTTAATACCAAACAAATTAAACTTGATTAACAGTGACATATATATATACAATAAATTACAAAAACACTTGTAATTAATTTTGAGTAATTAAATTTATATTTTTATTTATCAAAGGATTTGAGCAAGTATAATCAGTATATATATATATATATATATATATATATATATATATATATATATATATATATATATATATATATATATATATATATATATATATACATGTATATATATAACTGCTATATATATATACTTGAACTGTAAAGGTCAAATCTCCAACTCCAGTTTAGATGTTTATATATATATGCGTATGCTCACTAGTTTGTTATACTAGTTTGAGCACTCTGGCAAGGTACGATGATAGGATCGTCTGAGATGGCTATATGCCAAACCTCAACCCCAGTTTTTCAGCACTGCACTGATGAGGCCCAAAAGGCCGAAACAGTGTCACTGTCTGCAGTTATATATATATACTGGTATACACTGTCAATAATGCTCAAAAGTTTATAACTGACATAGACTATTTTTAACTAGTGGTGGGTTGGGTTGGGTAGATAGGCCTAGCAAGGGACGCAATGTCCTATTGTCTGTTTACCCGCCATTGGCGAATTAAGTAAACAAATAAATAAATAAATAAATTATATTCATAACTGTAACGCTTTTAAAGCAAGAGTTACATTGGTGTATGTTAATAATCATATGATTTAAACAAACATTGACCAGAGTTTGTGAAAGTCCTTTCCATGTTTTGTGCTCACTTTGCCACTTAGTCTTGAGCTACATTTATAACTTATTAACTATAAACAAAATCTAATTTATGCACCGGCACAGGTGAAATACAAGTAGACTGCCCCATGCAAGTGCATCTCAAAAGTACTTTGCCCAAACACACAAGTTCAGTAAAATTACGATAATAAACAGATAAAATGTAAAATTAAAAACCACCAACCCTTCCTTTTGATTCGGACAAATCTCCCAAAGCTTTTACAAAAGAGACCTCAGATGTTCCTGGTAGACGCTTTTGGAGGAAGTCCCACTGCCTGAACAGATTCTGGTCAAACAAGTAACTAAGATCTTTTGGACTGCCTGGCCAGTACCCAGCTGCTATAATGTTTTCCAGGGACCATGGATTAATTTTATGTCCACAGCAGTTGCAGACAACAGCATAGTTGTTGAAGTCGAATCGGCCTAAGGATAAAAAAATTGAAAACAAATTATATATTCCGTTTATTTCCACGAGGAATCACAAAATATTCCACAGTAAGTAGCTTTTAATAATAACTTTTGAAAACCCACTCCAATGATTTTCAAAGACATATATCTGGATTTGCCCCACATTAATTTTTGTTCTTCTTTGGTCGAATCAAAGATAACCCTATAATGGGTAACTTTAGTTGTAACAGTTGCACCCTCAAAGAATGTTGGGTTGAATTCCTAGCCAAACTAGAAAGAGGTAGAAGATTCAAATTCAATGTACTGTTCGACCCATGAGCACAATTGAAAAACAAGTCATTCATCATCAGCCGGTCTTACCTTTCTGATTAACAACAATAATGGATCCAGTTAAAGCACAAAGTGTCAAAGTGTTTTGCTGACACTGAGGGCACACATCTGACAAATGATTGTAAAAAAGATGTTTCCCTGAAACAAAACAATAAGTATCTCTTTAAAAAAATATACCATCATTTATTTCAACAAGTATCTTTAGTTATATCTATTTTATATAGTACCTTAGTTTGCTTTTACATGTACATGCATATTAATAGTGCAGAAATAACATTTTCAATAAATTGGAATTGTTAAAAATCACTGACCCACCCAAAAGTAAGGACAAAAAGGCTGCTAATTAAATTTAAATGAAATTAAAGGGTAATTACATTCAAAATTTAATCATGGCATTTCATACCTAACTAAAACACCACCAATTTATTACCACTTATAGCAAGGTAATCCAATAATGAAAAGTGAATACATGCAAAATGGTAAACAGCAAGTGCAAAAAAAAATAGATAACATTAATTCTTATACAGTCGAAGCTCTCAAAAGCAACCACCTCGGGAATTCAAAAAAGTGGTTGTATCTGGAGCTGTTTCGCTTACGAGGATGGGCTGTCAGTGAAACAATAGAGGCTGGCCACTTTAACGAAATGTACGAAAGAGAATGTACAGGTCACGCATCCACAGATATTGAAAACTTCTCTTATTCAGATGATTACAAATAATACAATGTCTCATAAATGTGTAGTTCCAGAAGTGGTCGGTTACGAGAGCTTAAAAACAAAGGAAATGACCAGTCAGTAATTTCAAAAAGTAGTTGTGGTCGCTTACGGATGCCGGGAGCGGTTTCACAATGGTGGCCGTAACTAGAGCTTGGTCGCTTACAAGAGTGGTCGCAACGAGAGCTTTGACTGTATGTGCATTTTTGAGGACTTCCACTCCAAGTAATATTTAATAATTTATAATAATAATAAGGTGCTATAAAAATGCTTTTATTTATTAATAATAATATTATAATAATAAAGCAATATATTAAATGGTCTTCATTCTTTTACTTTCCTGCTTGTACATGTCGTAGAACTTGCACTTGTCTATGAAAATAAAACTCAGTGTATAATATTTACTTACTAGTCTGCTCCATTCTTCCATACTCATTCATTATCACAGTGGGAGGTATGTGCCTGAAACAGCCATCAATCAAAGCCTCCCTGTCATGGAAAAGAAGCTCTTCATGCATAGTGGTGTCACATTTATGACACATCCTCCTGCCACTGCACTCGTCACATCGTAACAGCCACGGATCCTTGTGGCAAATGTCACATTGTTGTGATATGCCAGGATTCTGGGAAAGGAGAATGGCTTGGAAAATCAATGGCCTTGAAGCCTCCCAATTTTCATTCAAAGATCCCATTCTCCTTTCCCACTTAATATCCTCCATAGACTCAAATGAATCAAGAACAGCCTGGCATTTAGCTAGCACTTCTTCAAGGGACTGATCTGTATGATAAAAAGACACATTTTAACAACAGTCTTGTTTACAGTTTGATGCCACCCGCCAATATCCTATTAATTACACCTTCACTAATTTTAGCAGAGTTTTCGGCTCTGTCCTGGTGTACGGGTGAACAAGGGAATTAGCATTGTGTTTCCTTTGTTTAGTACTCTATTGTTTAGCTTTAGTGTATTGTTTGGGCTATTGTATTGGTTCTTGTAAACTGGTACACAAGGACAGAACCGAGTTTTCCCCCAACCCCTCTTCCTCATTAAAAAAAACTTGCTTTCAAAGAAGGGCAAATTACTTTTAGTTTTACCTGGTTGCTTCGCAATATCCTATTTAATCACCTACCCTTTGCACTATCACTGTGGTTTTCCTCTGGAAACTCAACATCTTCTTCTCCACTCAGACTTACATCAAAAGAGGGCTCTATTTGATCAACAGAAAAGAAGCAATGATAATCAGTTAAGCCATCGCCTCTATGTCACTACCTTTAAATTTTACAATTTGCCATATTACCCTGTAAGTTAAGCAGGTCGTGGAATATATAAGCTTAAGCTTATAATATTAAAATAAAGCTTAATATAAAGCTTAAATAATTTTATTTAAGCTAGCTTTAAGCTTAAGCTTATGTTAATTCCTCGCGAAGCGAGGTTTATAGAAACAAGTTTATAGAAACAAGAGAAACATTTGTCTCAAATGAATTGATTTATATTAATAAAGCAAGAAATAGAGCCAATAATAGTCTATACTACACACCTTCTAAACTGCTGCAAGCTGCTGATTGTGCAAGATTTGATGTCTTCGATGAACGCGAACGATACTTACGTTTGCTTGTTCGAAGCCCCGTTACTGAGTCGCGATAAAATTCGAACTCGCTTTCTCCTTTTCTTTTTTTCCGTGGCTTTTCTCGTTCCAATAACTCTTCTGCTTCTTCCATCAGTTCATCCAAACTCTTGCCTTCGTCCGCCATTTTGTTTGCATATAGGAGGTTTTTATTATGCCCAGTCCTTCGTGGACATCACGGTCATTTGAATTGAAGGTTTATACTTCATTTGTACGTATGTCACAAATGATGATTATACTTCATTTGGAGAGGAGATCGTGTTGGTTCAACGATCAGTGCAAAGTATTTTCAGTCTTTTCAGTGAGAAATGCCCATGGAATGATGTTTAAAACGCCACAAAATCAAGAGCTTTTACTTCAGAGAAATAAAGTAAGTTGAAATAATCACAATGGCCTCTTGAAGTTGCTTGCTTGCTCAGTGTGATCGTTTGCATGTTGTCAGCTTACAAGTTTGACGTGCAAGAAAGCATTTAACTGAGCCACGTACCAGTAAAACTTGATCTGAATGCTCCTTCATTTGTAAATTGCTTTTAAATGTAGCAGTCTTTGTCAGAGGAAGAGGCGAATACAGCTGTTTATAGATCTGATTTTACTGATCACATGTTGCTTTGTGTTTTTGTTGTAGTTCAATTGAGGCAGAAATGCATATCCTTGAAGTATACAGTCACTACAGGGAACAATATGTTTATAAAGCTAAGTGAAAAGCAATCATCGAACATCATGAGTGATACTTTGAATATTTTCTATCCCAGGTGTGGATATACATGTATGAAGGTTTTCAAAAATGTAAATGTGTTACAAAAGGAAAACCTGCAATTTCAGTGAGTAGAATAAAATAAATTATGAACAGAAGCTTGATGTTTAAGTTAGTCTTCAATCTGGTGTGCCCTACATGTAGTACACTGTACTTTTTTTTTTATTTTTATTTTTTTATTTTTTTATTTTTTATTTTTTTTTATTGACATCTCACAACACTACTTACACAAAGATATTAAATTATAAACTATAAACTACGTACTTATATTACTCTTACTTTCAATACTCTTACTTACAATATTCCTACTTACAATACTTTTACTTAAATTACTTTTACTTACAATACTCTAACTTAGTAGTAGTACACAGAATACAAAATAATACTAATTTACAACTTACACCAGCACTACTTACAACAGCAAACACTTTTGCTTAGCTTTTTAAAAAAGCTAAGCGAGAGCCAAAAAAAATAAGGGGGGGGGGGGGGGAGAAAAGGTAGGTGTTGTATATACCAAAGAATGACACGGGCATAAAACCAGCAGTAACTAATGTACATACTCAAGGCATGTGAGAAAAAAATAAAACAAAGGTGCATATCAGGGTCTGAGAGATAGTGCATTTTGAAATTTACCCTAAAAAGGCAGACAGAAGTTCCCATTTCTTTGGTAGGATACTGCCTGTTTTAACTTCTATTTTAAAGATATATTTTAGGTATCGCAAAAAACCTTCCAATCTTGGTATAATTTCTTTTGTTTTGCAAAGCCAGATATAATGTCTAGCCAGGAGGAAACAGAAGTCAATTTGGCAATGGTGTTTAGATGAATCCGGCTTTAAACCTAACGCAACAGTACTTGTTATGGAGTCGTTGTCAGAGACAATTTTACAGAGTTTTAACCTTGTTGTTATGTTTTTCCAGAAAGAGAGCACCTTTGAACAGGTCCAGAAAAGGTGAAGGAGTTTCTCTGGTTCTTCTTTGCAGAAAGAACATTGAGGGTCGTTTTTAATTCCTATTTTAGTCAGGAAATTATTTGTTGGTATTCGCCTGTGCAGAAGTTTGAATTGGAACTCTATGAGTCTTATACTTTTTGTGCATTTAGAGGCTAATTGGTACGCAGGGCTCCACGAGTAATTTCCATCGTTTTTAACATCGCAGTCTTCAAGCCATTTTTGCTGACTTTTTATCGGGGCGGAACTTTTCATGGCAACAAGTTTGTTATACACCAGCTTGTTTGCTTTTGAAGAGTTTGCTAATTTCGTTGAGAAGCTTTCGTATTCAGTACTGTTGTTTGTGTCGTATTTACAATTACATACTTTCCAGAGAGTTTTTAGTGCAGATACTATTCCACAGTATTCTAAAGGACGAAGTTTAAGGTTGTATTTATTCTGAAATACAGCCCAAGTGAGGAAATTGTCATCGTCATCTTTTAAGTCCTTTACCTTTGTGATACCTTTCTTATACCATTCTTTATAGAAGATCGGGCGGTCATTAATTCTGATAAGTGAGTTGTGCCATAAACTTAGCTCTAGAAACTGATTCTCGGAGGTTATGTATTCTTCAAAATTAACTTCTGACCAGTCTGAGAGAATTTCCTCTATAAAACTGTCCGACACCTTGATAATTTTCGCTGTGTCTTTCTTACTAAGATTGCTCGTGAAGGCCAATTTGCCGCCAAAAGTATCTAGTTTTAGATCAAAAAAAAGTTTCCATTTTCCATGGTTTCCCTTGTCCAAATATTTTTTAATCCATGTCATCTTTAACGATTTAGTAAATGACTGAATGTCGATCATTTTCAGGCCCCCATCCGAGAGGTCGTTTATCATTATATCTCGCTTGATCTTATCTCCTTTTCCGCTCCATAGAAACTTATAAAATATTCTGTTTACCTCTTTTATAACATTCACACAAGTGCGCAAAGGCGACAACACATAAACAAGTTGAGAGGCAGCTAGACTTTTTAGCACTGTGATTTTTCCAATAAGGCTTAGTCTGCGATGTTTCCAGCAACTTAAAACATTTCGAACTTTTTCTAGTTTTTCCGTATAATTTAAGGCTACAGTTAATTCAGGATCTATTGAAAACCACACACCAAGAGATTTGACTTTATTTTTTGGCCATTTAAGACTTCTTTCTGGGAAGTATTTTTCGTCTTTCTCGCTATTCGCCCCGATCCAAAGGGCTTCTGTTTTCTTGTTATTCAATCTGAGGCCGGAAACCTCACTAAAATCATCAAGCGTTTTGAGAGAAGCCGATAGGGATTCCTTTGAGCCGTCTAATATAAGGGTCGTGTCATCTGCATATTGGCTTATCTTAATTTCTTGTTGATTCACAAAGATACCTTTAATACTTCTATTTACTCGAATTGTCTTAGCTAACACCTCGGCTGAAAGAATGAAAAGATAAGGAGACAAAGGGCAGCCTTGTCTTACCCCTCTTTGAATGTTGAAAAAATTACTTGCCCAACCATTGTTCGAAACACAGCTTTCTATGTTGCTGTAAAGGGATTTTACCCAGTTTAAAATATTTGGCCCAAAACCAAAATATTGGAGAGTTTTCAGGATAAAAGGCCATTCTAGCGTATCAAAAGCTTTTTCAAAATCAACAAATAAAAGAAGCCCTGGGATATTTTTCTCTTTGGCAAAACAAATGACGCTGTCTATTAGTCGGATGTTTTCACCTATAAATCTACCTTTTATAAAACCGGTTTGGTCTCTGTTAATTACTTTAGGAAGAACCTTTTTCAAGCGGTTTGCAATTGACTTAGCTGCTATTTTGTAGTCGCAGTTGAGAAGGGTTAAGGGTCTCCAGTTCTTGATGTAGAAAGGTTCTGCGTCTTTTTTGGGGATAAGTTTAATTATTCCTCTTCTCTGTGTTATTGAAAGTTGCCCCATTTCATACGCATAGTTGAGTGCATTAATTAGATTATTAGAAATATCTTTCCAGAATACTTTATAAAATTCGGCTGGTAGTCCGTCGGATCCCGGAGTTTTCTCTGACTCCATGGATTTTAGGGCCTCAAGGCATTCTATTTCAGTTAACAAACCTTCACAAGTTCTTTGTTCTTCCTCATTTAAGACCGTGTCGTTTTCGTGTTTGAAAAAATGAGATGTATTAAGCAGATTGTGTGTGTACACTGTACTTGATGTCTGAGTGTATAGACATTGACAGCAGTAAAAAACTAAAGTAGGAATTAATACATTCAACTAATAAAACATTTGAAATTGAAACACCGACTGTCGGAAGATCTTTGAAGATCAACAAACTTTGTAAGATTACATACGTATGAGCATCATATTGCATATGTTGGAGGAACTTAATATGCAATTAGTCTAATAAACCTTTTCAAAGATCTATGAGGACCTTGCAATATCCTCAAAGATCTTTTCAAGAATCCAAAAGATCCTTGAAGACCACAGAAGATATTAATTTTGTAAGATCCTTGAAGATCTTTGACAAGGTCCTTAAAGATGTTGGCAAGATCCTTGAAGATCTTAACAAGATCTTCAAAGATCTTAACAGGATCCTTGAAGATCCTCAAAGATCCTTGAAGATCCTTGGCAAGATCCTTGAAGATCCTTGAAGATCCTTGGCAAGATCCTCGAAGATCTTTGAAGATCCTTGGAAAGATCCTTAAGGATCTTTATTAAGATCCTTTATAGGATCCTCAAAGATCCTTGTGAAGATCTTAAAGGATCCTTGAAGATCCTTGAAAGATTTTCACCAGGGTGTAACACTGATTTATTTTAAAATATTTAAATAATCTTCAGTGTCATGATGACTCTAGTTGTGAGCATCATAAATTAATAGCATATTTTTAGTAAAATACATATATTGTGCGCTTTCCATTTGACCAAAAATTCCGGTTTTAAATTCAGGAGCATTAATACAAATTAGGACAACCTCAAGAGGTTATTAAATGCACAAATTTCCGAAACTTGATTCCGGAATTTACGGAATTTCTGGTCGAATGAGAAGCGCTCATTGTAATGCTATTATTTTTCCACACTGACTAAAATGCATGGTCAACCATTTACAGTAATTATATCCTATTGTGAATCCAATGTCTGCTGCTTTGCATTGAGAGTTGTATTCTAATAATAGTACCGTGCTGACATTGCTGGACTTTAGTAATACTAGTACTTATATACATCCATGAGTGTTAATTTAATTCACACTGTCACTGGCCACAGTGTCCGACTTAACACCGAGGAAGAGACCTGTAAATGGATTAATTGCATTTATTTAATGATCTTGTCCAAAGTAGTGAAAGTAAGAGATCTTCTCGCGTTTGAATTAATACTTTTTTATTGATTTAATTACTAGCATTTTTTCAAATTAATCAAGATTTGAAATGAGAAGTTTTGGTTCTTAAAACAAGAATTTTTTTACTAACTTTTATATGAAAAACTGTTACTTGAAATAAGAGAAATACTCTTAAAATGAGAATTAATTTTAAGAAAAATTTTTCTTAAATTGTAATTGAAAATAAGAATTGTTTCTTAAAATAAGAACATTTCATCTTAAATTAAGGATTTTGATGAGTAAACTTAAAGTAAGAAACTGTTTCTTAAAATAAAAATTAACTCTTAAAATAAGAATAACTCTTTAAAATAAGAAATTTAATTTAACAACAACAAAGTTCTTACGTGGAGATTTGTTTTAAGAAATTTTGTTCTTAAAATAAGATTTCAAGTTTAAGAGTGTTTAGACGCAATGTGGGAATGAAATATCGCTCATAAATACTTTATAACACTGTGGTCCATTCTGTAGCTTCGCGTGGTAAGAACTTGCGTGACATAATTCGTTACGCATCACAATCATTTTTCTGTCGCAGATAATTAAAGTTTTCTGCTTTTCTTTTAAGATTTTTACAAATGGAATCACAAATATATGAGATTGTTGAGGTATTACCGTCCAAATCCGTATACACTGTAAAGCTAAAGTCTGTAAGAGAGCTCCCCGTTGCCAATTCAAATTAAAAATACATTAGTCGTCCAATTAGACATAAATATCATAACAGAACCTACAATTGTAGCAGCTGGCATCGATGGAAGGCGCTGGATGTCACCTCGATCGCGTATTTCAAATAGTAATGTAAATGCTTTTCATCCACGTCCAAGCGCAATTTAGTACCCAGACTTCCTCTTGGTCAGGCTACGAACAACCGCTGCCGAGGAGACCGTTGACTCTGGGTACGAGCACACAGCGGTCAAACGCACAAAAATGGCGCCACTTCCGGTTTTCGCTGCCTTGATTTTGCAAGAGATTGAAGCGTAATGGCCGCGAAGTTTGTAAGGAAACGTTATAGAACATGCAGTGGTAAACCAAAATACGAGCTGAGACACTTGGTGGATAACAATTCTTAAATTCTCTATGCATACTCCGAGTATACAAAGCTTAAGTTTTCAGTAAATTTCTTAAGTTTGAGCTTTAAAGTGTCGAGAAGTGGAGGACTTCTTAAATTTAGGACATTTCGCAGTGGGGTTTTGGCGGGAACTGCGCAGGCGCGTAACGTTTGACCGCTGTGTGGGGTACGAGCACACAGCGGTCAAACGCACTGCGCGCGCGCAGTTCCCGCCACAACCCCACTGCGAAATGTACTAAATTTTAGAAGTCCTCCACTTTTTACTGAAAACTTAAGCTTTGTACTCGGAGTATGCATAGAGAATTTAAGAATTGTTATCCACCGAGTGTCTCAGCTCGTATTTTGGTTTACCACTGCATGTTCTCTAACGTTTCTTTACAACCTTCACGGCCATCACGCTTCAATCTCTTGCAAAAATTGAAGGCAGATCACAGCGGTCAAACGCAAAAATTAACGCCACTTCCGGTTTTCGCTGCCTTGGCTTTTGCAAGAGTTTGAAGCGTAATAGCTGTGAAGTTTGTAAGGAAACGTTACTAAAAATGCAGTGGCAAACCAAAATAGGAGCTGAGACACTTGGTGGATGACAATTATTAAATAATATATGCATATGCGGCGTACAAAGCCTAACTTTTCAGTAAATTTCTTAACTTTTAGCATTAAAGTGGGCCACTTTTAAGACATTTGTAAGCGACAGTTTTGGCGGGAACTGCGCGCGCGCAGTGCGTTTGACCGCTGTGGACTCGTACGCAGAGTCAACGGTCTCCTCGGTCAGCGGTGGTCGTCGCCAGGCGAAAAACAAATAGGAAAGTGGTGTGTTCTCGACCGCTGGTCAGGAGAACCGAGATTTCTGAGGATTAAATTTAGGGTTAGGATTTAGGGTTATTATCAGGTTTGAGTTAGGATTAGCTCTCGGTTCCCGGTTTCCCGGTTCCCCGTTCCCCAATCTCGTTCCCTCGAAGCTCACAGTTTTCCTCGAGCTTCGCTCTCGGAAAACTGTTCGCTTCTCGGAACAGATAATGTCCGCGGGACAAATATCCGAGCATATTTCCTCGCCAAATGGAGGCTATTGTTTATATATCATGGTCACTTTCAAGTCAAGTAGTAAAATTCTGCAGATTAGAGCTGAATTTTCTTAAGCAAAACTTTGCGAAATTACAGTCAAACTTAAAAGTAGGAAAATGTTGACGAAGTGAGTAATTCGAGGGAAATTTACGAAGAAAACATTAAGCTAAATTTCGCGCCAAAAACGCGGCTGCTGCACTAACAAACAAACCGTGGTTCGACCAAACTCGCCTGATATGCCGCCGAAGCGTACCAGAAAGGTACGATTAGGTATAAATCAGAGTATAAATAGCTCACTTTGGAAAAGAGTGACAGCCTCGGTTCGAGTGGCCGCCCGAGCGTTCGTGGGATCGTTTGCCTGCGCAGATGACGAATTTATAGATGAAACTGACGCGATTTTTTTAGCGTGAAATAATTAACAAATGAATAAGCCTCAACTGTGCTCTGTTCTGTTATAAAGCACGCAGGAAGCGGCGCGAGTACGAAAGAAGTGTAGGGGAAACACGAGCCGATAGGCGAGTGTTTCTCCCTACTTCTTGAGTGCTCCGCCGCTTCCTGAGTGCTTTATAACAGAACAGAGCACAGTTGAGGCTTATTTATTTGTTTTATGATAAAAAAAATCCATGATTTCCTCACAATTGTACCTTTATTTTCCGAACCAAACATTCCATTTTACATCGAGAACAAACTGAACGTCGTCAGCACCCGTGCTTTGTACTCTGATAAAGCACGCTAATTCGAGCCAATCACAGCGCTTGTAAGAATGCTTCAAATGATTTGATTGGTCAACGAGACAAGAGCTGTCAAAATATCAAAAACTGAAATGAGCAAGAACTCAATTCGAATGCAAAACGAGTCCTTCAATGTTCACTTTTCAGTCCTTAAAAAAGCTAAAAATCTGAAGTTTTTCAATGAAATACGGCCAAATTGTGGCCCATGAAAACCTGCAAGTTTCCAACATGACAATTGGAAAACAAACTGCTTAAATCTTGCGGTTGAACCTTCACAAACTGCTGCGCTATGTTTTGTGAATGAAGATCGTCGCTTGTATTTACGGCAGCAAGAGGAGGATTGCCCGAACTGGTGGCAATGTTAGAAAGACTGGACTGTTTTGGCCTTCCACTCAGAGCATCGGAGAGGATATTCAAGCAAGCTTTCAATTGATCGCTAAAATGACGAGCGTTGTATTAATAACTCTTCAGGCTTGCTTCGCTGCGATGACCATCGTGCCGAGATCGATGCTGCGAGATGGAGACCAGTGATCGCAGTTGTACGAACACTATGGAGAAGACAATTTGGAAATTTCCTTCATCATTCCTCCGAGGTTATTAATACAGAGAGGTTTATTTTCGTACCAAATTCGATCTTCAACTCTGCGGATTGCGTAAGCATTGATGAGCTTCCGTGTTTTGTACTCTCATAAAGCACGCTGTTTAAACCAATCAGAGAGCGTGTTATATTGACACTTTATTATAAATAATAATTATTGTTTTAGTTGATTGCCGTGTTTTTCCCTGAAATCTACAATAACATTCTTAGCTATTCTTGAAGGAAAAAACCGAATACGGAAAGCTAGACTACAGAGGGCTTGAAATATAGTATTTCCTTTCTTTATAAACAGCTGTAGTATAATATTGTTGTGCATTTTAACTACTTGTTTACGATTTTTTCCTACCTTGGTCGCGCAATAAAATTCGCCATCTGCGCATGCACTAGGCCCGCGTCCCCCAAACAATCCCACAAACGTTCGCGCGACCACTCTCGATCCCAGGCTATCACTCAGTCTTTTTCAAAGTGGGCGAGGCTAATCTCGACATTCAAGGAAAAGAGCACGTTGAATCGCTTCCGATCTACTGAAGAACCACAGAATAGGAGCTTTAAGGTACAGAATCGATCAAGTTGCGATATCCGCTAAGTCGTTCTCTCGCTAACCTGCGATCAGGCGCTCGTAGCAGATAAATATTTGCTATATAAGGGGTGGCGAATGGTCTATCAAAAATAACGAATCTCGGCAAATTTAAGGCGAGTCTCGGAATCTCGGCGCTTTAAAAGGTCTAAAAAAGCGTCTCGGAATCTCGGGCTCGCCAGAAACGTAGTTAACTCTTCTCCAAGTCCCCGTGAGCTATTTTTATTGTTTTTGACCTGTATTAAAGTCACCTTGCCAAATCCAGGAGATTATGTTTGGATTTTCTTGCCATATGACATGCATTCTTGAAAATCAAGGTACGTTAACTGCCTTTCGGTTCAATCAGTGACGTGGAGCCAGTGTTGCTTACTTTTATCAATAATACACAGACTTTCCCAGCTAAAACGCCTTGCCGACTAGACACAGAAATTAGACACGGGAATTAGAAAATCTGCGAAGACGTTTTCTGTGCTAAAATTATTGTTCATTTCCTGTCAATGCAACCTTGAGTCAACAACGGGAGTTCGACATCAAACTGATGTTTACAAATGTCGCATAAACTCATAATTTCGACGGTTTTCGTACTACGAAAACTAAGATGGGGTGGGTCTTGTTTCGTAGTACACTGGAAAAGTTGAAAATTTACAAAAGATGTAAAAATTCATTTACAACTGTAAATCTGGATTTACATACTTTGTAAATTTAAATTTACAGGTTAGGGTTTTGTAAATGAAATTTACATTATATTTACAGCTTTAACAGATCATGTAAATGGACTGTAAATAGTGATTTACATGTTTAGTTTTTACAGTGCGAATTCGAGGAAGTGTAAAAAACATGTAAATTATTTTAAACACATTTACAGTATCTAGATCTTGTAAATATCATGTAAATCGAAAAAGGGGGCCTGTCAGGAGCCCTTGTAAATATTATGTAAATCGAAAAAGGGGGCCTTTCAGGAACCCTTGTAAATAACATGTAAATCGAAAAAGGGAGCCTTGTAAATCCTTGTAAATAACATGTAAATTGAAAAAGGGAGCCTTGTAAATCCTTGTAAATAACATGTAAATCGAAAAAGGGGGCCTGCCAGGGGCACCCAACGACGGTTTTCTCCCAACTATTTCAGGTTGTCTGGGGCATGTGCTTTTAAATTCTAAGCTGCGATATAACATTTATATCTTCGGTCATTCTAGGGGAACTTTAGAATTCTCGAATTTATTAGGGCTTTTTTAGTCATTTCCCGAAAATCTCAGCTCTTCCTTGCTGATTTTTCCTTTCCGAAAATCCTAGCTGACCTTTTTTCCTTTCCGAAAATCCTAGCTGACCCTTTTTTGTACCCAAAAAGAAATTTTTATCTCTCCAAACTAATAGGCATTAATTTTCCCATATTTCCCTAAAGAAAACTCCAAACTTTAATCCGGATATCTGAGGCGATTATAGGCCTTCCGAACATATATTTCACCGAAACGATCCGTTGGGTGCCCCTGTTTAGCGGGGGTTCGAAATAACCGGGTCAGTGTTTAATAATTAATAATTAACACGATGGAATGACTTGTGCCTTATACAATTGTTATTTCAAGAAATTGGCAATATATAGTACATTCGTACAACCGGAACTGTGCCCAACGAAACAAGATATATACATTACAAAATAAGTCCAATAAAAAGGTCATAAATAAGTTCAGTGCGCAGTTCCAGCTGTGTTCTGATGTCGTCTGATGTTTGTCCATCAACTTTTTAAATTAGAGTTCGAAATAACGGGGTTGATTTTAGGCCAAGGGAACTCACACAATCAGTTCGAAATAGCGGGGAAGTTCGACATTGAGGGAGACTAAGTTCAACTCTTGCTTTGGTCGAGAGAGTCTGGATCTGTACAAATCATGCGCAATGTAACCACTTCCCGGAATGCCTATGTGTTTTGGCGCTGGTTTCAACGGTCGAAGCTTTTATGGCTGGTGTTGGAGGGAACTTTTACTGCCTAAAAAAGGTTTTCTTCTCGGAAAGCCGACTTTATTTACCAAGTAGCTGTATGGCGTCTTCTTACAGCGGACCTCAGATGCATGGGTACGCCTTTTAAGCCAGTCTCAGTTGATTTGTTGAGCTAAACAGCTGCAAGGTAAGCTTCGCTTATTAAGTTTACTGTTTCTATACTCCGTACGTAATTAAATAAGCTTAAGCTTATATACGCTTATATTTTCGCTATAATAACGAGTAGCGAACTTTACAATATGCGGACAAAGATAAGCTTTCATAAATTGAAACAATTTGAGCTCACTGGCTTTGATTTGATCACAATTGACCCCCCAAAATGTGAGTGCTTGATTGCATACATTCGGTTTCTGAACGCAATTGAACATGAAATCATTCAAAATATACCAGATATTTAAAAAATTCCTAACAATGTACATTGTAGCATGTGAGAACAAGCTAGTACATGTAAGCTCAACATAATTATATCATGAAACAAGTGCCTAATTTGCACTTGCATTTCCATGCCACATCCATTTTCATTGGAATGAATGTTAAAATGAGTTTTGACAAAACACTGACCCTCGGTCAACTGACCCCCCTAACTGACCCCCTCTAAAATTCACTGGGAAAATGAGAAAATCAAAACAAAATCCAGAACAATACAACGAGAGACTGAATCAAGCTCATAAATAAATTTCAGCTTACCTGAAATTTCTAAGATGGCGTACATGGAAGTACATGTATGGCTCAGGTCTACTGACTCTACTTTTTCATTACAAGTACAGGTTTTTTCTCTGATAAACAAGCGTGTGAAATAAGTTGTCACATCATAAAGTATGTTAGCTGTCTCCAGGATGAAACTACAGTACAGTAGACTCCCGCTATCTCGAACTCTCAAGGGGAACGAAAAACAGTTCGAGATAGCGAGGAGTTCGAGATAGCAAATGACTGAAAAACAAGGACACAGGGAATTGGTTTGAGTTCGAGATAGCAGGGTTTTCGAGATAACCGAGTTTGAGATAGCGGGAGTCTACTGTAGCTACAAATGTATAAAAGCAACAAAATAAACACACACAGCAATGGCTTCCGGTTACTGCATCGTGCGTGTGTGTTTACGTTGTTGCTTTTATAGCTACACTGTAGTTTCCTCATGGAGATACATGTACATGTAGCTAACATGCTTTATGATGTTACAACTTATTTTGCGATCGTTTATTCGAGAAAAAAACCTGTACTTTCAATGTACTTGTAAGGAAAGAGTAGAGAGTCAGTAGACCTACATGTATAATAGCCACACTTCTGCCATCTTGGTACATGTAATTTCAGGTAAGCTAGTTTATTTATGAACTTGACTCAGTCTCTCATTGAATTTTTCTTAACTTTTGTTTTGTTTTTCTCATTTTCCCAGTGAATTTTAGAAGGGCTCAGTTGACCAGGGGTCATTGTTTTGTCAACACCCTGTTAAAACAATTTTTTTTAAATCATCATGTGTGTATGGTTGAGTGTTGATTGAATGTGATTAATTAATTAAACTTTCAATTCCATCCATTCCGATTAGTAATGAATAATGAATACAAAACTACTAGAATGGTAAAATGGCCATTGAGGCAACCAAATTCTTATCTTGTGATAGCTGTTTTGTTGAGGGCCTGTTCGCACTACTTCACTTCGCACTACTTTGGTTTGGTGTTTGCCAAAAAATTGAAAATTTTGTAATGACAATTTTTTGTTTTCGTAATCGCGTTCGCACTTGAGACATGTGAGGTATTTGTATAACCAGAAACATCCATCAATTGTTTTGTACTTTTCCGTTTTCCGACCTTCCGCTTTCATTTCCAGCAGTCTCAACTTTGTTAGGGAGTTAGGAAGAAACGTTCGAAGATGTTTGAATGATTCAAAGCGCCTTCAGAGTTTTAACTTGTTTGAAAGTACCGCTGCTGGGCAGAGAGTTGAGAACAGTACCTAGCGAGCAGCATAAACTGGTAGTACAGTGACTGTACATCATCTGCCTGAGAATAGCATCGGGAGCCATAATAGTTTGATTTGCTGGCCTTGGGATCAATTTATTGCGATATACATGTACACATGTATGATAACTTGATGACGGTTAGCTGTCAATAAAGAATATATATTCATGCCTGACAAAACATCTTTGATGTTTGGTGACACTTGACAACATTTTGGTAAGCAAAAAAATTGTTCGCACTTAAAATAGCTTCACGTTGACATATTTTTTTGCAAAACAAACAAATTTTTGTGTAGTGCGAACAGGCCCTTATTGGTAAAGTTCAAGTTGCGATGATCAAGTTTCAACTCACATTTGCATCCATTCAAGCATAAAAAATGCCCTCATGTCTGAAACTTGCTGACAGGGTGAACATAATGATTTTCCTAGAAAAACCCTATGTGAACACAACCAAGGCAATATTTATATCTTGACGGATGTGCATTGAGTTGGCATTTGATCATTTCAAGTTCAAATGATCATGTACAGTACTTGTAAACAATAGATCTCTGCATCTCTCCATCTCTGTCAGCCATCTCTTAGACATTTCAGGCCAATTTAATACATGTAGTACACTGATAGTTTTCCAGTCCCATATATAGTTGTTAACTTTTCTGCTAATGTTCCTCTGTTGTTTGTTGCTACATTGTACTATGTGTTGTGGATGTGAACTGTAATATAAAGGTACATTCTCAAAGCTTATCTTTTGATTCAAATGTCCCCCAATAACATGTTCCTTTCCACTTTGTTCTTAGGAGATATATTGTACAAATACTGTATAGTCAAAGAGAATGAGCATCAAGGAATACAAACTTGCTTTACTGGCAACTGGATTTGTAAGAACAGGAGGAACCGTGGATGTTTTCACCTTTATTTAATTATCTACATTACATCCAAGTTAATTTTTTGATGCACTGGTTTAAAATGATTTTAGGTTAAAATGATTTCAAACTAGTTTGAAACTAGCAATGCAACAATGTTGCATGACAAGTTGAAAGAAAATGTTTCCCGTATTACTCGGCCTTTAAGATATATATTTTTCAAATTGTGAACTCCATGCAAGGATCTGCAAGCGTGTGATCCAGCCAGAATTTGAAAAAACAGCCCCGCTAAAATTACTCATAATTAGACATAATTATGCAACTCTTTCTAAATTCAACCAATCATAATCACTACCTGGTTTTCAAGTACTGATGTCACCGGACGGCATTAGCGGCCAATTGATTCAGACGTCTCTCTCTGGAGTAAGCGACAAGAGACAGCCGAAATTCAGGCTAAGTCTTAAATGTCAAGTGGGACTCCCATATAAGGGTGAAGGGTGATCATTGGAAATTTTAAAAGGAACCTCAACAAGGAGCTATTTCAAAAAGAAATAGTGTTTCGTTTCCATAACAATTAGAATGTCGGGAAAGTTTGGATAGACCTGGGTTTGAGAAATTGCAGAGAAAATCCTGGGGCGAGGGTGAGTATCACGGGCTCAGGCCATAACTTGCGTTAGTTCATAGCATAATCCAATAGCTAGTACGCATTGGCTGGGTTGAAGACGACCGATTCCAGCTGAGAGGCCCGAAAAACATCCAAATAAAGCTTGGTGCGGCCCGAGCAATTAACCCATAAACAGCTTTCC
The DNA here is from genome assembly GCA_029204205.1 of Desmophyllum pertusum. Lineage (NCBI taxonomy): Eukaryota > Metazoa > Cnidaria > Anthozoa > Scleractinia > Caryophylliidae > Desmophyllum > Desmophyllum pertusum. The sequence continues at coordinate 32,926 of MU827877.1, read as the reverse complement.
CTCAACTTTCCGTTACCCGTTCCCTGTTTTAGAAATAGCCAAGCTAAAGTCAATAACAGTTGAAAATACAGCTAGAATATTTACATTTCAATTAAACACGGAAACAGATATCTTTGCATTTCTCACAGATACATCGCTTTAATCGAACTTAGAAGCATTTCAGTCGTCAAATATTTCTATTTGTAATACATTTGAATTTCTTATTGTCTCCGTGACGATCATTTTATCGATACTTGAACAACATGTGTTCGCCAGTTTGTTTGTCTTGGCAAGAACATGTTTACATTGCAAGCTACATGTACGAGGATTATTCTGATTGGATAGTAGCCCCATTGTGTAAATAGTTCACATCGAATCCAAAACAATACCATTTCGTTTCTGAGGGAACGAAACAAAAAGGCACCGGAATCTCACTTTGTGGGCATGGCTCAAATTCATACATGTATATTATAAGAGGTACCAATTTTATAACAAATCTAGATCCTATTTTTTCTGGCTCTAAGGATACCAGAATAAGCCTATATATATAGCTAAATGTGGTCATTTTACCTTTTTTTACATTACACCGTAAGTGGTTCCAAAGCACAAATTTTAACTCCGTAAGGTACAATGATCGACTTCTTCATTTTTATACGGGAGTCCTCATGCAGATGCTGATATTTGTCTATGGACAGCATGCATGAAAATATAACAATAGTGGCGGTGGTAAAACCAACGCTGTTAATTACAGTAAGTTCTGGTTAATCTTTAGTTACATGACATCAGACTAAGTGGTTGGACAAGTGGTTGTGGTCACACCAACGTTATTAACTACAATTATTTCTAAAAAAAAATGTCAAACACCGCATTCTGATTGGCTCTTCGCTTCCTAATTAATGTTAAACCCCAGCATCCTGCTTGGGTATAATTTCAGTTGCTTTCTATTGTTTTGGATCCCTGAAGCGTAAATTTCCAGACTATAGTTAGAGTAAACAGAGAAGAGGTTACCGAAATAGCTACATGTAACTAAAGTTAGCTCTGTCTTTACTAAGTTAACACCTTTGATGTGACCGCAGCCAATATTGCTTTCAATAGGAATATACATTTCTACATTTTATGTTTGTATAAATATAACAACATTGTACCATACATTATGTATTTCCTGAGTTAAGTAATTTTGCATTCTCTATCTTTAGAAATTCATTCTGACTGCTCTTTAGGGAGAATGGCAAGCTTATACATGTATATTCTTACATGTAACTTTCATGATTCATATTATGATTATACAAAATGTATTTGAGGAGCTTATACAAGGAAGAAGGATAGATGCATACAATGCATGTGTAATCATGAAAATATGGTATTTAGAAAATAATGATTTTATTGGAGGTATTTTACATGAGATGATATTGATTTATAAACATTACAATGTATAGTAGCCTTCGGCACTTGTAAGCTGACTAAATAACCAAAACTTCCAAAAAATTCACTTATAACTTATATTTGTTCAAAAGGAAATATGCTAAATATAAGCCCATCTGGTGCATATATTATTCACAGCATTTGTTATGTAACATATTTGTAACTATTATCTTAGTTTTGGAATGCTGCAACATCAATATTACAGTTTTAGCTTATGACATTTCAAATTACCTCTAAGGCAAATATATATATATATATATATATATATTATGTATATCGATTTGTAAATGGGCTTTTTTGATGTTGATGCCCGTGTTGTTTAACCATAAATAACAGATGTTTTGAAAATAAAATTTGCAAAGAACACATAGAAAAATATTGCTCCTTTTTCAATTTACATGTTACATGTATTTACTGGGTTCCTGACAAGCTGGGTTTTCAAATTTACATGTTACAGTATTTCCAAGGCCCCCTTTTTCGATTTACATGTTATTTACAAGGATTTACTAAGGCCTCCTTTTTCAATTTACAAGGATTTACAAGGCCCCTTTTTCAATTTACATGTTATTTACAAGGATTTACAAGGCCTCCTTTTTCAATTTACAAGGCCCCCTTTTTCGATTTACATGTTATTTACAAGGTTTTACAAGGCCTCCTTTTTCAATTTACAAGGATTTACAAGGCCTCCTTTTTCAATTTACAAGGATTTACAAGGCCCCCTTTTTCAATTTACATGTTATTTACAAGGCCTCCTTTTTCAATTTACAAGGATTTACAAGGCCCCCTTTTTCAATTTACATGTTATTTACAAGGCCTCCCTTTTCAATTTACATGTTATTTACAAAATATTTACATGTTTGGTTGGCAGTTTGTCCAAAAATTTACATGATTATTCTCAATATTTACAGGATCCAGTCCAAATATTTACATGTTTTTTACAAGATCGACAAGATCATGTAAAAGGGGAATGATCCTGTCAATTATCATTTACAGTATCTTTACATGTTATTTACAGGTTATTTACAAGATTTACATTTATTTACAAACTTTGTAAATTTTCAACTTTTCCAGTGGTACGAAAGGCTAACATGGGGTCTTAGGTCTTAGTTTTCGAGGGTCTTAGTTTTCGTAACACCCGTTTCTGTGTTCTATTATATATACACATAATTGCAATAACGTTGTCATAGAAAAAAGAAAAATGAAAAAAGCAAATAGGAATTAATTAGGCATACAAACTACATTGATGTCGAAGAAACGGCCTCAAAATACAACTAAGTCTTCAATTTATCTTAATTACACGATTAATATAAAGCTATAAACGTGTGAGTTCTCTAAGAATGCTGCAAGCTTTGATGACTAACCCAATTAATTCCTATTTGGCTTTTTTCATTTTTCTTTTTTTATATGACAACGTTATTGCAATTAGGTGTATGTTTGTGTTGTTAAAACATGTTTCGCCAAACCTGTATTGAGGGTCCAAAGTAGACTGTTCATGGCCTCTCTACTTTCTCGCGATCGGTGCTAAAATAGCGAGCGCTTGCTTGCGGGAAGCGCGAGGGGGGTGGGGATGGGGGTCGCTAACAACACCGTTACTTTCTGTGAGTCGTTAGGAACTTTATGGCATGATTTAGTTTCGTTACCTAAGCTGTTTATTTAAATAGTGTCTTTGTTGTTTTCTCAGTCTCCTCACTCGTGAATATTGACAAAGGAAATTAAACAGCAAGATGTCTTCGAGTCGCGACACGTTTGTAAGTAATATTGCACCCTTTTTATAGAGGTGGAGGTGGCGGGGCAGACGCGGGCATCAACGCGTTGAACGCCGGGGGGTTAGAGCGCTCGCCGGAGGTTATCGTTTTGTGTTATTGCATTATTGGGCAAGGCATTTTACTCTCGGAGTATAAATGGGTACCGGCGACAAAATGCTTGGAAGGGGGGGGGGGGGGGGGGGAGGGAGCAACCTATGTTGAATTAGCATCCCACCCTTGGTGTGGGCCAGTTTGGTCCGAGTGCGGCTTTACCTCTACCTTGCACCATTTTTAGTTCAGTGATTTGATCAAAAACGAAGGCGTGTTCAATCGGTCGAGGCGAATATATAACTGTCGCTTTTGACAAATCGTCGTTGAGGCAATTGAAGAATTTCAAATTCCGATTCTTATTCAGTCCAATCAAGTGAACAGCGCAAGTACTCGAGGTCACTCCGAAATTTCGACTACCGTAAAATTTCGATAATACTGCCCCCATTGTAGAGATTGTCTACGAAACTTGTGATGTGTATTACTTGTTTTCTGCTTCATAACATTATTTTCCAAACAATTCCTTTCAATAATATACCCCCCCCCCTCCCTTTCCCTTCCGAAAATAAGCCCACCAAAACGCCGATATTTTAGGACCACTCTTCCGATTTGATTTGTTTATAGTCTAACACTTTTTACCATTCATCATTGTGTTTCTTCTTTTCTCCAGTCTCCTCACAGTCACATCCCGTACGGTGCAGATGGGTCTGGGTTCTACTCAGACAACACTATTGGATGTTACAACGTGATCTTAGAATCCGTGTTGCGTGACAACACAAATAACGCATAACGGCTGTGAATGACTCAAGGAAATATTGCACGAGTTCCAATATTTCTCAAATAATTGCTTTTTTTTACCAGCTCTTCCAATACTGTGCTGAAAAACAAATCAGTAATGCACAATGTTAATAAGGGAGCATTCACAAAAACTTGTTGGGGGGGGGGGGGGGGGGGGAGACTGATGAGAAAAGGGAGGGGTCAAAAGGGGGGGAGGATCTGAAAAATAAAACACTTGTCAACTTGAAAATAAAAATAAGCAACAGACAACTTGCCAACATTGGACCCTTGATTGTTCGAATAATACTATTAAACAAAACTGAAACACTATGACAAACAAGGAAAACAAACTGTCTGTCAAATAGAACATTACAAAGATCAATGTGTGATTGACCTATGCTGAGTGGCCGATCCAGACCAGTTTTTAAGGTGGGGTCCCAAAACATTTTCTGAAGGTGGGAGCCCCAAAAAAATTAACAAAAGAAGAATGGAGAGCGACTGGCTATTCAATTGATTTGCTAAAGATGCAAGGTAACTTCAATAAGGCAGATTTATTTTGCAACTTAATTTGTAATGAAATTTTTCGCAAGAAAGAGATTGGGGGAGTGGGGGGGGGGGGGGGGGGGACCTAAAATTCCAGTGGTGAATAGAGGGGGTCTTGAAAATTTTGCCATTGGACAAGAGGGGTGCTAAATTTTTTTTTTTACTGCGGGCTAGTTTCTCATCAGTCCCCCCCACCTACCCAACAAGTTTTAGTGAATGCTCCCTAAGCACATGCCGTTTCTCTTTTACAATTATATGGTTCATAAATTTAAAGTAAATCGGCGAAACTAGTTCGTGAGCGGCCTATCTTATTTAGCGGTCCGTATCGCAACATTTGTACCGCCCAGGAAACCAATCAGAATGCTCCTTTTTTCATGATCATAGACCAGTTTGCCAATATAATAAGTAGGCATAAAGACTTTTCAATTGTACTTATTTTTCACTTCTCATTTCTGTAAAGTGATTGTGTTTTTAAATTGCTTGTCATATAGGAGTGACGATTTAATCTGACGTCGTAAATGTAAAGGAAGCGTTCTTCTCCCACGCGTTGTTTGTTTTTAGGTGGCAGGATGATCCTTGTCCAGCTCACCGTAGACGAGGAAGGACAATTCGTTGGGACAACAAAGAACACTCCAACATCCATGCATCACACAATGAGAGACTTGTGGAAAGGATTAGTTCACGATGGTCTCATAACACAGGTCAGTACAGTATGTTTAAAAACATACTGTAACCGCCTCCTGGGTAGCTCAGTTGGTAGCCGGCTCCAGACTGCGCAGAGAGGGAGATGGCGGGTTCGCGAATCCCGGCCAGACCACCAACCACGGTCTTTTTAATGCTGGCTGTGCTCAACACCTTGTCTCAGTTCAGATGATAACGTTAGTGAACGTTGACGTTTTAAAATCGTTGGCCTTGTTACCTGCACCTACTACTAATTTAGTAGTAGCGGACGTTTAAGAATTAAAGGGTCCCTCTCAACCAGTGTGCTTTGCGGTCGCGTGTTATTGTTTTCATCCGGGGAACTCGATCTCTCGTTGGGCTAATGTGTGCCATACTTTCGAAATTGTACTAACTTGGGTCATCTAACTGCTTTTTGTGGCCAGAACAAGGCCAGAATCCTGCAAAAAGTAGTTTTTAACTTCAGGCCACCATTTTCGCGGCACCCGAAAATGGCCGCCGTAAGTGTATTGGCGCGCAAAGCACACTGGTTGAGAGGGACCCTTTAAAGAACCCACACTGATCAGTGTGGTCTGGCCTGTTCACATGTATTCATATGTTTGGTGGGTGGGGTGAGATCACGAATGGACTGATAGCGGCTGGCATAGGCGCCTTTAAATTATGACCCCTGTGTTGCTATTTGAACTGCATATACGTATGGACAATGCATTTATAAGAACATTACGAGCAAGAGAGGATGATGTAAGAGAGGCATACGTGGGTCTCTTCCAATGATATGTTTTTAAAATCTATTTTTAACTTTCAGTCCATAGCTGAGCTATTTAAGAGCGTTACCTGATTGGTCAGTTCAAGTAACGTGATGTCGGAGCCTGGATCAGAAGGAAATAAAAATAACTTTCGCAGCATGGCGTGAAACTATTAATATCTTTCAAAAATTATCATGGAGCACGGGAAATCCTTCTCATAAATCATCCTTGTCGCGAAAGCAATCACAGCTTGGGTTGAGACTAAAGCTCTAGAAAAGTCTGGACTACAATGTTTTCAATGAATGATTAATTGCAACATTATTTATAACCATCCTCGTTCCCAGAGCTCCTCGTTTTTTTTTATTTGCGCCGGAAACGAGTAGCCCTGGTCGCAAGGAAAAAATTGAATTTTTTCATTGGCTGATAAAAAATGAATGCGTAACACGAATTAATGAATGGATGCCCGGAATTCTCGGACATCCGGTAACGACTGAGACCAGAGCCTCCGTTTCGCCAACCACGTGACCAAAAGAAACAGAGGATCTGGGAACGAGAATGATTTATAACGTGAACTTCTCTCTGTCGACAGGACGAATTTGACAAGACGACATTTGTCAATTATTATCGCACTGTGAATGAGTTCAAGAAGCCATTTGAATCCGTGGACTCGCCCGTTCGAAAGGCTGGCCTGACACTTGTCTCCATAGAAACCAAAGTGGTGACGTGTCCTTACAGGGACAAATGGCTTATGAATGGCGGTAATCCTAATGCGCATGCGCTTTGGTTTATTCCTGCGACGAGGACGTGGAGCAATTCAACATTTACCTCTGGTAAGAAAGGCGTCATTTCTGGCAATTGTTACTACCGGTGCTACTAACAACGTAAAACAAAACATTCAAACGACAATAGACCTTATTCATAAATGGCAGTGGATTAATTATTCCTTTATATTCATGCTAATCAGCCTCCCTAGCCTCATTTGAGAGTTAAAATTATTTTGAATTTTGCACATACTAACGAGGCTTGGGGGGCTTATTAGCATGAATATAAAAATAATCGGCCGCCATTTATGAATAAGGTCTATACTCCACAACAAAACACAATTATTAACCAACAATGGTGTCAGCAACACTAAATAATACCCGAAATTCCTTACCTTACGTATAAGGCCGGAGGGGTCAGATTCGAGAACGCCGATCTCTCAAGTTCGCATTCACATGTGCGTCCTGTATTGTCGCAAGATGTGCAAGCCTCTTCCCAGCCAAGATGCAGTGTGTAGTCTCGAAGGGTATTGTGCAGTAGTTGACAATTGCCAACAACGCAACCAGCCATAGATCAGCTAGCATGTTATCCAGGAGGGGTATCAGACAATCTCAATGGAAACAAGTGTAGTGTAGGGCAGTGCAGTGCAGTGCAGGGCAGTGCAGTGTAGTCTAGTCTAGCGCAGCGTACTGCAGTGTAAGTGTAGTGCAGTGTAGCGCAGTACAGTGCAGTGCAGTATACAGTCTAGTGCAATGCAGAGCAGTGTAGTGCCGAGTGTAGTGCAGTGTAATGCAGTGTACTGCAGTGTAGTGCAGTACAGTGCAGTGCAGTCTAGTGCAATGCAGAGCAGTGTAGTGCCGAGTGTAGTGCAGTGTAATGCAGTGTAGTGCAGTGTAGTGCAGTACAGTGCAGTGCAGTCTAGTGCAATGCAGAGCAGTGTAGTGCCGAGTGTAGTGCAGTGTAATACAGTGTAGTGCAGTGTAGTGCAGTACAGTGCAAAGGAGTACAGTGCAGTGCAGTACAGTCTAGTGCAATGCAGAGCAGTGTAGTGCCGAGTTTAGTGCAGCGTAGTGCAGTGTAGTGCAGTGTAGTGCAGTGTAGTGCAGTGTAGTGCAGTGTAGTGCAGTGTAGTGCAGTGTAGTGCAGTGTAGTGCAGTGTAGTGCAGTGTAGTGCAGTCCAGTGCAGTGCAGTACAGTCTAGTGCAGTGCAGAGCAGTGTAGTGCCGAGTGTAGTGCAGTGTAGTACAGTACAGTGCAGAATAGCTTAAAATTACAATAATTATAGAAACATCTAAAATTACAAAGACAGGGAATTGAATAACAATACTTATTATACAAGTACATTACAATTACACGCGTAATAACAATAACAATAATAATAACTTGGGAAAACTATAAACTTAGAGCGGAACATTATCTGTCCATTTTTATAAAAGGTTGTTAAATTATTATTCTTGGTGGAAATGTATTTTTCTATGTGATACTTAGTTTTAACTTTAAGTTTGAAACCCTGGATATATGGAAGTACATGCTTCCTCCTGCAAATACCAATACTACAAAGACCATCCCGCGAAAACATTTGTCTCAAATTATCCCGATGAGACTAAGATGAGTTTGTTGACAGATTGATAGGTGGGTCTTTACCCTCCCTCTCCCCAATCTCTCCTCCTTTTAACACCTAATTTGCATAACAACAGTATTCCATTGGTATTCCGAAATTTATCGACGTGAAGCTGTAGGAAATGCTCCATCAAACTCTATTAAAAGTAATGTGCCCACCACTTTTACTTTTATTTCTACTTTTTTGTGGATATAGATTATTCTAACTTGAAACAGTCCCTTGGATCTATTTCTATGTGCAAAAGCTTCTTTGTGTTTTGAAATAAGCCATCCACACCTCTAATCAACAGAAGTCTTATTCTTTGTTTTCATCTGACGTCATCAAAATTCTAAAATCTAAACTGTTAATCTTACAAAGCTCTTCTTTTTATATCTTCTAGACACGGGAATCATTAATCTCTATGCAAAGTTTGGTATCGATTTAGTGATTCCTTTTGGAAATAAAGCTATTTGAAATTTGTGATGTCCCGGATGAACGTGTTTCTGAACTGTAACAAAAAACGGATATTTTTAAAGTGATGTCTAAAAACAGATTTGAAGTGAAAGCTAATGATATCGACGGTAGAATCTACTCTACTTCTTGCAATTTTATGGCGGCCATATTTGTGCCCCACAGCTGAAGGACACAAACATGGCGGCGGCATACTAAATATTGTAATTTTCTGAAAATTAGTTTGCAATAACTCGGTTATGAAAAATGCTACAAAGCTATAATTTGGACAAAACGTTTCTTTCTGCCAGTTCTTTTATCTGTCAATTTTCTGATGTTGCCGGTTCATGCAAGCAAACAGTTTTTGTAATGTCGACGAAAACCACCAATTCCCTTTACTGCGTGCGCATGCTACATAGTGACATTTGTATTAGTTTGTCGCTAGACCGTAGTCATGGTAACTTGTCTGGCGACTCCACTTCTACCAGTGAAGGATCTGCTTCATACATTTCACTGGCCATCCAGGACTTGCTACGTATACATCATACATCGGAAGGCAGTCTCTTTCTTTTCCTACGGTGATTTGCTGAGGGAATCTGCTCGCAGTCTATATCAGCTACGAAGAAGTGCGATATTTTTGTGCTGATGAGGGCTCGATCCTTGAATCCAGTAACCAAGCGAGTGCATTGTGAATGTAGTTGTACGTTGTATGTCTTCTTTTTCTTTCAGCTCTCGTCAGGATTATACTATGGATGAAGGAAAATAATAATTATTGAGGACTGTTGAGGACTGGAGTAATCGGTTCATTCTTACTGCGTCTGGTTATGCGTCCCTGTATAAAGACGGGCATAAGACGGATAAAGCGTCAAGACGAACTATCTGCTTTTGTGTATCTTGAACGACAACTAAGGGCCTCTTATCCCTCAGTCTCCATCCCAAACCAATATTAACCTCCACCCTACCCTCAGGCTACGTCCCAAAACAATATTAACCTCCACCCTACCCCTCAGGCTACTTCCCAAACCAATATTAACCTCCACCCTACCCCTCAGTCTCCATCCCAAACCAATATTAACCTCCACCCTACCCCTCAGGCTACTTCCCAAACCGATATTAACCTCCACCCTACCCCTCAGGTTTCATCCCAAACCAATATTAACCTCCACCCTACCCTCAGGCTACTTCCCAAACCAATATTAACCTCCACCCTACCCCTCAGGTTTCATCCCAAACCAATATTAACCATCACCCTACCCCTCAGGTTTCATCCCAAACCAATATTAACCTCCACCCTACCCCTCAGGTTTCATCCCAAACCAATATTAACCTCCACCCTACCCCTCAGGCTACTTCCCAAACCAATATTAACCTCCACCCTACCCCTCAGGTTTCATCCCAAACCAATATTAACCTCCACCCTACCCCTCAGGTTTCATCCCAAACCAATATTAACCTCCACCCTACCCCTCAGGTTTCATCCCAAACCAATATTAACCTCCACCCTACCCCCCAGGCTTCATCCCAAACCAATATTAACCTCCACCCTACCCCTCAGGCTACTTCCCAAACCAATATTAACCTCCACCCTACCCCTCAGGCTTCATCCCAAACCAATATTAACCTCCACCCTACCCCTCAGGCTTCATCCCAAACCAATATTTAACCTCCACCCTACCCCTCAGGCCCCATCCCTGATTTCTATTGCGGTTTAAAACGTGCAATCTAAAAGCACTTCCCTCGTGTAAACTTGCAAAGAATGAACAAGACCAATAGTTTACCAATACGGACCGAACAAGTCAGTTCAATAATATATTATATACAGAACCTTCCACAGTTACCTTGACAACCATACAGCTCTGCCCTCATTGATATGTGTTGATACCAAGTTAGTGGTCGAAAACGGACATAACGTGCTCTGATTGGTGGATTGAGATAATGATAAACAACAGTGTTCCTGTCTGTGTTTCCAGCAAAATCCTAAATAAGTAAGAGTAATAAATTGTTAGCTAGATATCCTTTTTCGTTGGGTTTTTCATGTTCGTTTCGTTTTTCATGCTACAGAAACCGGGAAAAGCTTCAGCGGTGTGGGCCAGTACCCGAGTCAAGGGGATGCTCTACGAATAGTTTGCAATGCAAAAGAACCCTAAAAGGTACCTGACGTCTCTTTTTGGAGCGTGGCTTCATTACATTTTTATCCCTAAGAGGTACATAAAAGGTACAGATTCCAAAACAAAATATGAAATGTTCCTGTTTATTTGCGGCTTATACTTTGAAAGCGTACCAATAAATACTTGAAATGGAACACCCTAATCTTTACGTCCTCCCCGGAGTGCCATATAGTTCATCTGAGTCCTTTCAGGGATATTGAAAAGACTAGTCCCTGCATGCTGTAACGGGTTCGCTGTTGCAGGGACTGGTAAGTAGTATAGGTACTTGAAGAAATACTGTGTCCTGGGGCATGTCCCTTGAGCGTACACACGAGGGGACCTGTTGCGGGGACTGTCGGATTTGGTCTTTCATTGGTCTATTTTGTTATTTGGTCTCAGGGACGATTAGTACCACGACTGAATAGTTCACACGAGAGGACAAGTCCCCGGAACAAGTCCCTTCAATTGAAACCAGTTTGAATTCATGACGAAAATGGGTTGCTCACACGAAGGAACTTGAGTAGTAGTATAGGGATGTTTTCGGCCTTGATATGTAATTAGTGTCTTCAGTCTTCAAAATACGCCCCCTTCTGAAGTTAAATTTCACATCTTAGAGGGCGTTTCAAAACACGCCCCCTTCTCAAGTAAAGTTTGTCAATGATATTTTAGAGGGCTTCAGTGTTTCTTTCGAAGCGCTGATCACATTTAGAATTTAGAATACCTATCCACTTATACATATTAATGATTTACCTAGACCTTACCTAGACCTGAAAAAGGCCGAAAACATCCCTATACTATTAACTTGTGCCCGACCGAAACTTTGGATCAACAGGATCAACGCGGCGGTTTCATCGGTAAATTAATTATACCGGTATTCGAAGTCTATTTCACCTTGTTTGCTGTTTGTCCGTGTTCTTTGTAGTATTGGAAGTTCACTCCATCGTCACCATACAGCAGATTGTACTTGGTTACCTTTTGATCATTTATATTTCGTCCTTGCGTTGCTACACGTGTTACTGCAGTAACCTGGTTACCCAGATCAACCTGGAGCCATTGATTGGCATCCACGACGCTAGCTGCCCAGGCTCCTGCTTGTTCCGGTTCCGCTGTATGTTGAAGGTGTAGTCTGCCTTGAGAGGCGGTGTGGATGGCATTGTACTCTGAAGAGGCAGTTAATTGTCCGTCAGAGATTGCACCGCTTTCCATTCCAAGCGCTCCTTGGCATTCTAAAGGTGTCATGAAATCGTTATAACGTAGTATATCTTTTATTATAAGGAAACGATTATTATTTACTGCGCCTTTCAATAACTCGCGAACTCTGAAGTTCAAAACCCAACTAAACGATTGTGTTTTTTTATGCCGTCAATCATAATTACGACGGAACCTGAAAAAGAAGAAGAAACAAGCAAAATGAATAGAAATCCACCAATAAAAACCCAAGTGACATTTTGAACTCGTTGAAGTAAACTTCTGTGACGTCCGCTAACATGATTGACGGCAGTGTAAAATATGACCCGCGTTGGTTGAGTTTTTAACTTTATAAGTGCGCATGCCTATTGGAAGGCGCAGTAATTTTAATGTCCATGGAGCGATGTGGTGAGAACTGGAAGTATGCTTCGAAACTAGACAGAAAGAAAGAACATGCGAGGAATGTGAAATCTGACCCAGAGGCTCAAACATTGCCAAACATGCTTGGTAAAGCTCGGTCATCACATCATTCTATTGACTTTGAAAATTCCCAAGTGATCGCCAAGGGTCCTTTTCGTGGCCGAAAAACTTGCACTTTCAGAGCTCATTTTAATAACGACTTTTTACCTCTTTCACAGTAGTCTCCAATCCACCTCCTATGAATTGTCACGAACACGTGTTATCATGTCTACTGTTCACAGCACGTGGCTTTGTTTTGACATTGATGCTTGGATGCAATAGTCGGCGACTACAAACGGATAAAATTAAAATTAAAAGTTATTTATTACCTATGAATAGTTGTTAATTATTTTAACATTGATCAGGTACGTGTAGTGACAATGGCACTTACTTTCAGTTTTCATGTCACAGCGAGCTAGAATTGGAGTTTCCAGATCTCATGGAATCCAACCAGTAATTACCGGCTGAACCGCTTTGTCCTTCTGTCACTCGCCTTGATCTCTTTACACGAATCAGCAGGCAGCTCGGGAATGGAACCGAGAGGCACTGGGAATACAATTAGAACAGCAAGTGAACAGGATATGTTTGTATTGTCGCTATTGAACTGGAAGTTAGCTTGCAAATGGAGGCTAATGTCGGGGAATATCATTTAAAACAACTTCATGTCATTTTGCATTTTGAAAAAAGATTCCACCGGTCCATTTCGATCCGACATTGACGAAATCTACATAACTGTTTGAAAACAGTCTGGAGGGTTCGTATTCCCTAGTGATGCGGTCTGTTTATCAGAATAACACAGGGCGAGGCTAAATGATCGACTTGTTCTATACGCATTTGCACTTTTTACGCTAAATAAGGAATATTAACTGTATTGAAATCGAAAAGTTCAAGAAATTGTTTTGATAGTAACGACAAATATTGTGTCATTAAGTCGTGAATAAGCAGAAGTTAATGAATAAATTATTTGTTTAGTAATAATCATATTGCAATAATTTATTCAGTGGCACCTCTTTTGGGGGCCTGCTTCATGTAATATCTGTCCCTGTTCTTGACAAAGTCTTCTGACCTGGCCTCACTTTGTCCTGTTATTCAACTCACATATGTTTTTGAAGATGACGTAGTTATAACTCTGACATTCTTACATCAGAGTTGCAAGCATTCCTGCAGTCGGACGAAAGTGGCCGAGCCTTGAACTTCTGAAAAGGTGTGGCCCTTTGGCATCATTTGGATAGATGGAGTAACTAGTACTGTCCATTCCACATTGCTGGGTTGTAATGTTGCGGGGAACATTAAAGATACCATAAACAGTTCAGTCGATAACAAAAACCTGTTCGCGAGCCATTTGTAGCAACATCAAGTTACAGGCATATTCTACAAGCAAAGAGTGGAATGTGGTTATGCGAGATATATAAGAAACTTTAGTGCAAAAATTAGAGAATCCACTTTCTTATACAGTATTACTCCGCGCTATCTCGAACTCTCAAGGGCTCAGGCAAGGGTATACGCAATGTCAGTGTTTCTTCTTAATTCAACGAACAAAACAATTCTTTATTGTAAAGAAGAAAAAACCCAATGTATTTCATAAATTATATACAAAGTTCAGTGGTCTTAACTGTAACAATTTGTATCCTCACTACGAGTGTTTAAGAAAGAAAAAGGCAAACGGATTTGTACAACGAATACTGAATATTAGACTATAATAACTTCCATCGGGTCATTGTGGCTTATTTTTGCAGGCTAAAATGGATAATTCAGCGGTCCCGCTGCTGTTGAGCCAATCAGAAACAGGAAAGTGAGGGCGTAGACCAGCCAATCAAAACTGGAACCATTCAAGCTATTCACGCCGTTTTCTTGCTGCGAGCAATTTAATTTAACTTGAAGCACTGCGCATCTGCAACTGGGCAAAGCTATTGTTTTTGTTACCAGCTTTATAACGACAGAATTACTGAAAAAACCTAACGAGAATCCATACACGGCGGCGAATTGAATTTAAGTTTGACTTATTCGATCGAAACCCGCTCCAGTTCCGGCTAAATATTTTATGCCTGATTGCTACAATCGTGGTCAACAACTGTTTGGACATTTGATTACTACAGCCTGATTTAGTTCAATCCCCCTCCCCCATTTCATTGTTGTCGCGTTGTGAATACGATGTTAATTCGAAGCAGGATGAATTGGCAGCCCCTATGAAACAACATTGAAGCACGGGGAGAGGGGAATTAAAATAATTTCTGACCCGCTCGTTGGTTAAGTGACTTGTGAAAAGTGTGTGATATTCATTTGTCTGCAATTAGTTTCGACCACGATTGTAGTCGCAGTAATTGTATACTTTAATTTCCAACACTTCTAGATGACTATTTCTTTGCTGTTGATGGAATTCTGTAATTTATTTTCCTTTTCAAGATAACTTTATAGCAATGATATATATGTTTTCGACGAATTTTGCGGTTTTCTGCTAAGTTTCATGTGAACAGTTACACTGAAATAAACGCCGACCTCAACGCCGGCAGTGTTTTAGCTGGGCATAAATATGTTTTGGCCCTTTAATTCTCAGGCTCATTTTAGCCCGAGCCGCTTGAAGTTGGGCCTAAAAAACATATCTACACCCGCGGACCATCAACTACTATTACTCATTCAGAGGACAGTTAGAAAAGGAATCAAAGACAGTAAGGTTCCGGGGGGCGGGTAAATAAAGGGGAGATGGGCCTAATAACCGAAGGGGCTTATTTATAACCGGGATTTTACGGTATCGACATAGCTGGTGAGTTACCGACAGGAACATATTCAGGGGCACCCAACGGATGCCGTTTTCGTGGAATGATCTGCATGTTTGGAAGGCCTCATTAATCGCCCGTTCAGATGAGTTTTTGCATTGTTTATGCCAGGTGCCCCTACTAAGATCCACTACTTTACTCCAGAATTTATGAAACTAGAAATTAGTATAAACCTCTATCAACGGCACCCAACGGATCGTTTTCGGTGGAATATCTGTTTGGAAGACCTATAATAGCCTGTAATCGCCTCAGATATTCGGATTAACCCTATTCTGCCTGGGCTTTTTTTTTGTTCCTGAGCCTGGGGGGGGGGGGGGGCAGATAGTGCCCCCTATGTATCTCGAAAAGTATCGACGCTATGAAAATGAAACTTACATGGTGTCTAAAGCATCCGAAAATCTTTATTTTAGTGGCAGTCACGTGTCAATTATGACGTCATACACGACATAATGACGTCATACGTTAAAAAATCCGCCATCTTGGATCCTAAATCTTGGATTTCTAAATTGTTCAGAAATGTCAGAAAATCTCCAAATTTGCTTTGAAAAAATCAAAAAAATATAAAGATGCTAAAACGGCAAAGATTTTGGAAAGATTTCACCGTAAAAAGCAAAATTTTATAAAAAATCAACAAATTTGGGTAAAACGATCTGTATCTCGAAAAGTATTTGTGCTATAAAAATTAAACTTATGTGGTGAATAAAGCATTCAAACATGTTTATTTTAGTGGCAATTACGAATCAATTATGATATCATATCACGCCGAAATAACGTCATACTTTAAACCTGTCCGCCATCTTGGATCCGCCATCTTGGATTTTTCAATTGTTCAGAAATGTCAGAAAATCACCAAATTTGATTTAAAAATCGAAAACAATATAAGGATGCAAAAATTGCAAAGATTTTGGAAGAAACTCTTCGTAAAAAGCGAAAATCTCATGAGAACGGAAATTTAAACTGAAAATACAAATTTGGCTAAAACGGCCTGTCAAAACTTGGTTGCCATGGAAACATCAAGTCACGTGATCAAAAAATTGGCACACCAAAATGTTCCCCCCCCCCCCCCCCCCAGGCTGAATAGGGTTAATTACTTTTGCTTGAAGTCTGTTTAGGTTTTTTCTGGTCTAATTTCTAAGGATCTATAAAATGAAAAAAACAAAGAAAAATGATAATTATAATAACTGTAATGGAACTCTATTAATCCGAGTTCCAACGAGCTGGTGGTGGTCACATTAAGGGATTCTTAAATAATGATTCTTCACAAGCAAGTTGTTATTCTTCTTAGATGAAGAACTCGTCAAATTCATCCGTGTCTAGTGTGAAAACGGCCACAAAGATTTATTCGTGCCAAAGAAAGTGGTTTATCTATGTGGCGGTATTAACGAGACGGCCGTAAGGCTGATCTCCTTGTTTCTTGTTTTAATAGTAAGGCGGAATTCTACTGTAGCGGCCGAAATTGCCGTCATGTTTCTATGTTTGCAACGGTTCCGTTGTGTACCGAACCGTGATTAAAAGAACGGCAAAAAGTTATATAAAGTATTCGTCCACCTTTTTCATTCATTTGGCTCTCGGTCGGTCTCCGCGTGTATAGGACTGGTACATCTGTCGTGAAAAATACTGAAAACAATTATAAACTGTTTTTGACCTTTCGCTTGCTTTGTTTTGGGATGATCTTTGCATGTAACCTGTAGTTTTGTACTAACATGTAGTTTGTAAATGCTTCCGGGTAAAATAATCTGTGAATATTTGTTGGGAAGGACTATAATCACTTCAGAGTTTCCTTTAGTGAAATGTTACCCGAATTAACTTTCGTAAGAAGGGAAAATTATTGTCGTTTTCGGAGAATGAAAATGTTATTTTTGGATAAGAAAAAAAAGGGTCAGCTAGGATTTTGTAAAGGTAACAGGCAGCTTGTAAATTCTGGTAATTCTCTAAAAAATTTTGCATGCCACTTTAATATTCAGCGAAGAATCCAAACAGATCAAACTGTGTTAGGCCCAGTTCAGACGCCGTACTTCACATGAGCCGAATCGAATTCGATGAATTAAGTTCATGTGAGGTACGGCGTCTGAATCAATTCGGAACGGCTGAATCAATTCGGATCGGCTCAGCCGTTCTTCCGCCTGGCTCAGCCGAGAATAACGGCTGTGGACCGGGCTTTGATTCAGACCCCGAACTTCACATGAGCCGAAACAAATGCATGAATTATTATAATGTATTTTTCAATATAACAGCAATTTTCCCCTATTAATTTATAGTTCGGCTGAATTAAGCTCGGCGTCTGAATCAATTCAGTCGTCTAAATTAATTTGGGTCGGTCTAAATTCGAATTTGATTCGGCTCATGTGAAGTACGGCGTCTGAACTGGGCCTAACAGTTAAAATTTTTATGTTGGTTTTCCAATATGTTCAGCCAAATCAAACAACCAGCATTCCATTAGCTCCCATCACCTGCAATTAGTCTGCTTGAGCTAGTTTTGCTTCTTCGTTCGAATTAACCAACACGGGGATGTCAAAAGAATCGCCTCGAAGTATATCAAAAATAATTTGGGTCGGGCCTAAATTCGAATTTGATTCGGCTCATGTGAATACGGCGTCTGAACTGGGCCTTAGTTTACACAAATACTTCTATACCTGTTTAAAAAAGGCCCTAAATATATGGGAAAACAGAAAACGACCGTTCTAAGTCTTTCTCAGGTCATCCCCCATAAAAATGTTTTGTTTCGACCATCTCCATCTCTCTCGTGATAAGTGGGTCGGTCGGTCGGTCGGTCGGCCGGTCGCGTCGCGTCGGTCGTCTGGTAGGTCGGGTCACGGTTCGGTTCGGGTCGCGTCGGTCGGTCTGGTTAAAAAAAAACATAAAAAAAGCCGGAAGAAACGGAAATATTGACAAAATTAATACATAAATAATTTCAAGCGAGCCCGTTGTATCATTCATAATCTCCCCCCGTGAACACCACCATTTTGAAACGAGCCGGATATTCACTAGAAAGGTGGTTTAGAAGATAGTCATTACTGTGCTGATATTAGCATAGTCAGAATATGATTTGTAAGATTGTACTAAACAGAGTCAGAAAAGCTATTTTAAGGTTTTGGTAACACCCCGAGAAAAAGATCATCATGGCAATGAATGTGAATTAAAAGAAAATTTTTTTTTTTGTTTTTACTTTTCTTTTTTGAATAAAAAATGGGTCGGTTGAGGCGAATGTGGAATACAAAACATTTTATGCGGCGATTGGCCATTTCCTAATTGGGTGCTACGAGTGTTTAGAATGCTAAGAATTATCTATAGATGATATTCGTTCTATTTTAATTTCAGTTCGTTTTTCTATCCTGTGTTATTTCATGCTACGCTTTTGCACATACTGTTAATGATTTATGGTCACGTGCAAATTAAAAGCTTATTGTTTGTAGTTGTTACTTTTCCCAGCAGAACGCAAATTGCAAGCAAGCTGACATTAACGCATCATCGAGCAGAAATAGGTGTCACTGAGGTCAGAGTAAAACACGGCAAAAGTTTTGGTAAGTTTAACAATAATGGAGATTGGGGCCGTGAATGAAAATTATAAAAAACTGAGTTATTTATAGCCTACCACCACCACAGTTTGACAACAAACGGGTTCACTAAATATCAAGGTTTTTGTGAAAATTTACCTGGAATCCAAATTCTTCAAAGAAGTATCATGAGTCAGATTCCCAGCCAAAAAAGAGAGCCAAATGAATGGTCAGGTTAGGTGTTTTTGAGAGTGTGAAGAAAGCGCTCCCTAACGCATCGCCACGCGACAACGTTTTTGATTAATTGTTTCACATATTTTTGAAAACTTTCTGTATGGCTGCCCATTTAATCTATGTAAATCCAAAATGCATAAAAAAAAAAACTGTGTTGGAGGCGGAGATGATTGGCCAGTTTGAAACGAAAGCCATTCAGTAAGTTGTCAAAAATGATGTCAACAAGTTGTAAAAAATTAATCAAAAACTTTGTCGAGTGGCAACAGTGTAATTACACCATGCAGGTGTAATTATTTGTTTGACGATCAGCAGGTATTTATCACAATCCATATTATATCATGCAGTGAATTAAGCTAGGAGATATCACTTCAACCGATACATCACCTGTACAGTAGTAATTATTAATGACATGCTATGGGTCCAACATTGTAATTTTCTTAGAATAATTAGTTTCAATTTTCGATTATTTTTGGTACATAACCTGGACATCCCCATGTTGGTTAATTCGAACGAAGAAGCGAAACTAGCTCAAGCCGATTAATTGCAGGTAATGAGAATGCTGTTTTTTGGATTTGGCTGAATATGTTAGCTGAGCCAACAAATACTTCTTTATTTTGTAAAGAAAAGGAAATCATAAAATACGATATATAGGTCATGCATATTAATTAAAACATTTCGTCCATCATAAGTTCCAATAAATTGTGTACTTATTAGTGTACTGTCCTGCTACGTAGTTTGACAATATTCATTATAATTTTAATCTTTGATGTTTGTCGGTTTAATCAGTCATACAAATAATACGGGTACGGGTCGCACTACAGCCTATTTTGTTTACATAAAAAAAATGTTGTAATTTTTGGCGAGGAAAAATTTGCACAAAAATTCGCAAAGTGCCAAATTTTGGTGGTGGTCGCACTCAAACTAATCGCTTTTCTTGGTTTTCGTCGTTTTCTTGCTGCTGGCTTCAATTGCAATCGAAGGCGGGATTGTCTTGAACTTGAGACGAATTGTTCTCCCAAATTGCCGCCGGTAAATTTGGCTTCGATCAGACCCTTCACCCGTAAGGCTGATCTCCTTGTTTCTTGTTTTTTAATAGTTAAGGCGGGAATTCTACTGTACGGCCGTGTTTCTATGTTTTGCAAAACGGTTCCGTTGTGTACAGAACCGTGATTAAAAGAACGGAAAAAAAGTTTATAAAGTATTCGTCCACCTTTTTCATTCATTTGGATCTCGGGCCGGTCTCCGCGTGTATAGGACTGGTACATCTGTCGTTAAAAATACTGAAAACAATTTATAAACTGTTTTCACCATTCGCTTGCTTTTGTTTTGGGATGATCTTTGCATGTAACCGGCTGTAGTTTTGTACTAACATGTAGTTTGTAAATGCTTTCGGGTAAAAGCAGAATCGAAATATTTCCATGTCAAGGGCATGCACCCAAGTGATTCGGCTTCGGTGAATATTTGTTCGGAAGGACTGCAGAGTTTCCTTTAGTGAAATGTTACCCGAACTTTCGGTAAAGATGGGAAAATTATTGTCGTTTTCGGAGAATGAAAAATGTTATTTTTGGATCAGAAAAAAACCCGGGTCAGCTAGGATTTTCGGAAAGGTAACAGCTAGGCAGCTTGTAAATTCTGGTAATTCTCTAAAAATTTCTGCATGCCACTTTAATATTCAGCGGAAGAATCCAAACAGATAAAACTGTGTTAGTTTACACAAAAGCCCTAAATATATGGGAAAAACAGAAAACGACCGTTCTAAGTCTTTTAGGCCATCCCCATAAACTGTTTTGTTTCCCATCGCCATCTCTCTCGTGAAAGTGGGTCGGTCGGTCGGTCGTTCGGTAAAATAAAAAAAGAAAAGACGAGAAACGAAATATTGACAAATTAATACATAAATAATTCCAAGCGAGCCTTGGTTTTATCTTCCCCGTGACCACCATTTTGAAACGAGCCGATATCACTACTGAAAGGTGTTCGAAGGACGTGATTACTGGGCTGATTTAGATGTAAGAATGATTTTAAAACAAAGCATTTTCGCAGGCAATGAATGAATGAATTTTTTTTTTTTTTACTTTTTGAAAAAAATGGGTCGGTTGGGCGATGGGAAACAAAAACATTTTATAGGGATGGCCTTTCCTCATTGGGTGCACTGGTAGAATGCTAGAATTTCTATAGTATATTTCTATTTTAATTTCAGTTCGTTTTCTATCTGTATTATTCATGCTACGCTTTTGCAATACTGTAATGATTTATGGTCGTGCAAATAAAGCTTATTGTTGTAGTTGTTACTTTTCCAGCAGACCAATTGCAAGCAAGCTGAATTAACGCATCATCGAGCAGAATAGGTGTCACTCAAATATAACCGGCAAAGTTTTTGAAGTTTACAATAATGGTGTTGGGCCGTGAAAATAAACTATATTATAGCCTTCCACCCCACAGTTGACACAAACGTTACTAAATATCAAGGTTTTGAAATTACCTGAATCCAATTCTTCAAAGAAGTATCATGAGTCAGATTCCAGCCAAAAAAGCAGCCAAAAAGGAGCCAAATGAAGTCAGTAGTTTTTAGAGTGAAGAGCGCCCTACCATCGCCACGTGACAACGTTTTTGATTAATTGTTCACATATTTTTGAAAACTTTCTGATGACTCCATTTAATCTAGGAAATCAAAATGCAAAAAACTGTGGGAGGCGGAGATGATTGCCAGTTGAAACGAAAGCCATCAGAAAGTTGTCAAAAATGATGCCAACAAGTTGTCAAAAATTAATCAAAAACTGTTTCGAGTGGCAACAGTGTAATTACACCATGCAGGTGTAATTATTTGTTTGACGATAAGCAGGTATTTATCACAATCCATATTATATCATCATAGTTAATAGAGGGAAATGGTTATGAAGCCCGGCAAACATCAAAGGAGCAAACAAAGAAGCCAAGATTTATGTTGGAAGGTCCATGACCGTGCCACATCTT
Organism: Desmophyllum pertusum; assembly: GCA_029204205.1. Lineage (NCBI taxonomy): Eukaryota > Metazoa > Cnidaria > Anthozoa > Scleractinia > Caryophylliidae > Desmophyllum > Desmophyllum pertusum. The sequence continues at coordinate 10,910 of MU827877.1, read as the reverse complement.
TTGTTTTGCGCTTCATACACTATGCATGAATTACGTAATCGCAATGTTTCTATTGGTTAGTTGCTTGAACACACGTAACCACCTATTGTATTTTGTCAGGTTTTGTGCACGGTCAAACCCCCAAATAGCGAACAAAAACATATAACAAAGAACTTTGCCATTGGCTTAATAACCATTGCCCTCTATTAACTATGGTTTGACGATCAGCACGTATTTATCACAATCCATATTATATCATGCAGTGAATTAAGCCAGGAGATATCACTTCAACCGATACATCACCTGTACAGTAGTAATTATTTATGCCATGCTATGGGTCCAACATTGTAGTTTTTCTTAGAATAATTAGTTTCAATTTTCGATTATTTTTGGTACACAACCTTGACATCCCATGTTGGTTAATTCGAACGAAGAAGCGAAAACTAGCCTCAAACCGATTAATTGCAGGTAATGAGAATGCTGTTTTTTGATTTGGCTGAATATGTTAGGACTGAGCCATTCAAATACTTATTTATTTTGTAAAGAAAAGGAAATCATAAAATACGATAAATATAGGTCATATTAATTAAACATTTCGTCCATCATCAGGTTCCAATAAATTGTGTACTTATTAGTATACTGTCCTGCTACGTAGTTTGACAATATTCATTATAATTTTAATCTTTGATGTTTGTCGGGTTAATCAGTCATACAAAATAATACGAAACTTAGTACAGTATCACGGGGATTTTGACCTTTTTTGGTCAAAACTGTGCTACAAATATCTTTACTTGTTTAAAAAATAATTCTAGAACACCAAGAGAAAGAAATCAACCGAATTCGTGACAGAAGAACAAATCATGTTCTATTCTGGCGCATTTTGGAAAACGAAAATGAGAGAAACTTGAAAAAAATTAGCCCAATTTTTTTCAAGTTGAAATCCATCTATGGCAAGAGACAATCATCCACAGTTTTAGTTCATTAGGGTGGTAATTTATAAACAAAAACTGACCATTATTTTTATATAGGTTTGCTGTTAATACAAAAACATTTTTTTAGTTTTTGAAATGGACACTAAAATCCCCGTGATACAGACATAAAATAACATGAGATCACTGAGGTGAAATTTTTTTCTCGCGACCCCGTAAAGAGAATATATAAGGAACGCGAAATATTGGCCTGATCGCAGGTTATTACCGACAAGAAGTCAAAACACATTGATGTTTGTTATACGAGTAATTAGTACTTAATTCCTTTCGATTGTTGGAGATACCAGAAAGCCACTGGAATTAATTACGTACAAATAAATATAACTCCTATTAAAGCGGTCACCTATTAAGCGGCCACCCCCTATACTGTGTATACTCATGCGGATAATGATCAAAGTCCCGAAACTATAGTCAGTATAATACTGTAAATAAAACCTCTGTTAAGCGGCCGCGGTCACCTTTTGGCCTTCTCGATGAGGGTTCTCCTATTATTTTTTACCGAAATTAAGTGACAACCAATAATTTAATACACGTTGCTTGGCCTTATGTTGCAAAACAAAAGACTGAATGACCGCCCGGTAGGTAAGAGTCCAGATAATAGCTAAAATAAAAAAAAAAAAAAAAAAGGCAAAAAAAACACACGTCTTATCCCAATCCAGATATTCGTTTCTTTCAAAAATAACATCGATTGACGTTATTTCTACTACGCCTTTTGTGGCAAATGGTTTTGCAAAAAACCCCAATTGTTTAGCGGCCAACACCACTATTAATCGTCATTTGGCCACCTCCCCATTTCCTCGCGCGAATGATGGCCGCCTTAATATGGGGGGTTCTCGACTGTAACCTGTTAACCAGGAGTCCACCAGGAAAAGGTGTGGGTGGACGACAAGCTGCAACGCCCGCCATTTTTGAATTTTGAAACAGCGAGGAAAGACAAAAGGAGAACCAAGATAAACCCAGGGGCCGTCTTTCCCCATGCATACGTTTCTAAAAAATGGGCGAGCCCAGGAACAACCACGAAAACGCACGCGGCCCAGAGAAACAGGAATTTGTTAATACGAATCACCAGCAGCACACCCAGACAGCAAGCAGTTTTGGTCAAAGAAAAAAAAAAACTCGCCATCGGCACAAGATTGTTCTATCCCCAATTTAAAAATATTGCCAGCCGAGGTCTCAATTTTATGTCTGGAGAAGCGGGGTCCGTTAAAGTTACTCACCAGATTTGTGTCAAACTTATGGCGCGTTTGAATTATCTTTTGGCCCCGAAACTAATATCTGCCCCAGAGGAGGCCCCCAGAGGACTCAAGTAGATTTGCCAAAATAATTGATTATTTATAGTATTATTTTTCAGTTCAGGGCTCAACGAGTAATGTTTTCATAGGGGCGTTTGTTTTTGATAGAACGGCGACGAGGAAAATCTAAACTTGAAGGGGATACTAAAAACACATTCTACATTCCGCATCAAGAGACTATGATTAGGGGACAAAGATTTGGAAATGAATTGGAACACCAAGGTCGTGTGGTTTGGCAGTTGGTTTTATTCCTGGAAGTTTTTCGTTACTAGCCTTTACAATGTAGTGCTAGAAGGGCGCGTAGTTGAGAGCGCGTCTACTCAGTTAACCAGAGCAGGTTCTATTTATATTAGTTCAACAACTTAATTACTTTTGTCCTAGTAAATTAATAAGTATACGTATGCAGAATTTAGGTTGTGTTCAAAGATGTGCATAAAAATCTACTCGTACACAAAGAAAAATTCGAAATAAAGTAAAGTTTGTTTGATCGTGCAAAAATTTGCCAAAAAACTTGTTAAAAATTTCTTTAAGAGGTTTGTACTCCGAAACCAGAAAAAACAAACTCGCTTAGATTGTATGGAAGCTAGTAACTTAACCTAAAGCTTTCTGTCGGAAAAAAAAGGATCTTAGTGTTCTGTCGAAGAACTAAGTAAAGATCCTCGCTTGAGTGCAACTCAAAAACTGGAAAAGTAAATAATCTTTTAAAGGGTGCCAACTTGCTTGGGCGAAGGGCCTAGATTTTTAATTAAGGTTCGTGAAATTCATTATTATGAAGGTTTTGGCTGACAAAACGTGTTTCAGCGAACGTGCGCTCTAAGTAAATGTTCGCGTATTAAGGGCGTTAAGGAGGATTACTTCTTTTCCGATCTCCACCGGCTTGTGAACACCTTCTAAGAAAGCTCCTACCGGAAGCACTAAGTTTCCCAATCACCGAGTCTGGTTAATTGGGCAGATCAAATTAAACTTTTTTATCTTACCTCTCCCCGTTTCCTTCGCCTCAGTTTCCAAGTTTCTGAGATAAGCATCTGCGCAACCTTCTCCTTTTTGAGTTGAAAGACAGAAGAGGTCGGTGCAAGGATTTCTTTGATAAGTAAAGAGCTAGTTTTCATTTTAGTTCGTTGATCTAAAAGTGTAACGATCAGCTGTCGGAGTTACTTTGGAAATAGTTTGCTATCGCCGACGTGCCGTTCTCACTTAGCTCAGCAGTATATACAAATCTATCTTCCGCGAATGAGTAAATACTCTGAGTGTTAAAACTTATTTCAAGAAATTTTGCGGAGTCGACCTAAAACACATATATGTATATATCTACATATATCTGTGTTCATCCAATATAATTTGTGAATATATATATAGTATCCTACCTTATAGCGTAGGAGAAAACCGAAGAGAAGACGCGATCAATACAAGTCAAATGAGACCGAATTAGGTTGTTTGTTTACGACTGTAGTCCGTGTGTACTCTATCATATGTTGATCTAGTGCGATCAAAATAAATACGGGAAAGAGTCTTTTGTTTGTCAGAAAACTGGACAACCTTAATTTTGGATTGATCGTCTTGTTCTTCTTGTCAGTCTTTATACATGGAAAGCGAATAAATATTTGGCAAAGCTTCTCAAAGCGGCTTTATAGCGGATCGATATGAATTTGCAGAGACGAAAGTAAAAGGAGGCCGCCCGTAAATTGGTTGTTTGGCTTCTTATTTTCCACACTCGATTTTGCAAAGGAAATAATCAATGTTACGATTCTTATCTCGTAGCGGCAGCCACTTTACCTTTCGCCTCGCGTTGATTAAGAATAAATATTTCAAAATTCATTTTAGGATCAAAATTGAAATTTTTTTTTTCCGTTTTGTTTGTTTTCTATTTCCTGAATTATGGGCGCATGTGTGTATAAGCCTCTGAATCACTGTGAATAAATATTTTAGCGAAAAGCGAACAGCGAAAATGAAAAGCGAAAAATGAATATAGTATTAAATGTAAGCCTACATACTCATGATATCATGAACCTCGGTATTTCGAACTCGGTTATTTCGATAACCCCCCGCACGTTATTTAGTAAATTTCTATTTCGAACAAATACCCAATACCCGCTATTTTGAACTGATTTTTTTTCCCTTGGCCTAATATTTCAAACTCGCCACATATGTGGTCACTATTTATGTTTAACCTGGTTTTCACGTTAAGTTTTGTGCAAGTCATTCCATCGTGTTAATTATTAATGATTATTATTTTGATATTTAACGCTGACCTGATTATTGCGGACCCCCGCTATTTCGAATTATTTTTCGTTCTCGGCCCCTGAGCAATACCGAGGTTCACCTGTATAATATGTTTTTGTTAAGGTAGTTAAGGTAGTTACATATTTTAGTCCGCCAAAAACAGCATACTGAAGCAACGTCAACTGAAACATGCAGTGCATGGTTGATGTGCAAGGTTGATCGCCAAATCACACAATTGCAGCCTACAAAGACATATAACCTAATGAACAAATTTTACAACAAACTTGGTGGACTTTTGGATGTATAGTCCACTTTTTTGTGCACAGTGCACTTATGATATGTACAGTCCTCTTTTGGTGTATACGTTCCACTTTTTTAAGTCCACTTTTGATGAGCGCAGTCTACACTTTTGATGACGTACGGTCCACTTTTGATGTGCACGGTCCACTTTTGTTGCATGTGTACGGTCCACGTTTGATGTGTACGATCCACTTTTGATGTGTACAGTCCACTTTTGATGTGTCGCCTGCGTAGCTGGCGGTCTTGTTGGCGCGCGAAGTAAAAATTCGTAAGCGGCGAAGCCGCGCAGGCTTCGCTATTGATGTGAACAGTCCACGTTTGATGTGTACAGTCCACTTAATTTGATGTGTACGATCCACTTTTTAATTGTACAGTCTACTTACTATATATACTCACTATAGATGTGAACACTCCACGTTTAAATATATATACTCTACGTTTAATGAGAGACTGCCCGGAACTATTTTAGCATCATCAACAGTCTCTTTTTATTCGTATAAGGGTTTCCTTATCGATGATGCGCTCGAAAGATCCGAAGGAAAAAAGGTACGACTGCTCGCAGTCTACATCAGCCATGCGGTAGTCAGTCCATGAAGAATACGTTTTTGTGGATGGAATAGCCCTTTTTCACTGTTAACTTGCGATATTTGCATAACCAATACACTTGAACATAGAAGTGAGGCAATTTCGGGCACAAGCTGCAAAACAGCGTGTTTTTTCTTGAGGTTCCCCTTCAACTCTTTTAGTATAAAACAGTTTAAAATGTGGAAGAACTACAATTCTCTTTTACCTTTACGTTGTTTTTTAGAAAAAATTGCCAAAACGACTTTTCTCTATTATAAAGGATAGGCTCGCATAAGCAACAGGTATATTGGATTACGATCTTTAACGTTCAAACTTTAACTAAAAGAGTTGTTTATATTTTGTAGCTTTTGGTGTTTGGCAGACCGCCAGTTTTTTTTGATTTTTTTTTTTTAATGAACTAAAAATCACTCGTCTGATAAGTTTTAAAAGTAATACGAAGTTTAGTTAGTGAATTAATAAACAATATTCCATTCGCACTGTGGATATGAAGGATTACGCAACTGGCTAAGCGCTCTTGGTTTTTAGCCTTCTCCACGTTTAAAACTATTGTTATATGCTAACTATAGTTTAATAGGCTCAACGAAATCAGAGTACGTTTTCAGAATTGTGCCGAAATTGCCTCGCTTTCTCTGTTTAGCTGTATATGTTATGGCTCAAGTCAAAGTATTTCACGTTAACCGTGCGTGAAAAGGGCTATTTGTAGTGGAACGTTCTATGGTTTTTCTTTCAGCCCTCGTCACAGTTATACTATGGATGAAGGAAAGGAAGAAGAAAAAGAATAAGAAGAATTAGTTGAATCATGTCCTTTTGAGGATCGTCATTTAACCATCACCCTAATCCCTCCATCCCCCAACATACACAGGGGGGCACTTTCTGCCCACCCCAACCCCATCCCCAGGTCCATGAACGAAAAAAACAGTCCATTAGGCAAGCAGAATAGAGTTAATTAACTTAATATCACCAGTAAAGTTGTAAAAGAGCCAATAATAATAATAAATAAATAATACATACTCGAATATTTATACAGGATACCCTTTCAGTACACGGGTAGCACCAGGGGGGGCGGGGGGGGGGGGGGGGGGTAGCCTACTTCCCATACATTCTCTTAAATCAAATCCACACCATGCTCTCACAACTTGCAAAGCTAATCATCACAATTTTAGCCATCGGCTTCATCAATCTGCACGTGCGGTAGAAGTTGTAAGTTACAAAGCCAGAAGGAACGCTAGAACAGAAAAACATGGCGGCTAGATGATGTGATGGAAGTGCGTACTGATAGCATGAATGATTATTGTTATTTTTTTGTTACTTTTGTGATCCTTTAAACCAGATAAAATTCTGCCTCAAGTTTTTCGTTTTTAAGACGCAACCACGACCGCGACGACTGGACAACAAGAACGTCACAAAACAATAGGTTTAATTAGTACTACCAATATTCTGCACGTGTTTTTTGCATATTTCTCTTGCCTTCCCATGGCAAAACAAAAAAACGCAAAAAAAAAAAAGTGCGTTTTTCATTTACATTTCTTTGCCTTCGGTATGCAAAACAAAAAAATTATCAAGATGTCCAAATGCACGGTATTATGGAGAACGTCAACACGCGAAGGTTATTTTTCCTTTTCCTGTCAACTGGACTTGAAACTCACGAATTCAGCTCCTGGAAAGTTCGGCCACATTGGGACAAATTGAACGTGTAGGAATAATCTCGAAATTCTTTTATAGGAACGTTAATTAATTTTTTAAGGATTTTGGCGCGCGAAAAGAAGCCTTATGAAAACACCGCTGACCAAAACGAAATTGATCGCTTTGCAAGTTGTGAGAGCATAGTTTCCTCCGTCCCAGGCCCTGTCTCTGTCCGCCCCACCCTGGATAGCACTGGTTTATCAATGGGGTCCTGCTAACTATTAATAAATAAAAATTAATACTGACATATATATTTATATATTAAGTTACAAAAAATAGTACAATACATTTTTTCTCGGCTCGGTCGATCAACTTGCAAATATGTAGAAAGAAGACCAATATTTCCCCAAATGGATGAACAACTTATTTTTTTCAATAACATACAGAACTTGGCACACTTTACCTTGACAACCATATATCTCCACCCTCATTGAAATGTAGTAAAACCAAGCTACTGGTCGAAAACGGATATAACGTGCTGTGATTGGTGGGTTGAGATCGTGATAAACAACAGTGTCCGTGTCTGAGTTTCCAGTAAAATTCTAAATAAGTAAGATAACAAATTGTTTATCTACGTAGATATCATATTTCGCTCGATAGGTCCGCGACGTGCGCTTGTAACCCGACTAATAAAATAGCTGTCGTAAAACAACGTTGTTGCAACAAAATCTCCTCAAACTGAAGTAAAGCTAGGTCAAGTGCTTGGAAAATTATAATCAGGAATGATTTTTCAAGAATCGCGGTGGCCTAATTGTTTCCGTGTTGAACTGCAGATCATGTTGCTCGGGGTCCTTGGCCGGGCGTCGTTATGTTTGTGTTTCATTGGCAAAACGAATGACTCGTAACAGTGCCTCTCGAGCTCTCTAACCATGGCGAAATATAACATAGGTAACCTTACAAAATGCTGAAGGGTAAACCTAAGATGGACTGGCATCCCATGCCACTAGTGGGGGGGGGGTGGTGGGGGGGTAACAATACTCCCGGTCGTTTCATGTTATGGTGTAAGCTTCGAAGGTGTGACTGAATGGTTTCTTTAAAATGCGACCTCCTTTCATATTAAACTGATGCCCGGCGTAAATTGTGTAACTGAATAACCATGGGTACCAGATTTTCTGGAACTTGACTCAATTTCATTTTTAAGAGTTACTGGTATATATTGCCACAACAAAGCAATGACATGTTTCTTATTGTATATTGCGGCTTACTTTGAAAGCGTATCATTCTAACAGTAGTCTAACCCTTATGGGTTTGTAACGCCATACGTTAGCATTTGTGGAAATGTAAACGCCCCTTAGCTTCCCTGAGTGGCCATAGTACTATAAAGAATCCTTAAGGACTTTTACATTTTAATCAACGTTTTCGTGAATAAATGATCAGATTCGAAGTCTATTTCACCTTTTTTGAGGATTGTCCCTGTTCCTTGTATAATTGGAAGTTTCACCTCATCGTCCCCATACTGCAGATTGTACTCGGTTACCCTGATATTTATGTCAATTTCGTCCTTGGGTTGCTACACGAGTTACTGCAGTAACCTGATTACCCAGATCAACCTGGAGCCATTGATTGACATCAGTGCTGCGAGCCTTCCCAAGCTCCTGCCTTTGTCCCCCGCTGCTTGCAAGTGTAGCCTGCCTTGGATGGCGGCCGTATTGGCATTATATTGTGAAGAGGCAGTTAATTGTCCGTCAGAGATTGCCCCGCTTTCCATTCCAAGCGCTTCTTGGCATTCTAAAGGTGTTCAGTAAACGTTAATAAACGTTAATACAGTCAACTCTCGCCTCTCGCTAAGACGGACATCCATCGTAACCGGCACAAACCGTCCGTCTTAGAGATTTGTCGCGCCTTATGACTGAACTGAACGCCGTGCAGGGATCAACACCAGGTGTCCGTCTTATACAGGTGTCAGCGTTATATAGGTGTCAGTTATGAGAGAGTTGACTGTCCTCGTGGAATGCGCAAGTGGTCGCTTAATAAAGCTATGGTTTTGTGGGTGTGAGGGTGGTTTTATAAGTAAGTGCTGCCTGGTCAATGAGATGATTTGAAAGTGACATCAGTGCCTATATTTGGTGATTTCAATATATCAGTACATCAAGGACACCAATGTATTTATAATTATACTCTTCACTTAGGCTTGTTTTAGACTCTACCCTCTCAGCTGGCATGGGTAAAGAAAAGCCAGATTCTTTTTCTGACCGTGTTAATAAATGTATAAAACAATATAACGAATCACTCTTTTGGACGGCACGAAGGTGGCCACGGCCGCTTAATAGAGGTGGGGGCCGTTAGGAGGCTACTTGAGATAGGTTTGACTGTTTTCTTTTAAGGTATACAATTGTGAGTCGTAAATATAAAGTTGCTTCGTTTACAGCCGCTGGTAGATAAAACATTATTATGATCAATTCCAAAGATAAGAGTCCACCTCTTGCGGTTTTGGAGAAAGCGAGATTGAATTTCGTTGTCTGGGGCGCCATTTTAAGACGCCATCTTGGATTTGCAGACGTAATTTCGAACGTGGAAGCTAGGACTGCGCTTTGTATTTTGTTCACGGAGTCTCGCATAAAAAACACACCGTCCAGATTATTTTTCGTGTAGTGCTTCATGTTTGATCGGCTGGTTAGTACAAGCTCAAGCTGGCGGATCAATTTGAAGAGAAAGCGCGAGAAAAACTGCGCATGAATTTCGCGCGTAATTCCGGCGGCTTTCGACGGACATGTGATAAAAATTTAACAAATTGGCGGCTATGAAAACTCATGCTGACGAAATGTGGCACAGTTTTCGTCCATTGTAAGAGGTAATCATCCTGCATTTAGCCGCAAAAAACATTCATCCTGCGTAAACTTAAGGGAGTCATGTGCGTGACCTTATGCCTGTTAATAATTCGCACAGATTTGCAGTTTCCTGCGGCTACTCCATTTCATGTATCTTTCTATACATACGGAGTTATAGACCAAAAATCTCAGTGCGGGACTACTATTAATAACACTGGGGGGGGAAAACGTGTAGAAAATACGTGATTTTTACAACACGCGCTTGCGATTTGGTAAGAATTTCCACACATCCCGTTACGGAAATGAAAATGTCGATTTCAGAACTCTGTTTCGCGGGGCTGGAATGACATAACACTTCTTCTATGGATATTTTTGAAATGTATGTGACAAGCTCACAATGTTCGAACTAGGGAAACGTTTCAGAAACTTCGCGCAGTGTAACCTTCTTATTTCGATGGAATTTAACCTTAAGGAGCCTTCTTATCTTCCCAGATTATAAAGTCTTGATCAACTCCAGGGCCAGCAATGGGCCCTTTGCATAATACGGTCACATGACCATGTCAATCATAAAAATAGGTGGTAGTAGCAAAATGGTTGCCAGAAATGGAAAGCGCATGATGAAAATTAGTAAGGATGCCAATGTTGAGACCGCTGTTGCTTAAGCGTGAGATTTTTTATGGTAGTTTGAAAGTTCGAAAAATTTAAAGGATTTGTATGGCTGGATGGCAAGGCCTTGCCATCCATCCGTATTATGCAAAGAGCCTATTTCATCAATTCGATCACAGACTGTCCCAGGCCCCTTGTTAATTGCACCTCTGTGGTTTTTTCATATAAGTCCTATTTTCCTCTTCGGCCCCTTTTAATTTTCCTTGAATAACAGATTTTTGTGAGCAGGGTGAGTACTAATGAATTGTAAATGTACTTCGCGATGATCGAGAGCTCATTTTAAATAATAAAGTTTTACCTCGTTCACAATAGTCTCCAATCCACCTCGATGAATTGCACGCACACGTGTAATTCCACGTGACTGTTCACACACGTGGCAATTGTTTCGACACTGATGCTTGATGCAATAGTCGGAAGCTATAACGAAT
>MU827876.1:2500-63345 GCA_029204205.1 Desmophyllum pertusum | reverse complement strand
TAAACAATAGCCTCTATTTGGCTTCAAAAATATGCTCGGATATTTGTCCTTGGACATTATCTGTTCCGAGAAGCGAACAGTTTTCCGAGAGCGTAGCTCGAGGAAAACTGTTCGCTTCGAGGAACAGATAATGTCCAAGGACAAATATCCGAGCATATTTTTGAAGCCAAATGGAGGCTATTGCAGTTATTATCCTTCAAATATTTTTTCACAAGGCCGCTCTGTTTGCCGTGGAAGATCTCGGTCGGCCAAGCTGTTAAACATCAAAATAATTCTGTTGGCGTTCAAAAATATTTCTAGTCTGTTCAAAACAATCAGTTTTATTTAATTTAGCAATTTATTTGAGACGAAAACTGAACGTGCGAAAGTAAAACGCAAATTTTCAAAACTGGGGAATATCACTTGGGGAATATCACCCGGATATTCCCCAGTTTTGGCTGCGTCACGTGACGTGTTAAGACCAATTGCGCGCGAGAAAAAATTTTGATGGATTATAACAGAACATAACCCCATATTTAACTATCACTAGCTTTGAAGTACAAAAAGTTACGATATTTGTCCGGCCATTTTGTTTGGTGTTGTTGTTGTTGTTGTTGTTGTTGTTGCAATCCTGATTTCACAAACAACCTTCAATTTCCTTCAGCGGCATTCCGAGAATTCTATGAACATACTTTTCCTCCCAAACCCCACCCCAACCACCACTAACAAAAATACAAAGACGCTCTATGGTCATTCGTTTTGCATTTTATCGTCTAAATACGTAGTCAAAACTTCAGAAAACACAACAAAAAGGCACATTCCCGCATCACCCACGATCTCTCGTATACACAAACAACAATATTGAGCATACTGAATCAGACTCTCAAAATAGTATGCACAACGTGCAGAAATTATGTCCAAATTTTGCTTTTAATCAGCTATCTAAGTTAAGAAATTTACAGTGCGACTACTCCAACCAAGGCCACCCAACAAAATTATGTGCAAATCAGCAAATGAAAACCTGCTTGGATGTTAACAATAGATTTCCAACAAATTATGGATCTAAGCAAGCTGCACACTACGTAAGCATTTATTATTTTAACACTCAAATGCTACTGGACAATTTGCAAATTATTTGTTTGAAGTAGTCGCACTAGAAGGCTGTTTAAATTTGGCGGGTTAAGTTTGCCATTTTCAGCTGTGTATACGCGCGCGCACATTATTACTTTGCGGATTTCTACCAATACACTCGTTATATCGTTTAAAAACTTCTTTATAAAATAATTATATAAAAACTCACCATAGGAAATATGATTTATGAAGCTCCTGGCTTTAGGCCCAAACTAGTGTCAGTATAGCATTGTCCTCTCATGATATTCACTTCTGAAGCTGTATTCCGCCATTGCGTTTTCCGTCATCTATGCGGGAAATAAAACACTGCTGTTGATATTTCATCTTAATTGGAAAAATTAAACTAAATTACGAATTGTTGCACGGTTATGTCATACAAACAAATGGTATGACAGTGAGATAAAGCTTTGGTACTTTTGAGTCCGTTAATTCAAGCTTTGGAACAAGAGCACTTTACTAATTCACAATGAATTCACTTTTGGCAACTAGGTTCTATTTACTATCTACCGAAACCATTTTCTACCTTGAATTTTGCTACCTTACCATTATTACCTTGCGCTTAAATTCTCTTGCAGCAAAGTTTGCAATTTCTTACCTGCGTTCATCAAAGTTTGGCCGGTTTTAACAGCCGACTGAGTCACTAAGGTCCGCCACCCTTCCAAACGTGCTTTGCTTTCCTGGGACTGAAGCACAAGCTAAGGATTTAGCTAGTTTAAGATTCCATTGACTAGAGGTTTCAGAAGTAATGCCAAAATAACGCGTTTCTTCCCGCTCGACGAAGAGAACCGTTCGCCACGAGGAGAGAAGAAATAAGATGTATAAATTACCTCCTCCAACGAAATTACAAATTCAGCACGTGCAAATTTTAAGGCGAGGTTTCGTTGTCTTTTGTGTTTGGTTGTCACTGAGGGGTAGACCTATTTGTAAGGGGGGAGGGGAGGGGTACGTTAAAAAAACTCAAACAGGGTTCAAAATACACTGGGCAAAAAAAACATCACTCAGAGCCGATTAAATGCAAAATATATAATAATACAATGACAATGAAAATTCAAAGTTACAGTTCGAGTTTAGAAAAAGTCAAAGAAACCAAAGAATTGAAGCAATTTAACCCTCAGCCGTACATCCAAAGTCATACCCCAACGACCGTATAATAGGAGGTGGGTGATGACCCCTCCCCCTTGGTTTTTCGTTATTATGGGTTTTTTTTTTTCATTATGCTTGTGGCTAACGTTTCCCGCGAACTTTACACACAAATATGTGGAAAACTTTCACATTGACTGGCGTAGTGTAAGAAATGAAAAATGTATTGATCCCAGATGTGTTGAGAAGTGCAGCGGAATGTACACGGACTTAGGAATGGACCATTTATTTATATATATATATTTTTTTGGGGGGGGGGGGGGGGGGAGTTGGGCAATTTTTCTGAGCTCGAATCTTTTTTTCCATCTTGAGTTTGTGCAATAATTTTTTTCACCTTTTGTTTGTGAGTGAGTGAGTGAGTGAGTGAGCTTTGCACGATTTTTTTTCTCTACTTTTGCTGTGGCTGTGCAGGAATTTTTTTGGGGTAATTGCCCAACCCACCTCCCAAAATAAATGGCCCATCCCTTACAGTTTCCATTAGGTGGTGCATGAAAATCTACAATTGTTTGAGAAGGGATCGGATTTGATCAGCTGGTGTCATATCAAAATCCTCCGACAATAAATAATAGACGAAAACAAGATAATTAATTATTTTTTGTATAAAGGGGGTGGGTGATGTTAGACTACGAGTAGTCCTTCATTTTTCTCAGATAAAGCGGGCGCACGCGCGAAGCGCGTGGAACGATCTGAGAAAGATGAGGGACTACTCGCGATCGTAGTCTAGGGTGATGTAAGCAGATGCCACAAAAGGGACACTGCACTATACTTTTAAACATGGATAAAGCAAACGGTTAACTTCCTTTTTTGCAAAAAGCAGAGGAGACTTTTAATAATACATATGGGCTTTAATTATTGGGGGAAAAGTCAAAAAGCAGTTTCAATCAGTTGAGGCGTCACCGGAAAATGGCGGGCTTATAACCAGGCGGGATCGGGATGAAGATTCTCAGTTGGGCGGGATGGCGGGATGGCGGGATGGCGGGATCGGGATGACGGGATGGCGGGATGGCGCCAAAATGAGCGGCGGGATGCAGGATTGAGAAAGCCTATTTTTAGACCCTCAATAGAGAGGGGCGGGGGCTTATTTCAAATCATAAATGTTCGAGAAAATTCTCATTAATTTTTCAAACTTTATTATTACACCGACTAAAACAGAACAAGAAATGGGCTATGTATGACCAATGCCATTTATACCTAACTCGACGATAGTTCTGGAGATTAAACGCCTGAAAATATTGCTGAAAAGTCATTTACATCAGCCTAACGGAAAGGGGGGCTTAATAGAGAGAGAGAGAGGGGAGAACGTATTACAAAATCTGACTACCAATGGGGGGGGGGGGGGGGCTTAATAGAGAGAGGGGGGCTAAATAGAGCCATTGTTCCTAGCCCCCGAGTGTTTCAACTTCCACTGGAAATGGCATAATCAATTTTGCTCCTGGAGAAAGTAATTAACAATAATCGACTTCATTCTTATTTAATAAAGATCGAAAATCGAGAAGTTGGACCAACCTTGGGAAACGAAAGACCCTGCAGTGTCCATTAGAAGGAATTCCAACCGTCGCGAGTAACGGGGGTGGGGTTGAGGCAATATTTTAGCCAATGAGAACACGAGAAAATTAATCTTTTCGCAAGACTTAATTATTTAAACGAAACCGTTACTTCAAACTCGTCATAAAAATTATAAAATCTGCTAAAGAAAAATATCAGCAAGCCTTCCTTTGCAGATACGGCGTTTTATGGCTCGGCCGGCTCTGAGCAGTACTCCTCGTGAGACAAACTCTTCTAATTTCGTTCGTAAAGCATGTTTCCTCAATATTTAACATCACTTGGGTTTTAAATTTTGTCAACTACCAAGTTATTTTATTGTGTGGGTTTATCCTCGAAGGGTGTAACCCCTGCCTCGTCCCCAGGCGCCGTCGAATTCGACGGTAAAGGCCCAGGTAAAGGGCGGGAAAACCGGGAGCGCGGGGCTTGATGGTTAGGAGGCGAAGCGCAAATAGAGCGAAGATACATTATCCGAGATTTCAGTGGTGGAGGTTTCGAGGCGATCTGAGCATTTTTACGGAATTTATCGAGTTTCGAGACATCGCAAAACGGTAACTCGCCGAAATCGCTTCAAACCGGCCTGAGAAACAGGCAAACAACAAAGAATACAACACAGCAACTGGGTAAGTTTAATAGTTTATTCACAGAGCATTCGAATTTATATCATCTGAAACAAATCGGTTGCGTTCCCATACAAACCCGTATAAAGCGAGTCTTTGAAAAACAACACCGCTAATTTAGGTTGGGTGGCCTGTGGACGATGTGATTCCATCGTACGCTGCAATATTCGACTCTAAAATTCCGAGATCTAGAGTTTTGGAAGGTAACATATTTCCCAGAATGTTGGCTCAAGAGTTTATATCTACATGCATAACGATTGTATTTTCACTGAAAATAACAAATTTCATTTGATAAAAGTACATAAAACTATTTGATTCAAATACAACGCTGCTTCCAAAGCACCGAGTACGAACTGAACATTTTTGCTACAGGTATGATATTATACAATAAGCTTTCTTTAAAAGTATTTAAACTTAAAGGAAAAAAACACCGACAGTTTTGAAAGCACGAGAGCTTTTATTACCTCGAGGTGTTCAGTTTTTACCGAAGGTTACATGTACCTTAAATTTCTAAGAGGATATATTTCATTGCTGGACGCTTTACCAGTCTAACATTTTAATGATTTTATGTTTTAACTTAGTGTTCAAAACCTATAAGCTACATCGACCACTGGCTTTTACTTTCCTCTGAGGTTTCTTGACTCGTGTATTACCACTGTGGAGGAAGCTTGTCTTGTTAATCTGTAAAATCAACAGCGAAAACAACAAATAACAATTTATTATAATCAAGTGGTAGAAATAAAAGTTACATGAAATATATGATGTCTGATTGACTATGAACACACTGGCTTGTTTCGTCATATCTATGTTTTCGTCATATATCTATGTTATGCATTGTGCAAAAAAAAAACTGAACACTTTTGTATATTTAAAGCTGTGATGGTAACTACGAAAATCCACCTACCTCACTTTACATCTAAAATAACGAGCTATAACGTAAATACATTAACGGGCTCCTCGAAACATTAAGCCCTTCACATCTCAGACACAAAACTCGCTCCCATAAGAAGACTCCCCAAGTATCACACTTTTATTCAACTGTTTATTTCGCTTGAAAGAGTGTCAGCAGGCCCCCTTGCTGAAAAATTATTTTTGTATTTTATATCATGATAACGCTATGAGAAAGGTCTGATTCATTGGAAAAATACGTTTTTCAACAGTAATCGAACCTATGATCTTCGGCACACCGGTCGGACGCTCTAGCACTGAGCTACAGGAGACTCGTGGGAGCTAAGGCCATATAACTAATTGTAGGTTGAAATGTGACAAACGTCTGAATACTGCTAGTTTTGTCGATATGTAAAATATGTATGGACAGAAATGATGACAACCTCGTTCCCAGGGTCTACTCCGCTTTCAAGATGGCGGCTGGGCGCGGAGAAGACCCTGGGACACGCTGGCGAACTACTCCAAGAACCGTGGAGTATTTTAATTATCACGTTACACACGATCGAAACTCGTTTTAGTACACTTGACCAACGGTTCTGGGATAAAATATCATATTTGATCCTAGAACCGTTGGTCAAGTGTAGAGAAAACGAGTTTCGATCGTGTGTCACGTGACAAAATACTCCACGATTCGTGGAGCATTTCGCCAGCGTGTACCAGGGTCTTCTCCGCGCCCAGCCGCCATCTTAAAAGCGGAGTAGACCCTGGGAACGAGGTTGAAATGATGATATATGTCTAGGCTTGGTAGAACCTTGGTAGAACCACAATGAAAACGACCGGTGTGCGGAAAGCCACGGGTTAAACTCCTGTTGGGAGAACTCGGGATTCCTTTTCCGAGTAGCTTGTGCACTGACTGATTATGCCTTTCTTAACATATACCATAATTTATTTTCATGCTGAGATCAGACACGTTTGATGTTCACTTTACAATTAAGGAGCTTGTTTTAGAGAGAGTAAATGAAGAAATGCTCTCAAGACGAAATATTCAGAAAAAATTCTGAGTTCCCCAACGGGAATCGAACCCATGACCTTCCAGGTGCCGGTTGGACCCTCTAACCACTGAGCTATGGAGGACTCATGGTGAGCAAGGCCATATAACTAGGTTCTTATGTGACACGTTTCCTTGTCTTCAAGCAAGCTCAAATATGTCAAAGTGAAAATATGAATAAATGTTAAGTGGAATGAGACTTGAGAGCATTTCTTCATTTACTCACTTTATCCAAGTCACTCATTCCACTTAACAGCTTGTTTAGAGATTCACACGTTTTGGTTCAGAAACTTTAAATCTCATTTGAAGAACAGCTACAAGGTATTTTTATTTGCAGCTTGAAAATTTCTAGATGCATTACCAAATTCCAACCCGTCTTCCCAAATACCCCTCGAAACGAAAATAAGGCCAAGAAAACCCCCAGGACTTATTTGCAGAAGGGTATGGTATTGCAATAACAAAAAAATTACGTTATATTCGATAGGACAAGCAAATTAATTCAATGAAAGTCTTACCATGAACTATACTCAACATCTTTTGAACAAGGGCTTCACACTGTCTCTCCCAGCTGTAGTGCTCTTCATAACATGTCCGCAATCTTTGAATCTCTTGAAGTCGCTCCGCTCTGTCTTTCAGACGGACAGCTGCGATTTCTTTGGCCCAATCTTTAGGGTCGGTGCATTCCACCACAAATGGCTTGCCTAATGGTAGAGCACGCAATGCATCTCCAAATCCCGAGTTACCACTCACAAGAATGGGAAGACCAGCAGACAAGGCTTCCAGCGCAGTCAATCCGAATCCCTCCGTCCTGGACGGCATGATGGCAAGATCAACCTCGCAAAACAACTCTTTCAATCTTTCCTTGCTTTGCAAAAACTTTCTGACAATCAGCTGATCTTTAGAGATTCCACTTTGCAGTAAGTTTTCTGCGACTTCTTCCTCTTTTCCATCAGGTGCGCCCACAAAGATCAGACGGTAAGAGCGATCTCTCAGTTCAACTATTGCCCTCGCAGCAATGTCGTATCCTTTGAGACTGAAGTCTTCAGGATCACCCCGGCCAAAGGTCAACACCTTAAACTTGCCACTCTCGTTTGTTGCTTGTTTCATGACTGCAAATTCACTGAATGTGCCTGGCGTCAGCTGAATTATGTCTTGGTGTTTCTTGCATGAGCGTAGGTAAGAAGAGTAGGCCTCCGTCAACTTAGGTCCAACTGCCACAACAAGATTTGCCAATTTACATAAGTCTACTTCGGTTCTATTCTTCTCTTCACCTTTGGAAATGGCTCTAGGGTAGTTTTTGTGCATTCCGAGTTCTTCAGGCGCGGTGTGCACCACTTGCACCCACTTACAACTGTGCGACTCTCGGATGACTTGAGCCTGTTTACCAAGCTTCCCTCCATGACCCAGTACGATGTCAATGGCAAGGTCATTTGGTGGGAAGCTCAGCCAGTCAAGGGAGTCGTAGCCTGGGCGTCTTTCTGCTTCTCTAATGGAAATGTTGTGACTTCTAGCGGCCCTCTTCTCTTCTTCACAACAGGCAAATTGTGGCACTAAGAGAGTGACTTCTACTTGCATGTGTTTGGCCAATAGTACCGCAAGCTGTCTGTTTATGGTTGACAAGCCACCCATTGACGAACTCCACTCACTGGCCAAGAGGGTAACTCTCAATGCTTTGTCGGACGTCCCTGGATTTCCTTGCGCTGATGAAACTTGCGATGTTCCAACTACGGTGGAAATGCAAGGAGACAAATCCTACAAGAGAACGACAATACATTTATACTAATGCGTGTTGGTCAAATTTCTGGCATCATATTTTGAACGGACGATAAGATAAATAAACGTTTTGTGCAATACAAGACGACGTTCTTTCAGACAACTTCTCCTCGATGCTGCTTTACTACTTAAGTGTGATTCCATTGTTTGGACCACCAATATGGCCGCGCTGATGTCATGTGAAAACGTTATATTGTTATTATTATGATAAATACATCATACCTGTGAAAACCATTTCTCGAGACCACGGACTGAGAGTACTTTATCACAGACGTTCTTCATACAAAGCAATCGTTCTCCTTCTTTTATTTCAAGGAGGTGTAAACAGTCCTCATGCGCACACGAGGGTTGGCTGTGGTTTGCACACTTGTGACTTTCCTGCAGACAGTAGGGGCATGCAATACAGAACTTGTACTGCAGTCCGCTGAGGTATGAGAGCTCCTGTGACAAATCTTGCAATGTGCCTTCCACGAACAATCGTACACTTCTTGCTACTTCTGCTGTCGTTGACACTGAAACTGCTTCATCTTGACTTCTTTGCTTCAGAAGAATCTTGATGAACCTCTTTTTGCAAATGAGAATCATATCATGTATCATTTGCCGCCCGATAACAAACCAAGCCCCATTTTGGTACAGGTTTGGGGCTGTGTGGAGCCTTTTTCAGAACACCAAGACGTCGATCTTGAAACAAGCCGCGAGAAGAGACCATGCGGGACAAAACCATCTACTACAAAGTGGAGATACAACGGACAAGGATCAGTGGGTGAAGGTTCCATTTTACAAAGGTCTTCTGGTGATGACTTGAGTTGAGCTGGTACAAAGTACTTCACATCAGTTGGCGAGGGTGAGAACTTGGCGATCAAACCAAACTGTTCCATCATGTCTAAAATGTCTTCTTTGATAACGCCCTGCTGAATAAATCTGAAAAAGACCAGATCAACGAGTTCCATGCTGAGGACACCACTTGTCTCAACTTCCTGCCAGTACTTGGAATGTATAGGATCCTAACAAAAACATAACACCCTAAATAAACCCAGTCCAGAATAACTGTATTTTAGAGGCCCTGTGTAGTTCACAGCACAAAGGGTGCGTTCTTTCCACTGAGTAATCTATTATTTTGAGCTTTCCTTTCATCTGAAGGTAGTTTAGTTTTGTACATGAAACATACAAATGACTATTCACGGTTATGCAACCATTTAAATCAAAACTCCTCTGAGCGGTTTAAACGGTCGCATAACAGTGAAATCGCTCCTTTAACAATTCATGCTGCTCAAGCCCTTTATTAAAAAGCTATCTTCGAAGGAAAAACGTACGTATAGGCCAATATAACCAAGGTTTTGACAAATAAGCTAGGATCTTTATATCATGGTTGGCTTGGAACGAGGTAACTTTTTAGATGCCAAAAATCAAGTATTCCTACCACTTCATCGAAACGTGGAATGGTTATCAGCATCTTGAACAGGTCAATTAGCCACTGAGCCTTCAGAATGACTGTGTTGCGGTGCTTTATAATCATTCCTAGGTCGTGATAGAAATTTAGCATGGTGTGAAACTGGTCTTCATCCTCTACAAAACACACTTCCTTGGCATACGTTTGAAGTTGTTCCAAACTCATGTGATATGTATTCTTAGCTACCAAAGCTTCAACGACCTTTTCAAAGTTGAACCACCTACAACACAATCAAACAAAATAGCCAATCAGCTTAAACCTTGAATAGGTAATATATAAGGTAGGTAAAAATTGACTAATAGTTCCGTGCAAAATTTCATGTAAAAGTTGCATGGAACATTTGCATGTAAAAATTCCATGACTAATTTCCATGGGAAAGTTACCTGACTATTTTTAGCTCAGCAATTCGCGCGCATGCGCGAAGGATGAGCTTTCGGGGTTGTGGTAGACTGCAAAACAGTCCGTATTTTCGCGCGAGAGTGTCGGGCTGAACGCGGCCGAAGGATCTGGATCGAGCGTGAAATTACGAGTGGGATTGGGGAGAGACGCTATAAATACGGACTGTCGCCTTTCCATACATGAAATCCGTTCCGAATTCTGCGTTGCTGGAGAAACGCAAAATTCCGATTGGTCCGTTTTCGACGTAATCTGTCATCGGACATCATTCTCGTCCCGGAGGCCTAACCACAAACAGCGTCAAACATCGATCAGTTCGCGGGCGGTAAGACAGTCCGGACTTTGATAGATGCGCTTGCAAGACAAAAGCAGGGAGTTTTTGATCGCTGTACTTCGGATTTCGGAAAAGGCGTTAGTCCAGTCAAGCGACACGATGTCGACCAAGATTACAAAATCAACAGATTTAGGAAAGGCAACGATCATTGTTATTATTCCTTTTCGAAAGCGATGAGCTGATTAACTCAAACAGCTGGAAAGCGTGTTGTTTTGCTCCACCGGGATTCTCGACTCGCCAAATTTTGCTTGAATAATAGCAAACTTCCCCACCTTCAACGAACACGAAGAGCAACGTTTTTTGGACAAACGAGTTCCTCCGTCCACGGCTAGCGGAGACCGTTTTGTCATGCGGATTAACAAATATATTTTCGGATGAAATGCGTTACCAAATTGCATCTTAAAATACCAGTCACATAATCGGCAATTATCTGAGGAAGAAGGTCATTTAGGATTTCTCGAATAGAGCTCAGTTATTAGGCGTAGGAGGCTTCAACAACGAATTTTTCGCCACATTGCCAATGACTCTATAAACTGGGGGAATACACGCAGACAAAAGTGAAGTGAAGTGAAGTGTCACGTTCAGGTCACGTTTATGGTATCGAATTCACTGTATAGTCGGAGCTGTTTTTTAAGGAATTTTGACACTTAAGCGGAACGAATTTGTTGTATGAAAAGGGGACAGTCTCTCTTTTCTCGCCTCTTAAGAGGCTCGCGCGTGGATTATCGGCGCTTCGCGCCTCTCAATTCGCGCGTCGCGCACAATATCTCGAGAAAAAGAGAGACTGTTTTGCAGTCTAGGGTTGTGGGGAAAATTTGTTCGTTAGTAAACTTTTCTTGGTAATTCCGCTGACCAGTGTATAAGGAAATCACAACATTAGAAAAATATTGCGGGCGCAATATTTGGTAGGCATTAGGGGTCGGAAGGGGGGGGGGGGGGGGGGGGGGTCGGGGGTAGTAGCCCCGAACGAATATAAAAACACAATGGCGGGTTGTAATTTTCAGGACGGTATTACTCTCGTCTTACACATTTAAAAAGATAGACCTTCAAGTTCCGATGCCAACAAACGGATAAATTCTGCGATTCCTTCGTTCCTCTGTTTGAGAAATGCTACTACCTTTCACGAACTGACATCTGTGGTTTCTATATCGAAGCACATCTGACAACAAATTAAATATTTGGACCCATGACCGACCGATCAATCAAGGGGTTTATACGACTTCAAAAACACCGGGAATAACAGAACGGTTCCAGCAGGGCATATTTCAGACAAATTTAATTGCCGAAAAAGAGCCGGGACATTGAAGCGTTCAACTGAGCTCTGGCATTTTAGAGCCCTTCACTTCAAATGGATTTTCAAGACTTAGGAAAGGAAAACGGACACCACAGGACGGTCGGTTGTTATGTCTAGATGTTATTTGCTTTATAACAAAAAATGCTGTTCAACTGATCGTTTGATTCCAATTGCAATATAATTTAAACTTTTGTAATTTGTCATACGAAGGTTTACAATCGGGTACAATTCGATCGATCGATCGATAGAGTCCGTGCACGGTTCGGCCAATCTAATTTTTCATTTCTCTCAAAAAATAGAAAAAGCAAATTTTACTCAACTAGATAGTATTTAGTCATTTTAAAATTAAGGACGGTGCCTCCTAATACCAAAGTATTTTTGCGCGGTTTATGACTATGCGAGAAAAGCAGATCTTAGCAAGGGCTATTGGATTCCAAAAAGAAAATTGGGGGTAACCACGCA
Organism: Desmophyllum pertusum; assembly: GCA_029204205.1. Lineage (NCBI taxonomy): Eukaryota > Metazoa > Cnidaria > Anthozoa > Scleractinia > Caryophylliidae > Desmophyllum > Desmophyllum pertusum. The sequence continues at coordinate 51,288 of MU827876.1, read as the reverse complement.
TTTTTCAGAGATAATCAAGCTTCAATCTGGAAAAAAATGCTGAAATAGCATTTTCTAGGAAAAAAAGAAAAACATATTTTTTCGCAGATTCCCTTTGAATTTGCCTTGACATACACGAAAGCAACAATAAATATAAAAAAGCTTTAAAATACTTAACAAATGGTAATATAACAACTACTGTTTATGTGTTTTTTAATTAAAAATCATCGCAACGTAGCCATTATCAACCCTGACAGCTCTCCTCTGGTATACCAAAAATACAGTCTAAATAACTTTTGCACACAACAAAAAATTAATCATATGTTTAATAGGCTTACCGCTTCCATTTTATAACATAAAAAGTAGGGGTCACCACGCGTTTTTGTAAGTTATATGAAGAAAACGACCATATATTTCCCTGCCGAGCTTAGCCTTAAAGAGATTTTGTAATGTTCTGTATGTGCGCGCGCTCGAGCGCGCGCTAATGACGCGAGAAATTATGCGCAGAACGTATGCGCAGTAACAATAGGAGGCACCGTCCTTAAAAGAAAAAATATTAAATTAGAAAAAGGTCAACAAAATTGCAACATTTTTTCATTTTTCTAATATAAAATTGATTGCAAAAATTAAAAACTCTGACTTGTTTATGGTTGAATTTTGTGTTTGTTTTATTGAGCCAAGTAATACAAATGAAAAAAATGAAATATACTTAGCGTAATTATCCATTTTTCCATTTTTGCCTTAAATTAGAAAAAAGGAAAAATGAAATATCGTGAGCATAATTTTCCATTTTTCCATTTTTTGATTTAAATTAGAAAAATGGAAACATGAAATATACTGAGCATAATTTTCCATTTTCCCATTTTTTTTACTTAAATTAGAAAATGAAAAATACTTAGACCTAATTTTCTATTTTTTAACTAAAATTAGAAAATTGGCTTGCTCTCTCCCAAGTCCGGGCGGCTAATGGCCCTAGATAGTGGCTAACCACGTTGTTCCCGCGGATCCATCTGACACCGCAGCTGGAACAGCTGCTACTAGCTGCTACTCGAGAAGTTGATAGCAGCGTGGCAAGTTCTTGAGCAAGTTCTTCGGCAATTAAAGGCCATAATCCACCAGTACCGTGCCAGCTTTGTGGTGTTGGAGTAAAATCTGCTACTCAGCTGTGTCACCTTTGCGTCGCCCAAAAGCTTATTGAGACTACAAAGAGAGCGCGAAGACGCTACGCCTTAGAGCTTGTGGCGGTCATCCCTAGCAAGACTGCTCCTGGCAAGGCCGCGCCCGGCCCTACCACCTGCTTGGATACCCGAACACCCAATTATAGAAAGGCCTGATAAGTGTACTGGGAGACGCGGTGGCCTAATGGTTAGCGTGCTGAACTCCGGATCGAGCGGTCCGGGTTCGAGCCCTGTCCGGGGTGACTGTGTTGTATTCTTGGGCAAGACACTTTACTCTCATAGTGCCTCTCTTCACCCAGGAGTATAAATGGGTACCGGCGACAAAATGCTGGGGAGTAACCTGCGATGGACTAGTATCCCATCCAGGGGAGTAGCAATACTCCTAGTCGCTTCATGCTACAGAAACCGAGATAAGCTCCGCCAGTAGTGGGCCACTAGGCTGGTGAAGACTTTACCTTTTTACCTGATAAGTGTATACCTGCCCGTATACCCACATTTGCTGCCCCAGGCACACTCCAGGTCAATACATGAGGCACCATGTGCTATGCATATGCACGGACGATTTGCTCCCGCCATGCACATACAGGGGAAGCCCGTATATGTGCATTTATTGCTTTTCATATCATGGCAACGCGCTCAAGGATTTTAGCTTGGATTGCTTCGGTAATATCACACGTGGATTGCCCCCTTGGAGTCGATGGGGGCTCACTGCTGGGGACTGGGGTGGGTAGGACTGGGGGCTAGAGCTCTTGATACTCTACGGGCATTTCTTCTATGAGGTCATCCATAGTCACCATGTTGTCGCGCGGATTTTCCCCATGGCCCACGTTTCTCTAAATGGATGTTCGGGCAGCAGGGCAGGGACTGGGATTGGGGTGAGGGCCGGCGAGGGTGTGGACCGGCCCTGGGGCCCGGGCAGCAAGAAGACATGTACGCCGGGGGCCGTTTCGCTTGAGGCTATTGCTCAGCAATGTGGCTGAGCAATGGCTGGGGGCCCCGCTGGGGGTGGGGAAGTGTGCCAGTACCTCCCTTATATATACTACTAACGGGCAATATTTGAAATATATGTTGTATTATGAGGAGGAATTTCAAGCCTTCGACTGTGTTCAGGCTGTTCGCTCTAGCGAGGTCATGTTGGTTTCAGGCCTGTTCGTCGGGCTTTTGCCCTCCTCCGTAATTTACGATGCTTTGCTTTGTTTTGATCATCGATATAATATTTTTCTTGGTCGAATTTCGTCAGAGAGTACTGCACAGCTTCCAAGAAGCTATTGGTGGTTTGCATCAATGTTACCAAGACTGTTCGCTTGTATGAACAATATCAGAAAATTAACAGCTTATAGAGCAGGAAGAAAGAAACGTTCTGTCCAAATTATAGCTTTGTAGCGTTTTTCATAACCGAGTTATTACGAAAATAATTTTCAGAAAATTACAGTATTTAGTATGCAGCCGCCATGTTGGTGTCCTTCTTTGGGACACCAATATGGCGGCCATAAAACTGTACACGAAGTAGAGTAGATTCTACCATCAATATCATTAGCTTTCAATTCAAAACTCTTTAGATATCACTTCTAAATTATTATCACGTATAAAAATTTAAAAATGACATAAAAATACCCGTTTTTGTGACAGTTCAAAAACACGTTCATCCGGGACATGTAAAAGTTAGCGTAAGGTGAGTACATTAAAATCATAGTTGTAAAATCATGTAAGATGTTTTTGAATACATTTCGCTTCAAAATTGGATTATTTTTCTACTTTAATGCCGAAAATAGGCTGACTTTCTTCAAAAACAAAAATTATTTCGCGTTCAATGTGTACAACACACGGGTATGATCTCAATTTTCCTATTAATTTGTCCAAAAACTGTTTGAATCGCGATAAAAATGTTATAAAACAATTGGCTCATGTTTTTAGCTGTGCGTACATCGAGTTATGATGCACTTGGGAAGTTTGGAGAGCACTCGTGAAGCTAGAGTTGCTCTCGACTGTCGCCTCAAACAACTCTTACGCTTCTCTAGTGCTCTCCAAACTTCCCGCGTGCATCATAACTCGATATACGCACGCTAAAGCATGAGTCACACTAGATGGACTCCACCACTTTTCAGAAGTGTAAGAAAGGGATGAAGGCACCATTTACTAATTATAAGTGTCTGTCTAAAGTAAAATCTTTCATAGTATCACTTTGTGATAATGAATAATATATACAACTAGTAATACGTGACTCGCATGGGTCCTCGCGAATCTGCGATGGGGATTAATTATTGTTGGGGTGTGAGGGTAATAACCAGGCTTTAGAGATCGACTGGAGCTCGCTGGTCTCCCGACATCTTCCCTTTTATACTGTTGACGGTCTTGTTTTCTCGACGAACGACTGCCCAGTGGACGAGTAACTTGCGTGACACCGCTTAGAATATGTCCTGAATTTCCGACAACAGATTTGCATCAATTATTATTATTTCATGCAAAGAACATTTCCTTTTCTTGTTCAGGAAACATTTGAAAACATATTTCCTTTTTTCAACGCCGTGAATAAGCCGCGAATATGTTTTTTACTGTGAAGTCTGTGGAGCATATCGAATCGAATTGAAGCCGTGTTCTCAGATGTCAAACCGGTAAATGTACAATGTTGATCGTACTTTGAGAAATTCTTGAGCCGTCGTTCATGTTCCTGTTGTTGATACCGGATTTAATAAAGCCGGTTTTTGTTGTTGTTCCAAATTATCCGAACTATTACACATGTAACGTCCAACAAAGTCACTTCCCATATAAATTCGGTCGATAATTCGATCGATAAACAAACTTGGAGTAATTCTTGCGGCTCCCCTTTTCTACAGTTCCGTCTACACAGATGTTAAACAAAGAAAAGGAAAAAAAAGAAAAGAAAAAAGAACGCCCGGATTCGAACCTAAATAAATTAAAAAAAAAGGACCCTTTAGAATTTGAACTTTCGCCCTCAATCCTGAAGATCAGATTTAAAAGTTAGCGCCTTAAGCCATTAGGCCACGAGCGCGCCGTGTGACGTCATTTCTGTCAACCACAATTTCAACCTCGATTCCAGGCTCTCTCTCCTTTTCCTCCCTTGTCGTTGAGTAGAGAGACCCTGGTTGCGGCTGGTCACGTGACCACCCAAATTCTGGGTGGTAAAAAAATATATTCGGAGGGAGGGGTGGTAGAGTTTTAGAGTTGTTGCTGTGACAAATCTACCATGCGAGGGTGAGAGCGTTGACTCTGAGTCCAAACTCGCAGATGCAGGTCTTCAAACAACTCGCAAAGCAAGCACCAAAAAGTTTGTACATAAGCTTTACTTGCGGTTATTCAAGCTTCTACAGGCTTTGCCAGGCCGTTTGCGAAGGTCACTGCGATAATCTTTTCTTGGAAACCGCTTGCGTATTAAAATTCTCAGAACTACACAACTACGTCGGACGTTTTACAACGGAATTTTGTCCATGGAAGAAAGCCGATCATTTCGGTATGTGAACAGCTTTAAGGTAATGAGTTTAAGTGATCGTTAAATTGTATTCACTGCAAAAACTGCCGATGGAAAAAAATTCCTTCGTACAGTCCGTTTGACATTCGTGCCGTACAAGGTTGTTGATTTTCAAGGAACCGCCGGCGGGCGGCTTCGAGCGGTTGTTGTTGTAGATTTTTTGACACAAGAAAACTATATATTACGGTCAAACTAACGACAGAATCAGTTATAGAAAATAGTAAGCTACTCTTTTATCCTAAAATTTGGACTATTTCACGCCTGATTTCGCTCCAAATGAATTTGTAAATAAATGCCGTTGTGTTTTAATTTACCGGAGTTCACAGGGTCAGTGAACGAGCTCGCCAAGCTTATTGTTGTTTTCAAACTTGGTTTGAGACCAAGGTGTCTGGTTTACAACCTCGTTTAGCTTTACGATCATGAACCTGTCTACTTATATTCTGATTTTCTACTTAGAATTTATGTTCGCAAAGCGAATTTTCCATTCTTGTAATAAGCTTATAATACTCGCGCCGCTGCTTTTGTGGCTCGATAATATCCGTCACGTATACATGTTCATGTCATGAATTCGAAGTTGTACAGAATAAAAACAAACGTTCCATACAAATAGCCTGTTTCACTTTTAACATAATCTCGCCGTATAAACCAGCAGAAAGCAAGGCTGTTCCATTTTGAACCAAGCTCGATTTGCCCCTTCGATCCCCTTGTTAGTAATTATTATTGTTCACCTTGACAAAACGGCCTCAAAGACCCACCCTCCCTGCGGTATTGTTGTAACCGCATGGTCACGTGACCAGCCGCAACCAGGGTCTCTCTACTCAACGACAAGGGAGGAAAAGGAGAGAGAGCCTGGAATCGAGGTTGCCACAATTTCACAAACAAACAAATAAATATGACCGTAAAGGCCACACGAGAATTGCTCTCGCGTTAGCTCTTGGGGGACAGAATTATAAACCCCGCTACGCGAGGAATAAATCACATATTTGAACACTGTAGGTAAACGATTTAAAAAGAAACTGATCTCATAGTTTTAAAGAAAATAAGCAGTTACAAAGAACACCTGGGAGAAAAAATTCAGCCTTCGATGGGATTCGAACATGACCATTGTGCAAAATGCTCAGGTACAAACGCTCTACCAAGGAGCCCACTGAGCTAACTCAGTGGTAGAACGTTTGTACCAGCATTGCAAAGATCATAAGTTAGAATCCCGTTGAAGCCTTTCTGTCCAACAACTCTGAAGATCTCTTTCTCTTTAGATATCACTTTACCTGACTGGTATCGTCTCCCCCATGTATGGTTCCTGTCTCAACACTTCCATGATTTTAGTCCGAAGAGCGTCGATTCCATGACCACTAGTGTCATCACCTTGCCCTTCAAATTTTAAACAGCAACAAGAAACTATCAAAAGTACCAAACAAAGTAGTCGTAGCATGCTCTCAGATCATGAGGAAAAGGATCGAATGGCAGGCTACAAATTTGGAAAAAGGCAGATCCACCTCCGTTTTTCCCACACGTTTGTTGACTTTCGCTCATTTTAGTCACAATCTGTACAATCTAGCAAAACTACAATCAAACGCTTACAAACGAAGTAATCGTAATGGTCTATTACACCAAAGACTCAGTCAATGTCCTGAATTTTCAACAAAACTGACAAAAATACTTGCCAGATTTTGTATTTTCGCATTTCTCTAACACTTATATACAACTGGCAAATAATGGCCATACAACCAGTGCCAGGGATACGAAGAATTGTAACAATTTGAGTGACTGGTGATTGAGGTTACATCTAGAAACCTTTTACCAAAAAACCTGTTTCCGAGGTACAATAAACAATTAAAGTGGAACCTCGATATAACGATACTCGATATAACGATACTCGATATAACGATACTCGATATAACGATGTTCCCGGTATAACGATCAACATTTGACAGCTCGGCAAATGTTACAGTAAATGTATGAAGAAGACTCCCGATTTAACGATACTCGATATAACGATATTCCCAATATAACGATCACAATCTGGCAGCCCAAACGTAAAATTGACCCCGATATAACAATAAAATCAATCATCGCGCGATGAAAAAGGAGGATTAACACTTGAAGATATGAGGATGACAATACTTTAATCCTTTAGTTCTCATTGCATAAGAACTGTAACGTGTCTGTCAACAGCTTGTTACGATAAGGATTACAGTACATGAAAAATCAATTATTAACAATACCCCGATATAACGATATTTTTGGCTTTTTCCCCGAAAAATCGTTATATCGGGAATTCGGCATTATTACGATCTCTTGACATAACGATCTAATTTGGTTTTTCCCTTGGCACATCGTTATATCGAGGTTCCACTGTATATCAATCTTCTGGGAACATTTTTTTACCCTAAGATTGTAATACTTTACAATAATGGTTCCCAATCATGGCTTCCGTACGCATGTACTGACGATGGTGTCTTAAACTGTTTAATAGGTTTATAAACTTAAGCACTAGTTGTCACTCTCTAACTGGGCAGTCATCTGATAGCTATCCTAATGTCTAGTGGTAAGTCACAGTAAAACGCTTCAAAGCAATGATCACTGATAAAATCCTCGTCTTACCCTTTTGCTTCACTGATCCCTTTTGTATAAAACAAAAGCAGACTTAAAATAGGCTCCGTTAAACATCACGCTGAACCGATGACGACGACGTCGAATAAAACATGAAGTATATTTTACAGTAAACACCCGCGTATAAGAACCTAGATTTTAAGAACCTGTTAGGCTAAAATTTCCCATTTAGACCCCTTTACATAAGAACCTGTTTTAGGCTAAGATTTTAAAGTAGGTTCTTAATTTTCCATGCGGATGAAGACTTGAAAAGAAACACAGGTAAAATAAAAAGATGAGCTCAACAATATCGACGAATGTGCCAGCACCCTATAACTTTATATACTGTATCTGCAAATGTAAAATATTATCAAACAAGGATACAAGTGTAGCCCATCATGGGTATTAATTAGCAAAAATTGCATGTATAAGCTTATATACATTAAAAGTAGAAACAAGAACCTATTTAAGAACCTTTTGAGCCTAATTTTTCAGTAAGCACCATTTATATAAGAACCTATTGAGGCTAACTTGGAAAAATCTAGGTTCTTATACGCGGGTGTTTACTGTATTTGATAATCTTGTGTATTCAGTTTATCTCTCGGCATCTGAGCTATCCTCGGCTGAATATGTAAAGACCGCATTCAATTCCAAATAGAAACTTGACATATTCGCCTTCTCTAAAAATCGCAGAATTAGGTCATTTCACGTTGTTGTTTTGCAAGGACCGGCTAAGAAATGCACCAAAACGTCGAACGCACGTGCAGAGCCATTGTACTGCTCATAAAACCTTTTGTTTAGCGCCGTTTTCGTTGCCGTCATCGTCGTCGTCGTAGTTACGTAAACTCCCTCATTTGAACCAATCCTTACACATGCAATTTATTTGAAAAAAAACAACCCTTTACCTGCTTGATAACGCCTTCGTGGATTCATGTCAAATAATTTCTTGAACTTGTGCAACATTGATGCGTTCCTCCGTGTATTATCAATGCTGAAGAATGGCCGGATCACATGCTTCTCATATTCCTTACCAGAAATTCCCTGTTGTATCGTTGATGTCATAGTCTTGGCGTCCTCAAATGGTTTGTCAGCATGTGTGCCAACAATGAATACTGGAGGTCGAAGATAGGGCAGCATTCTTTCTGACTTGTCAACCATTCCTTCTCCTGTTGGTTTCATACTATGAACTGTTACAAGCCATGATAGCAGATTCTCCAGATTTGTTTCATTGTTTGGGTTTTCCAACCTAATATCATGAGTTCCTTGTCTGACACAGGGCTGAGCTGGGGCATTTAATGGCTTGCTGAGATTGTGTACCAGGACATATATAGCTCGTGATGACAGGAAAACGGGGTGAGAAGCATAGTACAGGTGCTGTCCGGCAAAATCCCACAAATCTACAGTTACTATAGATTCTTTCTCGTTGTTGTCAGCATTCTCAGCATCCTGACCTTTAAGAAACATGTCCTTCAACAACTGGTCAGCCTGTTTTGTGACGTCATCTGGAGGTGAGGTAGCATCAATCATCAATTCAGACTCTTCACTTGTACTTACACTACCATCATCTGTGCAGCAATCGACGGCATTGTTCGCTTCGGCTTGTACTTGCATTTCACTTGCTGGCGAGGAAACGTCTGTGTTCTTGACATCAGAAACGTCTGTGTTCTTAACATCAGAAACGTCTATCTTCTTGACATCAGAAACGTCTGTGTTCTTGACATCAGAAACGTTTGTCCTCTTGACATCAGAAACGTCTGTCCTCTTGACATGAGAAACGTCTGGGTTCTTGAGATCAGAAACCTAAAATGGAGTTTTAAAAGAGGCAGTATATTGTTGTCTCATAGGAAATGACTTGTTTATTGCAGTGTCTATTTACTAAAATCTGATAAACTTTTCAGAGGCAGCATTATTTTTTGTCCCATACCCATGTTCATATTTTTATTATAATTAGTTTCAACGAAGCTAAATCAATTGACACTGAAATATAGGTTTTTACTTCGCTTTCTTGTGTCAAAAAATCTGGCAAATGTAGTTTTAAACGAGGCAGCATTGATATCTTATAATGACCTGCTTTTTGTGGTGTCTATCTACTAAAATCTCACCAAATATGTTTTCCATAATCAAGCATTTAAAAAGGAATTAAGTCTATGAGAAACAAATACAATGAGACAATTGGCTAAACATTTTCAGGCCAACTATCCTTTATTTACAATATTTGTTTGTTCATTTACAGTGTCCACAATTAGTACAGCAGTGCTAAATCCTCTGACACTTAAATAAAGTTGTTTATTTTTGTTTTTGTTTTAAGTTGTTTGAATAGTTGAAAAATTAAAAGGATTTCAAGGAAAAGTCTTCGATGAGCAAGAAAGAGTCTTATTAAATACAAATTCAGTACAAGTACAAACATACTTGGGAACTATTTTTGTCTTCAGCTTCCAAGTTTATTATTGATTCCACTTTGGATATTTCTTCTGATTTTAGTTCTTCTTCTGATTCCATTCCTGAGTCTTTCTTCGCTCCACTTAGAATCCAGTGATACCGTTTTTCAGCTAACATTCTTGACATATATTCAGAAAATTCCGACAAACATGGTTTGTTCTCGCCAGTGGAATTCCAGTTCGTAACTTGATCAACTTCAATTTCACACTTTGAAGGATCAATTTCAATTCCCTCAGTGCTTTGTTCTTTAGGATCAAACGGCAAACCTAAGAGAGACTTCTTCAAACTTGTTTTTCCAGCACGATCCTGACCAATCAATAATATTCGACCACGGTAAACATTCACAGATCCATCCTTAAGAGCCCTTTCATAGAGCAGCTTTGCAACTGGCCCTTGTGCCAGTATTTCTTTAGGGACTACAGCTGTAATAAGAAAATATAATTGTGAAGTCAGTTTTTTTAGGCAGATAAACACTCAACTTTCCTTAACAAGTAAAGTAGCTTTTCTTAGATGCTGCCTACATTGTTACAAGTAACGGCCGTAGTAAGAATTTTCTTCCTTGCAAGATCAACTTAGCCTCCTCGCAGACGTTCTTTGGGCTCGTCACGCAATCTTTCCTCCCCCACTAACGTCTGCTGAAACGAGCGGCGGTTAGCGTAGACCAATCACAGCGCGCTTCTAAATCCTGGAAGCGCACTTTGGACCTTGAGAAATTTCGCACGAGCGACAGTACAAACAAAATGACGGATACAAGCGTAGCCTTTCAACGAGTGTGCGAGATATTTAAAATAGTCAATTTAAATCCGCATCAGCGAGAAGCTATAGTGTATTTCGTGGAGAAAAAGATGGATGTGTTTGTAAACCTACCGACTGGGTTCGGGAAATCGCTTATTTATCAAGCTTTGGATGCCGTTCGGTTTTCAACGTGACCGGAACGTACATTACGGGTCATATTGTTGTGGTCGTTTCTCCACTGGTGAATCTGATGAAAGACCAGGTGGAAAATCACAAGAAGCTCGGTATCCGGCCTGCAAATCCTTAGAGCGACATATAAAACGTAAAACAGTCGGCAGACTGTCGCGCTGAGATATATATTTACCTAACATCGAGCTCCAGAGAAAGAAGGCTCGATCAAATTGATGCAAGAAATATAGCCTTCGCATCAGGCATATAACATCTCTCTCTAACAAATCTGGTAGCTTTGTAGAAGCTATAGTAGCCATCTCTGGACCAGGACTATTATATTAAGGTGACGCAGGACCCTTGCTCTCATTATGTATGTATTTATTTAAAGAGTATGCACGAACCATAACGACTGATGCCGACAATACGCGAAATATTTATCAGGATATTTTTTTTATAAATGCTGTTTTCGGCGTATTAGTAATTACACGTGCGATTGAAATATTCAGGTACGAGCTTGTTGTGCATTTCACTCTCGAAAAATACTATTTCGAGAGCTCGTTGTGTCAACTGAAAAACGGTATTTTTTACAGGTAATTCAAAATTATCAAACCGTAATCCATCGCCACTAATTGAAACGTAAAAAGGTGTACACGTGTATTTACGGTGGTTCAGTTTGTTTCGATTAAGGCTTGTTTTTCCATTGGATTTTTTTTTTATATTTATGTTTGTTTATAATTGAACAGCTGTTTTTGCCATGGTGTTCAAGAAATATGTTGTTGTTTCCGATACAAAATAAAGTTATTTATGACTGTTGTCTGGTTTCTTTGAATAGCGTTGACTGAATACGAAAAATAAAGAGTCCGCGAAATTGAATGAAATATATAACAAATTTAAGAACTTGCATGCTGAAAATTGCGAAAAATAATTTTTCCACTTGTTTTTTTATATAACTGGCGATGGTATGTATCAGGCCTTGCCTTTCTCTTGTGCACTACAAACCTCTCGAAATCTTCACTCACCTTGAAAAGTACGCGGTTAATTACCACGTCATTGTACTTATTTTTACGGCACGTGCACTGGAATACGGCAAATTATCATAATTAGATTCACAGCTATAAAAGCGTCGTTGTTGAATATATTATTGACTCGTGTGATCTTCGGAGACGGGAAAAACTACAACTTTGTGTCCAAGCTTTCGTCGCGGATATAGAATTTCCGGAATTGATACTCGAGGAAGGTAAACTTAGTACATTGTACTGTGATGTGACAGAAGCGGAATTTCAAAAAAGCCTTTCAAAAAGAAGATCGAACGTTTCAAAGTCTAATTTTCACATTTTTACTCCCTTAGATGCTAACAACTTTCAACGAGTCTTGAAATTGCAAAATCTGCTTCTGTCACATCAGGTAATACAAACATTTAATTTAGAACGCTTCTCAAGATGAAAGCTTGGACACAAAAATTGCATGTCCGCAATTCTAACTTTAGAAGCTTAAAGTATCACCATACAGCGCGATCTGCCAGAAAAACCACAATCATGATATAGTTCCATCATCCGCCAATATCCCTATTAAGTTTCAGCGGAATCGACTTTCAAAATTCGGAGATTTGAAGGTTTAGAACGGATTGTACAAATGTCACGAACCGTGGGAGTCGTGTTTGGCCTGTCAACTTTTTTATACCACGTCCGTTTCAGCGTAGTCGCTTAGTTCTAATTGCTCCTTTCTTGTAACCCTCCTTTATCTCCTCTTGAACTGATCGAAGATTTGGTTTAATTTTTTCAAATCGATGTAACCGCTTGTAACACTTGGTAAAGACGTCGAACCGGGGTCGCTTGACGAAAACACGCTTTAATCTATTTCCACGGCGCTTTCGATCAGGCCTGAAATGTCCACCAAACTATTGCCGAACACTCGTATTCTCGCAGTAGGGATTAAAGCAATACTCCAGAGAAAACAGCTGTTACAGACGATTTTTTTTTGGAGTTTCAGCCATACATGAAGCAAGGATTGATTCGCTTACAATACATGAATAAACTTTAGAGCCGCTCGCTCGCGGAAAAATTAATTGCCCCAAGGGAGCCTGTTCTAACGCAGCTTATGATTGGCTTTTTGTAAACAATTACTTAGCGCCGATTGGTTCTTAAGTAATTTTCACGTGATATCCAGCTGACCTTTACGAACAAAAGGAAAGGAATCTGCCGCTCGTTTCAGCAGACGTTAGTGGGGGAGGAAAGATTGCGTGACGAGCCCAAAGAACGTCTGCGAGGAGGCTAAGATCAACTCCTGACTCGTCCCAGTCGTCTCTCTTATCTCCTGTTAATATTTAGCGCGGCCGAGGGGAGCGCAAGGGGTGATGGGAAGGAGGAAAGGCGGGAGACGACTGGCAGATCCTGTTTCCAAGATGGCGGACAGAGCAATGGCGGCGTTTTGATGAAATAGGCGCTATTAAAAGAGAACGCTTTCCGCCGCCCTTTGAAGCTAAAATCTGCTCTGCCGTAAACAATCGCGAGGTTTTGTTTACAGTCAAAGTCTTATTTGCACACCACACAACTCTTCTACGCAGTTCTACGACGATTGCCGTTTACTTCTGGTACAGAGACCTCAGACTAACTAGATCGTTTCCAAAATACTTCCCTTAAGCGTCTACGAACTTGTATTTATTTCTCATTTACACGAGAAAGTAAAACTTCAACTGAAAGCTACGTTAAACGTCTGTTTCCTTTCGCTCTGTGGTGTCGTACAGTTTTCTGTGGAAGTGTTGTGATTATTTGGGTCAAGGGGTCAAACTGATCATGACAGCTAAATTTAAAATCTCATATTTTTCAAGGATTCAGGCCTTTATATCTCTCAATGAACTTACTGCCGAAAAGTTGTAGCCTTTGCAGTGCCAATTTATTCTGGAAACGAGCGGCTCAGCTAAAATTGCAAAACCCGGCCAGGAATATAAATTACGTAGCATTCGCGGCACTCAAATCACACAGAGAAAATGACTCGCACACTTACACGACGACACATCAATATTGTAATACAAAATTAAGGTTTAATTTAGGGATCCATACCTCTCAATAAATACAAAATCGTACTTCCTCTCTTCAAATGTTCAGCGCGCGTTTCTGCTTGTAAGCTTATGTCGTCGAAGGGTTGTAAACATCGCGAGTAACTCGACTTTAGCAAGCGTCTTGACCGGTTCGCTGATGTTCTATTAAATACACCCGTAAAAAATGCCTTTCTAACGGCCAGACATCACTGAAACTTCGTCAACTACGCCATTCCATAACTCTGAGTGCATGGAAAAGAAATAATCGAAGAAAAACGGCCTCGCGCAACTTTTCGACTCTTGGCACAACTTTTCGACACAGGATCTGCCAGTCGCTTCTCTCCTTCGCTTTCCTCCTTCCCAGCATCCCCCGCGACTTGCGACTCCCAACAAAGGACTTCTCTTCTCGTTAATATTAACAGGAGACAAGAGAGACGACTGGGGACGAGTCAGGATCAACTCAGTATTTTTAAAACTGCAGAGCGACTCCAAAGGTGCATGAAGCGAGCTGTCCATTGTCATCTTGAATTGATTGTACGTAGTCACGTACCTTACACAGGAGTATAGCACAAGATACATGATTATGTTTAATGCTCACCTGCAACGTCTACGATAATACGTCCTGGATACTTAGCCAATAGTTCCATGAGGCTTCCAATCACTCCTAATGTCAGAGGGTTACCTCCCACATACAGCTCTTCAAGATGTTTCAGGCTACTGATATCCTCTATACAAAGTATTTTCAGTTTGTTATTACTCAAGTCTAGCACTTGAAGTTTCTTCAGTTGTTTGATACTTGTAGGTAGCAAATACAGTTGGTTGCTATCCACATGCAAGCGAATCAGGTTGATCAGTTCAACAACAATTTCAGGCAGCTGTGCCAGCCTGTTGTGGCTTAAAATTAGCGTTGTGAGATTTGTCAGCGGTTTTGGTATTGCTGTGAGATTATTGTGTGAGAGGTCAAGTATCTTCACCTCCGTCAATTCTGTAACAGTGTCTGGAACTCTTAACAATTTCCTTTTTGCCAAAACTAAAGCCTTGCTGTCTTTATGTATTTTCTTGCTTAGTTCAGCCGCTGAAATATTTGCCATCCATAAATTATACCCTACAAAATAAAACATTGAACATTCAAGTATAAGTATACTTTTTCTGATACTTTTTAGATAAAGATGCTTTATACATCCCATAAAGGCACAGCTACAGTGCAGATTATAACTGGGGAATAAATGGAGGGGAGGGGAGGCTGATAACCGGGATTTAAGGTATTCCTTTAGCTTATGCAGGTGACAAAAGACCAATAAATAAACTTATTACATAGAGAGCAAAATATCTGCATTCCATAAATTATACCCTACAAATAAAACATTGAACATTCAAGTAAGTATACTTTTTCTGATACTTTTTAGATAGAGATGCTTTAGACATCCCGTAAAGGCACAGCTACAGTGCAGATTATAACTGGGAATAAATGGAGGGGGGCGGATAACCGGAATTTTATGGTATGGTAGTGTCGGAAAACGTGTGCGACCAAGTAGCAATTAGTTTTTGCATTGTATCAGATGGTTGAGTAAGTGGCACAAGGTTTTTAAGCCAATCGTAGAGCATAGTAAAGCAAAATAGCAATTGCGGATTATTGACACTCATTTGAAAACCGCTCTAAGCAGCACAATTTATTGCCAATCCAACTCACCTACTGTTAAGAATAGGTTTTCCACATTTTCGTCGGTTCTTGCTGACACTTCCATAAACAGATCAAGATTATTGTCATCTGCATAAGACTGAGCATCCTAAATAATCAAAGTCAAGAAATTAACATATCCCAGTGGTACTTTGAACAACGAGGCACCCAAGGGGGAAGATACAACAACAACAACAACAACAACAAGCTTTACTGATTAAGTCTTAGGTTAAAAATACATAGATTTTCACCTCCAGCAAATTAGCAGGGCTATTCGAGGCGGTAGGAAGAGGGGGGAGGGGTGGGGATCACCAGGTCTTTGTGGGAGTTCGTTTACCCTTAGGAGATGTACATGACTGCTTATGGCAGGTTAGAAATGTAGTGTTTGTATGTGGCTGGAACCATGACTAAGTGTCTGCTGACCGTAGTTGTCTGTAACTGAAATTCAACAAATCCAATTTGCGACGCTTTTCTGCATTTCATGCTCATCAGATTACAACACATCAATAACGTTTTTGATTGATTGATTGATTGATTGATTGATTGATTGATTGATTGATTGATTGATTGATTTCATTCCTTCGTATGGGATTCATAAACATTGCAAGGTGGAGATTGCGCAATACGGACTGTAAATCATCTTTAAGTAAATAAGCCTGATAAATAAGCCTGATAAATAAATAAATAAATAAATAAATAAACTAGTAGTAATCACAGATTAAGAGTGCGTTCGACAGGTTAATCTCAAACAGAGGATGTTCTCAAGTGGTCACGAACGAACTTGGAGTATTTGCTTTCTGCTGATCAATATGAAACCTGTTGGCCTTGGCAATTTGATTGGCTTGATATATTATTTTTATTGATAATTGTGCAAGGAAGTATAATTTTGAAATGGTGGAACGATATGCCCGAATATATATACATTTAAGTTGAGTAAACCATTTTTCAATTGAAGTGCAGCCCAGTGTGTTTGCTTCATGTGGCTGAAAGCTAATTGATAGTAAAGGCCTGGGACTCTGGGAGATAGCCATCACAATAAATAACACTAATGAATACATTATATTATAGAGGCACAAATTGCTACACTGACATTTCTTGAAATTTCTTGAAAATAATTCAAAACGGTATTTAAAACATAGGCACGCAAGGCGTGCGGGAGTTATTTATTATTATTATTATTATTATGGTCCACACTATAAAAACGATCGAAAACGGCATCAGCGTTTTCCAAGGTCTCCGTTTTCATCAACGCACACGAAAAACGACGGGCATTCAAAACGGTGTGTTTTGATACCATCCCGTGCAAGTATTGATAAAATTCATGTTGTTTATCCCAAATTAAATATATTTTATCCTTCTTTTCCCATTTGCATGGATCGTGATAGGGCTAAAAGAAGAAAATAATTGTACAGGAGTTTTTAGGCAATATTTAAACTGAACGCAAAAATAGCTTATGATATGAAATAAGGATGGGATAAATTATCACATGGGTTAGAGAAGAAAAACAAAACTATCATGTTACATCGATTTCAGAAGATAACAAAAGTATCATATTACATGGCTTTCGGAAGAAAAACAATAGTATCATGTTACATATGTTCGCGAGGAAAACAACATCATCTTATACGCTTGGGAACAAACAAAGACAAATGCCATGTGTAGGAAATCGACCCACACAGAAGGGAAAAATAGCATTATAACCATAATTTCCTTTCATTTCTGCAATATCACATGGTGCACGTGCGCACAACAACATCAGGCATCTGATTGGCTATGATTAACTTGAACTTTGTACCGGTACAAGTAGCTAACAGTACGTGATAAAGTCCTTTTGCGTACCTTTCCAACAATATTCACAATCTCTAATAACTTCTCGTGCACAAGTCTAAGCTATGTACCAGAAACAGCGATCAGAACAGAAATACCAGCTTAAGAATTTGACACTTTTCGTGAAAACAGCAAAATGTAAAAGCAAAGCCTGTAAATCGCAGTAGCACAGTGATTGTGCATATCTTTCTATGATTAATTTAAACTTTGTACAGGTACAAGTAGCTACAGCGAACGCGTTCTAGGAACGCTAGGGAACGGCAAAGTGGAACACTATAAAAGGAACGCTAAGGGAAGTCAGGGAACGCTAAGAGAACGCTAAAGGAAACGCTTTGAAAAAACGCTAAGAGAACGCAAAGTGACGCTAATAATGCGTTCTAGATTTTAAGGGGAACGCGTTCAAGCGATCTGGAAACTAAAGAGAACGTGTTCCGATATTATACAGCGGATAAAGCGCATCAAACGTCCCGACACAAGATTGTACCGTGTGTTATTTGTGTTCCTGAGATCTCAAGTTTTCGGCAGGCTCTTGCCATCTAAATTGCCACGAATGGTAATATTTTTATCATGTAATATTTCAACAACGAGTGCGAGTGTTTCATTGGGTTTCTAAACACGAGAAAACAGATGAAAGCACGAAAGCCGCAGGCTGAGTGCTTTATTGTTTTCGAGTGTTTGGAACCCAATGAAACACGAAGCACGAGTTTTTGAAATTACTTCTCCAACAAAGAAGATTACATAATCTTATCCCTCTTATGAGCATTGCCTATTCAGATAGACTAGTCATTTGGCCACTGAATTGGTAGTGATTAGCACTATTTGTTCTCGTTGTGCTAGAAACATTCCTTGGTGCTTGTCACGAGTTTTTGCCTGCATACATTACGTAGAGCTTGACAAACAAACCACATTTTCGTTAAGCGTCCGGTCGAGTGATGCCGGCGCGACTGCTTACTGCGGAGTTTTCGTTTGAAGAAAAAAGTTCAGCATTTGAGCCAACTGGGAACTGAGACAGCTGTCTAGCTAGAGCACTATACTGATACGGGATAAGGTAAATTGGAAAAGTTTTAAAGCCGAAACGAGACAGCGCGAAAACGAGGCCAGGAGTCCCTGAAAATCTTCTGGGGGGGGGGGGGGGGGGGCTAGATTGGTGTTCAAAATTTCTCAAATTTTCTTGGCTTGGCACGAGATTAGGAGGCGAGAGATTAGGAGGCGAACGCAATAAATAAATATGGGCAAAACAGCTTATCTCTGGAAGTTAAGGATCGCCATAGCCAGAAATGATGGTTTATGTTAGAAGCCTTCCTTAGCAACAGGTCAGTGAGGTGTGGTACTTAATTTTGACCCCCCCCCCCCCCTCCCCTATCTGATATACTAAGCATGTTATACATCTACAGCGTAGAACATGCACAAATTACCTCATATGTCACCACCCTTCCGCTTACAAAGTCTACTTTATTCCCTGCAAGTGCGATGAAAATGTTTGGACTGTCCTGTTCCTGAAGCCTTTTAACCCAAGTCTTTGCTTTTTCAAATGTACGTTGATTTTGTTATATCATACACAACAATAGCAGCATGTGCTCCTCTGCAGTGCATTATACTTCTACTGTCAAATCTTTTTATTGCCAGAAGTGTCCCATACAGCAAGTTTCAGTTCCATGTCATGATCCAGAGGTACTTTCTTAGCAGAAAGTGCAGCTGAAAAAATAAATTAAAGCAAAAAAATCTAAGTCAATATTATTAATTTTAACTAGATGGTCACAGATAATAAATTTTAACTTGTACAATTTTACTGCAATTTTTCAATGACAAGCGAATTCTGAAGTTCAAAACCCAAGTAATGATTGCATTGTCACTGCCATCAATCATAATTACAACGACAACCAACTGACCCTGAAAAAAGGAAACAAACACGGACGTGACCTTTTAAACCCGTTGAATATAACATTGAGCTTCTGTTTTCCTGAGATGTCCATTAAAATGATTGACAGCAGCGAAAAATTCAACTGTTGATACACTGTATAGCAAGGTTAGAGCAAAGGTGCAGTAATGGATCTGATTGAAAGAAAACTTCTCACCTCCAATAGTGGAACCGATAACTTTGTTAATTGGTCCTTCAACAAATCTGTGCATCAACCAGGATTTCCCTACACTATTATCACCTGTTCAATGAAACAATAAAAAAGGTTTGAGTAAACCACTTATCTATTGTAACAGGGATCAAATAGAAATTAAGTGATCAACAAGTATAATCTCCAAACATGTTAATGGTTAGCGCTTTAGACGTTGAATAGAGCGGTCTGGGTTGAAGAGCTGGCCAGGGGCATTGTGTTGTGTTCTTTACTCTCACACTGCCTGAGCTCTCCACCCAGGAGTATAAATGGATACCAGCAAAATTAATTGTCAGGGCAACCTGATAAAAATTCCACCCTACCCAGGGGTTACCTATGATGGACTAGCATCCCATCCAGGGAAGAAGATTTACTCCTAGTCACTTCATGCTATGGAAACTGGAGTTACGTGCTGGCCTGAATAAGCCACTTATAGGCTACACAGACTTTAACTTATTTTTGTTGTCTTGAGAACATAATTTACTCTCACATATACAGGGCCTCAGCTGGGAAACCTGACGTCTTTGTCTGACTAGTGATTAATCGGATGGTAATATATAGAAGAACCCAATAATATTGTTTGTTGCAGCAAGAAGTGAAGCGGCCATTTTGTACTGAAGGATTTTGTACTTTTCTTCAACTTGAATGTATGCTTTTGACGATGATAATGAACTGAGTTAGTCAGTCTCTTTTTCTTTTTGTATGACGTCAAAATTTATTAATTAAAACAAAATTATTACTACATGTCCTTCTTGCCTGTCACCATCACAGCGTTCAGAAGTATTTATTGTGTATTTTTCTCACTATCTCTATTCTCATTGGCTGAGAGCATACAGCTAATTCATGTCATAATCTAGAGACACTATGATTTACCGTAGAATTCCGATAATAACGGCCCCCGTTATTTTCGGATTTAGCAGGCCAAAGGGGCCGTTACTTTCGGGTAGCCGTTATTTTCGGGTAGCCGTTACTTTCGGATGCTTAGAAAACGTTTGTAATTCAGCAGTGGTTTTACACAAAGAGGACGCATAACAGACATAAAAAAGGTCATTCAGGTTGCATGCTGGTTATTCATTATCCATGTAAACAAAGTAAACTGTAACAAAAAAGGCCCAAATGTTCGTATACTATACGTCGAAAATATTGTTCGTATTATATGACAACTAATTACTGTGATCTGTTTTTATACCCGTATGTCTGTTTCAAACAGGATTCAGTTAAGCTTAAAATAAAATCACAAATGATTCAGTCTGTACTTTGATACCGCACCTCTTGAAATGTTACATTAAATACAAAATATCTGTGCAGTGGGGTTTTTTTAGTGGTCATTTTTAAGGGGCCGCTATTATCGGGGGGGGGGGGGGGCGTTACTTTCGGGGGGTCGTTACTTTCGGGGGTTTAATAGCAAGGTAAAAAATTAACGTTACTTTCGGGTAGCCGTTATTTTCGGGGGGCCCGTTATTATCGCAATTCTACGGTATCATATAATTACGCGTCATATCTACTGATAATAGGTTTTATGCATGTCGATTTACATTATGCATGTGTAAAACGCATCATTCATTTGGCTTCATTAGTGGCAGAGGAAAAGAAATTAAGATATTCCACAATCCGCAAAGGAAAAAGCTACAAAACGCTGCAAGGCAAGCCCGAAATAATTAATTAGTTTTTGAAACGTATAATAAGAATTTATTGCTGAATTCAGTTTTCGCATGATAGCAAAATTACCAAGGCCAAGGTTTGCGTTATCTGCCTCAGCCTTCGGCTTTGACAGATAACACTAACCTCGGCCTTGATAATTCAGGGGCGCCCAACGGATCGTTTCGGTGGAATATCTGTTCGGAAGGCCTATAATCGCCTCAGATATTCGGTTAAGGAAATATCATCTCAGTATAACTTTTTAAATATGGGAAAATTGATGCCTTTTGTTTTCGGAGAGATACAAATGTCGTTTTGGGTACAAAAAAAGGTCAGCTAGGATTTTCGGAAAGGCAAAAGCAGCTTATAAATTCGGGTAATAAGATTTCAATCCCTAAAATTTTCTGAAGTTTGAAAGTTCAGCTAACGTATCCGAACAGATACATATTTCTTAGCGTTTAAAAATAAGTCATTAAACTGCACAAAAAAACACAATTGTTGGGTGCCCCTGATAATTCTCGCTATCATACTCAACCTCATCCAAAAATTGTTAATAAAATATCACTGATGAGTTAATTATTCTTACCTGCTTTCCCGGGGGGGGGGGGGGGGGGGGTACTCGCCAAAATGTTTGGTGGGGGTGTGCGGCCCGCTTCTTGAAACCCTTACCCTATTTCAGACCAAAATATGTGATTTTTGATACCCTATTTCAGACCTGACCAAAAATCGATACCCTATTTCAGACCTATAAAATTAGTACACGTGTCTAATACATGACTTCAGCTACCCAGGAATGGGTTCCATTTGCGCAAACATTTGAAAAGGGCTTCAAATTCCCCGATGTTAATGGAAAAAAACAGTTTCGTCTAAAAGCCAAACCAAATTCCAGACCAGAGTGCACAAAACATACCCTATTTCAGACCAAAACGGTCAAAATCTATACCCTATTTCAGACCAAAACGGCTCAAAAACCATACCCTTTGGGGCGGCACATACCTATATAGCTTATATAAGGGAGTACCCCCCCCCCCCCCGGGCCTGCTTTAGACCTCCCCTTTTGCTAACCAACAGATTTAATTGCTAGTCACTGTGGCTTGCAATATAATAGCGTATGTTGGTTACATGATACAAAATGGTTTACATTAATGTTATTTACAGTATATCAAGGCATGTGCAAATTATTATATAAAGACCAACTCTACTAACGTGAACTCTGCTTTAAACTGCAAATAACGAAAATAAGAATACGAAATATAATTTTAAATTAAACAGTAAACCATATTGGATAAATCTGGCCACAGATGCGGCAGGTTTAATTGAATCAAGGCTAAAACTCATAACTTCTGATAACTTACAACACATTTGAGAGATCTTAACAGGTTAACTATGTCTAGCAAACATGGGAGAACAAACAAATTATGCCACAAATATCAATTAGTGGATAAAACTAAAGAACACATCAGTGTATGTAATAATACTCACCCAAAAGTACCACTTTAAATGAGCTGAGTTCTCCCTGCCTAGCTACAATTCCGCTCTTTGACTTGTGCCCTGCAATAATTGGTGCTATGCCTGCCATCTCTCAGAGCTTGGAACAATTTCACCGTCAAAAGATATTTCAAGTTTGGATGAGTTCTGTCAGGATAAAATGTTGTACCACCACATGACACACCTAGAAATACCAATACCATGAGTGAGTACAACTGATGTCACATTAAGGTTGGTTACCATATCAAATAAGCAGCTATTAATGTTTTGTCCCACCAAGGGAAGGCCAGTTATGCATCAGTCAATTCCAGCAGTGCCCATCCCCCCAGGCCAACCCCTGGGCACATTTTCTTTTTCAAAAACATGCCATTGCTATGTCACGATATTTTAACTTCATTTTTTCGAAGTGCAAAATCACCTTCAAATTTAAGAAAGCCTCAAAATAACAGTTTAGGTAGAAAAACACCAAAGAGGTGATAAAAAATCATACAGGAACAAGGATGGTTAAGGATGGAGAAGATTAAGACGGATTGCGAACGATGAACTTGAAAAAATTGGCACTTTTTGAGGATGCGCCATCCGTGACGTAGCTCCTTTAACATGATAACTAAATTTTACATACACGTGAAATGATAGACTAAGTATTTATGAAGAGGGACAATGTGGGGTTTGCATCGCGGTTCTGAGCCATTTTTCTTACAGTTTTAAGGTATTTAGATCCAAAACTGCGGTATTGCAGTTTCATCCAATACGACGGTACATGGTTTTTCTAGCATTTTGAGCAGTGGTGTTCGGTAAAAGTTCTAATTTTGCACGGTATTTCGATGAGGGAAGTTTCCTTAACAACGTTAGTAAGAGGAATAATTTTTCTCGAGTTTCCGTGCGGTTTTCGGTATTTGAAATCGTGCAGGTACGTGCAGGCTTGGCTAGGGGGTGTGGGATTACAATGTATTGAGCCCCCCATCTTTTATTCCGGTATAAAGTAGCGTGTTCTCGGTGCCAAGCATCAATTCACTTGTGATTCCTTCACTGGTTAAAACATAAATCTTTTTTAAAACTAGAAGTTCTCAAAGAGAAGTGAAGTGCTGCGTCCCTTAAAATCCTCCCGCAAGCTACCACAACAACAACAACAACCATTTATTTGTACCCAGAAAGGACAGGAATAATTACAATTGATATTAAAAAAGTAGAGGGTACGGCCTGCCCAAAATAACCATAGGGGCTTTTACTTTAATAGTTATAGTAGTAGTAAAATGAGTTTTATTTGAAAATTATTATTTAACATTTTTAATTCATTATCGGTTGGTCAAGTTTCAAATTTATTTGTTTGCCCCATTGCTTCTTACAATTCTCATTATTACATAGTATTGAAATTATTGGCAGGAGATCCCATCAAGTTTTCTCAAACTTTTCCTAGGGGATCCCCGTTTACAGATTCTATTGTAACTATCTAAAAATTAATAACATGGCAATAATATTCATTTTTATGATAATTAATGAGATTGAAATTAAGACGGTCAAGCAGTTTCTCGGTCCGATTGCACCATTTCATCACATGACAGAAATATAGTTTATAGTTTGTTGATTACGTTTACTCTGTCTCTATTCTTCATCTCACCCGCTAAGCCGCCCTAGACTTGGTGTCAGAACCGGGATTTCAACGAGTGAACCCCTTGGAAGACAACTGCTGAGCTTTAAAACCAAGGAACTTTCATTACGACGTGACCTTTGGGACGAACACAAGTATGCCGAACCTCGAGCGGCCAGAGCTCAACTTGAGCGGGAATATCTCGGAAAATTTTAAGAATTTCGAAGTCCGTTTCAACGATTACTGTGTCCAAGCAGATTACCGTGACCTCGCAAAGGACCCAACGACAGAACAGGCAGCTCAATACAAGAAGCCCCAACTCGAAATCGCCGCACTTCGATCGGCGATGCCAGACGAGGCACTTCAAGTCGTCCGATACACTATAGAGCCTCAGATAGCGGCCGGGGATAGAAACAAACCTTGGATTTGGATGGAGAAACTCCGCCTTCCCTATACGGGATCAACCGTGGGAGCTCACTCATGGCAGACAGATTCAAGTTTTGGGGTCCAATCTCCTAACGAGTCGGTACAAGCATGGGAAGTTAAGATTAGACAAGCTGGAAGTCTGTGTTCTTGTGAAGCCTCAGCGACGAAATGTACCGCGAGAAATTTGTATTTGGCCTCCGTAATGATGCTATGTGGGCCGAGCTGCTTAAAACTCACCTCAAGCCCGACAACACGGCCAAGACCATGGGAGATGTGGTGACGGAAGCAAATGCATTGGAGTCAGCCCACACGGGCAAGCAGTCCCACAGCCTACTCCGTCAACGCCGAGCAGCACTCCCCCCTCAGGAGCCACCTCCCACCTGCAGGAACTCCTCCATGGCCCTCCGACTGAGGAGACAAGTAACCACACCCAACCACATGTGCTGGTCCTACTGCTACAACAGCCAGGCACGGAAAAGCCCCCAGCCAATGAGACAGAGAGCTCTGCGACTCAACTGAGCCAACTCAAGCAACAATACTGAGAGCTCTGCATCTGAAGCCAACCAAGTCAGACCTTCTGGATCCACACTCGAAAGTGCCACTTCAGAGACTTCCCCAGTAAACACAAGAACGCGAACCAGGATAATTAAGCCTCCTCTGAGGTTCAGACTATGAACTGACCTAGTATGGTCTACGTTAACTGACATTTCTTGCCTTACTCTTTAACTTGTGTATTTTGCCATTGTTGTAAAAAACCTTTTCTTTTTTACAAGAGGGGAGATGTTGGGAACTAGGACCGAGACCCTCTCGGTCGATTGCACCATTTCATCACATGGCTTATAGTTTGTTGATTACGTTTACTCTGTCTCTATTCTTCATCTCACCCGCTAAGCCGCGCTAGACTGTACGTGACTTTCAGTGAGAATTTCCCATAATTTGTTCTATGATATTTCACGTGTAGTTTCATTGCTGATCTCGTGTGATAAATAGATGTTATTGAACTAGCGTGAGGTCCGTATTGGGAAAATATTGGTCGAGTTCTTTTTTTGCAAGTTTATGGACCGAGCCGAAGGCGAGGTCCATAAACTTGCAAAAAAAGAACGAGACCAATATTTCCCAATACGGACCGAACAAGCTAGTTCAATAAAGTTTTTATTATAATGGCTTTTTTAAAAACTTGCTGATAAATTAATGCAACCATTCTCGGCTAACGCGCGCGCGCCAAGCTAAGCATAGTCTTGCATTTTCAGGCCACTTTGCGAAAAGTTAACCGAAATTGTCCGCCAGACACGAGGAAACATGTTTCTACTTAATAAAAAACAATTTTGCAAAATACGGTCCGTATGACCAAAATATCGGTCCGTATTGCAAATACGGACCGCTCAGGGAACCAATCAGAATGTTCCTTTTCGTCGTGGACCAGTTTGCCATATAATAAAGTGGTGTATATCATTATTTTGTAAAAAGTAATTGTTAAATGTGTTTGGCAATGTGTTTTTTCTTTATGAGTACATAAAAAGACTAATCAAAAAAGTGTTTAGTTCAAATGTCTAATACTTTTAGTTGCCTAAATAAAGGTTTTGTAGATTCACGAAATTTTGAGAATGTCATTAGACGAATTATTTTTTTCTGTATCTATGCAGGCTTTAAAATCTTGATCGTGAATAATTACTTCCCCATACAGTATTACAATATGTTAAATATGGGTAAATCATTGTAAAGTATATACTTTTTAAGTTACTTACGTCTAAGTAGTGTCGTAATTTGGCTATGATGCCTGATATAGCTTGATATCTTGTTAGTTAATATATAATTTATATGATTTTTCCATGTCATTTGTTCATCAATTTTAATGCCAAGAGATTTTGTCCATTTAACCATAGTTAGCTATGATTTAACCTGATTTAACCTGCTCTATTTTTTGATTGTTGATTGTGACTGTTACTACTAGTGGAGTGTTTATTTTTTTCCTACTAGTTTTAAATATCACAAAACTTGTTTTACTAACATTAAACTTTAATTAGTTTTTTGGAATTTAACCATTGTGATACTTTGCTAATCTCTTGATTGGTAATTTGTAGCATTTGATTAATATTTTTGTGTTCAGGAAGAATAAATTTGTGTCTTCTGCAACTAGAAAGAGCAAAAATAAAAAAGAGCAAAAATAATATTAAATCAAACGTAGTTATTGACTAATTAAATTATAGCCGAAATAATTCTTAGAGCCATGTGAACTTTACAAGTAATATTGATTATTATATGGGGCTCTCCTCGAAAAGCCCATTAGGGTTTAAGAGAGCTCCCGTCCATTGTTGAATCTATCTTTTTTAGAGCAAATAGCTGGGCAAATAAAGGTTGATTGATTGAGTCTCTGAAAATCGACTGTAAACGTTAACAATGGTAGCTCTTTTCTTCGCTTCGGCAGTCAATCATCATCAATCAATCAATCAATCAATCAATCAATCAATCAATCAATCATCAATCAATCAATCCTTTATTATTCACGTGTTACCTAGCAGTAAAGTATTTACATTGTACGAAGACCACGGGCAATGATTACGCTGGACATCCATTTGTTTTCTCGTAGATAGCTCTCCTCGAGGTTGTAGAGACATGTTGATGAATGCTTCCTCGAACAGAAGTAACGGATCAGCTAAAGCGACTTGAATTTGGTGAAGATTTGTTCACACATTTGATAGGATCGCGGCTCCTAATAGAAGCGTAAACAGACTAATTACATTGCATGACGAGCCCAAAGAGCGTCTGCGTAGGAGGCTAAAACAGACTCAGTACGCTATTCGAAAATATGTGTGGAATGAAACGTTCATAATCTAGATCAGCAGTACTACACTTGATCAAGTATCGCTTGACAATATAATTGCGAGAACCAGTTTCATTTAGAGAACTTTTTATTCCAACAAACAAACCTCAGTTTTCATGAAGATTTGTTTAAAGTTGATAAGATCGACAAATCAGTCCGCGTGACTGCATGTTAATTCCGAGAAGCGCTGGCGAAGTTTCATCGAAATCATGCATTTGATTATCCGATCAGATTTTACACTTTAAATATAAACTAAACCGATCCACAAGCATTCAATGCGTAAACAAATCTTTTTCTTTTCAGTTCATGAAGATTTGAATTGTGAGTTCGTACGCCGGGCGTACACGGTAGTAAACAAAAGCGTGCTTGATCGGCCGCCGATTCGAAGATCCTATCGATCGTGATGTCTTGATCAATTATTTCTGTACTATTTACAGTTTTTTGACGGCCTCTCCTCTCGCGAGAAACGCGTCTCGCGAGACGGTGGTAACTTTACACATTTGAGCGGCACTTTAAATATGGGTATTTGATATACTGTGTCGAGAAAACGGAAGTTGAAAACTGCACAATTTACATGATTATTGTATAACTGGGGTATACGCCATACCCCAGCCGTTTTCTCAACACTGGTAGAACCAACATGTAACCTATACGATTACCAAACAAGAGGTGGTCTTTCAGGTGCTGGTATTTGATTTTCCCTCAGTTTGAATTTGGGGCTGCAGGGCCGTAGCTAGCGGGGGGGCAAGGGGGGCAGTTGCCCCCCCAAGAATGGGTAATGCTTTCTGAAAAACGAAAACTGCGTATGTTTTTTTCGCGTTCAAACAGCCGCCTTCTTGATAAAAATATATGCCAAGGGTCTTTCAAAAACAAGATTGAACATTTCAAAGGCTTGGTACTCTCCCCAGATTTTGCTCGGCATATTAAATCAAGATGATGGGGAACGAAGAGGCGAGAACTTCTTACTTCTTAGGTAACTAAGTAAGTAGTTATATTTTGACTGTCCGGTACCATACTAACTTGAACATTTACGATTGATTGAGAAATCTATTTTTGGAGCGGAAATCCAACTGGAGACATCTTTTACACACGAAATAGACTAATGTTTAGTGTACTAAGGCCGATATACGGTATGTATCAAGTTAACAAAACCCGGAAATATTGCTGTAAGCACTAAAAATACCTGTCATTTTACACTTGATCGAGATGGATTTTTTGACAAAATATCTCATGGAGAATGCTGAAAAATAGCATTTCCGAGCCTCTAGATTTCAAAATTTTCGGAGGGGGCATGTCCCCAGACCCCCCTAGCGGCTCGCGCCTTCGGCACTCGCTTCATTGCCCTCCCCCCCCCATTCAAAAAATTCTAGCTACGGCCCTGGGCTGTCATTTTGGAGAAAGGTCTATTCCATTGTGGTTCCTGACTCTGTGCTTGCCCAAAATATTATGCAAATATACTGCAAAAAATTGTCCTATTTCTCCCGGTCCTCCCAACACCTTGGGGAACGAAAATATCAACGTTCCCGTAAAGTGTCCCAACTAATTGTGTCTCTGATTGTAGCTCTGTCCTTTATATAATCCCTCAAAAACATCAAAATCTGAATAACTGCCTTATCTTTCGATCGAACCATTCATGTGTGTCTTGCAAAGCAGTCGTTCTGGAAAGCAAACAAGCTGAATTTTGACCAACAATTGAGTCGAGTGTGCGCCCGATTGTTTGCACTAACGTCCTTAACACTTTATCTACATCAAACACCTCTTACCTTTGGAAAAGACAAACTTTCTTTCAAACAAACCCCGGATTTATGTACTGTCGATTCATAAACTACTTCCGCCGTTAATGCTGCCAGGCAGCTAAGCCGTGCAATTTTTAAATTAAAAAACCGCCCCAATATCTCCCCACTGCCTCCTACGCAGACGCTCTTTGGGCTCGTCACGCCACGTCGTCACGCCACGTCGTCACGGAAAGATTGCGCAACGAGCCCAAAGAGCGTCTGCGTAGGAGGCTATCTCCCCACCCGATCGTCGCTAGTTTTAAATAGCGGGGGAGAAGCGTTGCGTGACGACTCAAATAACGGCTGCGGACCAGCCTCGTTGGAACGAGGTTGGCTGCGGACTATGGGGCGCCAAATGGACAAAAATTGTTTTCCAAAATTATGTGAATATTGTATAAATAATCCTGATTATTTCATATAATTCGTCAATCCTTCCTTTTCGTTGTTTGAAAAAATAATTGCATTCTTGACGATTGTTTTCATAAAAAGCAAAATTTATTTTACATTATATCAAATCATTTTCAACCTCTACCTTCAAGAGTTATCCTGGTACCTTTTAGGGTACCTGGGTACCAGAGGTTTATTTCTCTTGTAGATCTTCCGGAGGCGTGGGTCACAATAGAGACTTGAAACCGGAAACCGCGCAAGAAAAGCCTCTGGCACCCAGGGTACTTTACTGCACATTTCAATAACACGCGGACTCTGAAGTTCAAAACCCAACTTACAATTGCGTTTTTCGCTGCCGTCAATCATAAAATTACGACGACAAACAACTCGAATCAACGGACCGTGAAAGAAATCTACCAATCACAATCCACGGGCGTGAACTTTTGAATGGATTACTAAATAATTGACGGCAGCGAAAAACGAAACCGTCGATTGAGCAGTGTTCCCGAGAGTTCGCATGTTATTGAAAGGCGCAGTAAGGGTATTGAGAAGGGAAAAATATGACAACAACTACTTGTCGTTTTAGAAATGATACCTATTAGAGGGGAAAAATTTGAGGCCCACCCACCAAACGAGATTTTGGTACCTTTTAGGGGTTCTTTTCAAATTTCCGACGATCAACCCCGTCACTTTTATATGGGAGTCCCCCCCGGGGGTCAGGTCCGAAAGGGTATGGAAAATGGGTCTGAAATAGGGTAAAGGATTCGAATAACCGGGAGGCACTGACACCCCTACCAAATATCACGAGGAGTATCCACCCTTTCTGTAAGAGCTCAATTTATCGTTAATCTGTTCTAAGAGAAAACAACAAAAATCGATCGCATTTAGCGAACATTTTCAATCACAGAATTTCAGCAGTATACTGGTATAAAATAACAAGGTCAGGATTATCGCACCATTTGACTTCATTACACTCTTTTTCATTTAAGTTAATTAACTTTATGATAACTGCTTAACAGCTGTTCAATCTTGTCAATCTTGTCAATCTTGTAATATAGGCCTTGTTAAGAAACTAACAGCCCTCTGTCCACGTTTAGTTTTGGGCCCAGACTTCGCCGCGCCTTCTTTTGTCAGCGCTAGATACCAGTCAGGATTTACTGGTACGAATTGTACGTGGTCTCAAAAATCTCTTTAAGGGACTGTGCAATAATTATCAGGAGGGGGGGGTTGGAAAATGGGCTTCATGTAGCCAAATATTAGGTAATACCCCCCCTCCTAAAGGAGTGAATTTAGTTATTGCCCCCCCTCTAATCAGTCAGAAATTATGTACGACCCCCCCCCCCCCCCCCCCTCTCACAGTATACACACACCTTTATACAAGTACGCTGCTACATTTTCTTTACACGCACCTGTGGATTAAAATCTTATAACAGAAAGAAGAGCTCCTACTGCATGTTTAATTGTTGGACATCCGCGTCTGGAACAAATATCACCTCCGTAACAATGTT
The DNA here is from genome assembly GCA_029204205.1 of Desmophyllum pertusum. Lineage (NCBI taxonomy): Eukaryota > Metazoa > Cnidaria > Anthozoa > Scleractinia > Caryophylliidae > Desmophyllum > Desmophyllum pertusum. The sequence goes on along the minus strand of MU827876.1, from coordinate 20,426 downwards.
CAACAGAACTATAGCAGAAGGAAAAGGGCATGTGTGTTTATTTTCAGGTCCGGTGAAGGCTTGCTAGGCCCGAAGGCCGGAAAATTTTTCGGCCCCCACCTTATAAATAGGTATGGATTCGCCAATGTAATATGTACTTTAAATAAAATGTTAAGCCTCCCCCCCCCTCTTGAGTGACTTATTTTACCTAGAGCCCCCCCCTCTCCTTGCTTTGATTTTACTTTATGCCCCCCCCTCTGGTTTTCCAACCCCCCCCTCCTGGTAATTATTGCACAGTCCCTAAAGACGCACTCTCTGGCCGAGTTGGGCAATTCTCAGGACTCTCTTGATAATTTTCACAGTATAGTAATAGGAATGAGTAGATACAAGAGAGGATGATCTAACAGAAGGATTCCACGTGCCCCATGATAATTTTTGAAATCTATTACTAGTTTTCGCGCCATGCTCTGTGAAGTTATTTGTATTTCTTCTGATCGAGGCTCCGACATCGCGTTTACTCGAACTGACCAATCAGGTAGCGTGTAACAAAGGGCGAGTTGCACTCTACCAAGAGAGGATGATTTAAGAGAAGGATTCCCCCATCTGGGGCCGCACAGGGAATCCTTCTCCTAAATCATCCTCTCTTGGCATAACTCAATACTCTCTATACTAGTCTTATTTTTTAGCCCGCCGCCATTTGCTCGTTTTCCCCATAATCTGAGAGCCTGGAACATAACTGAGCGTCATCGATATGTGAATTAAGTGAGATTATATAAGGGGTACCGAACATCAGCATCTGATACAAGGAAAACGTGGTTCGAGATACGCTAGAATAAATAACAGTTAGCAAATCCAAGGGAAAGGGATTTACAGCAAGGAGCCCAAAAGTCTGACCACTTTTTAATCAATTCACATTCTTTCGTGGATAGCTAAGGATAGCTATCTTCAGTTTCTGATTGGATGATTGGATAGTCTGCACGTACGAAAGAATGTGAATTGATTAAAAGTGGTCACACTTTTGGGCTCCTTGCTGTAATTTCAGTTAGAGACAGAGCACAATTCGAGATAGTGGGAGACTGCTGTACTTGTACTTTGTCGGTTGTAGCTAAAACAAATAGCTGTCTCCTACACGCTTCAGCATGGAAACTCACAAACTTTAGTAAAATATCAAAAAAACTGAAATTTCACTTTAGCTCCCGATTCCTGATTAACTTTCACTCAAAAAGCTGTAGTTTAGTAATAAGTGTTTATTGGCAAAAATCATAGCACTTGGATTGTGAATTGTGATTTCGTTACAAATTTGGAAGAAAATACTCTATAAAAATAAATATATTGAAATGTACAATCACGTAATGGTATTACATTCAGTAAAAGGAGAAACCTAACTACACTTTATATACTTTTTTTACAGGAAAATCTTACAAATGTGAATTGTAATACTATGACGTGATTTCCATTGTCCGCTGCAAACATTCGACTTTTAAAATTCTGAGATCTAGAGCTTTGGACAGTCGGGGGGAACAAGTGCCGGTTTTGGCAAATCTCCGTTGAAGCACTCGAAGAGTTTTCCGATTCTTATTATCCAATCAAAAACTAGCGCGAGCACTCACGAGTACGCCGAAAGCAAATTACGCTCACATAATCCGTCATATTGCGTGGCAACTTCGGGAACGAAAAATCGCGGGCTGCGGTCCCGTCTCGGATCGCCATCTTGTTTCCCCGACTGTGGAAGATAACAGCTTTCCCAGAATTCAGGCTGATGGAGTTTATATATATGACGATTGTATTTTTCAATGGAATAACAAGTTTCATTTTATAAAAGTCATATAACTATTTTATTCAAATTTAACACTGCTTCCAAAGCACCGAGTACGAACTGAACATTTTTGCCTACAGGTATGATATTATAACAATAAGCTTTCTTGCTAAAAAAGTATTTACACTTGGAGAAAAACAACAGAGAGTCATGAACAGCACGAGTGCTTTTATTATCTCGAGGTGTTCAGTTTTTATAGAAGGTTACATGTACCGCAGGCTCACCAAAAATAGGGACGAGAATTTGTCAGTCTATTGTATTAGTGCCTGTAAAAACACTTTCTTTCTAAGAGGTTATCTTTCATTGCTGGTAGAAACCACACTTTACCAGACTATTATCTTAATTATTTTATGTTAAACTTATTCAAAACCAAGAGAGTATGACTGATCTAAGAGAAGGGCCAGCATTATGCGTACCACTACCCACTATTAAAATGTTTTGAAATCTATTAATTGTGCCATGCTGTGAAAGTTATTTTTATTTCCTTCTAATCGAGGCTCCGACATCACGTTACTCAAACTGACCAATCTGGTAGCTGTCTTAAAATAGCTCAGCCATATGGACTGAAAATCTAAAATAGGGGGCATGCTTGTCTTAGATACTGGTATAGCATATGTGTATACAGCTGTTTCGAGAAAGGTTGTCGGAAAAAGCGCACGCGACAATCCCGAAAGATAATCAAAATAAATACATCAAAGCCGCGATGCCTACTTTTGTTGATTTCCTTTTAGCACTCGCAAACATACATCCATGGCGTCTCGTGCCATTTTCTCAGATTTCCCTGAAATGCTGAAGTCAAGGAACCGTGAACTTAAAACTACCCACAATACCTTTCGGGGATTGTCGCGTGCGCTTTTTTCCGACAACCTTTTCTCGAAACAGCTGTATGTCAAAGGAAAAAAATATGGTATATGAAGTTATACTGGCTTGAACAACTGATTTGTTTGCTGTGGGTAATGCACACCTTGCTTGTTTGTGTCAGTTGTAAATTTTTTTTTTAGATTCTACAACAGATTTTTCAGTGGACTCTTTTCCAGAATAATATACATTGCTGCTTATGTACATTTCGGTGGACATTAAGTGGGTTGCATTTCATTCACTGTGCACCAATATATATGTACAGAAGCTGCAAAATCCAAGCAAAATTATTGCTGACATTTCCTGCTACAAGAGCTTGCCTCCACTTTATTGTCAGTAGGTTTATTTTTTCAATTGACCCATCATATTAAAATGATTTTTCAAATAAATTTATATGACTATTCTTTCTGTTCACATAAATGGGCCTTCTAGCACGTGGCTTGGTAGATCAAACGGCCTAGGGAACTTCACTGGTATCGAAGGGGTCCGGTCTCAAATCTTGTGCCAAGTCTGGATATTTTTTTCGTGTTTCTTTTTCAACTGCTTCATGAGTGAATACTCTGCGGGATCACAAATTTCACTGTCACCAATTTCACTCATGATTTTTTTAATTGCAACAGCGAGCATTTTTTTAGAACAGTTTTTCATCAGTTTTCACATCAGGAGGAATATTTGTTCAGACATTCCAAGCAAGATTTTGAATTTAAAGAGGAATCTACCCATAACTATAAATAATGTTGTTTCAATCTACATGTACATGACAAGAAAATCGGGTATAAAGGGGTGTTGCAGAAACCATTGTTGGTTTGCTATAATTGTGTTATGGTTGTGGTATTTGTTCAGTCAGAATTCGTAAAAAAAATTAAAATACTTGTAAGCACGTATCGATACTTTATTGAAATTCACTTCTTTTTTCAGGGCAGCAAACATTTTATTCATGTAAAATGTTGTGACCATGAGCCAGAGGCTGTCCACTCTAATAAGAATGGCTTCTGGCCATCTAATCCTAAGCAGCCCCAAGTGGCTTTTGACCAGAAACTGACGGTCCTGCTTCAGTTACCTCTTCCTTTATAATTAATGCAGAGTGTCACTGAAAACCATTTACCAGGCACTGCAGTGGTTAGCACCATGGTCTCAATGGCGCTTAACCGTCAGCTGTAAACAGCCAAAAATGTAACTGTTAGTCGTAAAAAAAAATTTAGCTGCAAAAATGTGTTGTAGCCACGGTTTGCCATTTTGAAAGTAGAATTTAAGAGAGTAATTTGACAAGCCTACACTTATTCCCTACACTTGTATTACCGTCACGATGCATTTAACTTTCATATATTTGCAAACGGAGTGTGTCTTTCAGAGATTTACCTCTCTTATACGATATGATCGGATATTTTTTTGTAGATAGTTCTCAGTAGTGGCTAATAATATAGGTTCCTAAGAACTTAAATATGTACGTTTTACAACAATGGAAATTAATTTTTATGGTTTCTGTTAACCATAACGAAAATAAATTAACGAAATAACCGCTAGCCGTAAAAGCCACCACCCCATTGAGACCCTCTGATAGTATTTACTTTAATTTTCTGTTTAAATTTTGAATTGCCTTACCTTACTCCAAAACAAGCCGAAATCAGTCCTTGAGTGTTACTAAAAGTGGGCACAATCTATTAACCGCCAACGAGGAATCAGTTTGAAGTTTTCGCTTTGTATTTGAACGCTGCTTTTAAATTATTCAACTGATGTCGCTGAATTTCAAATGAGGTGTCTCAGACGTCGGGGACACGCACAACGCGAAAGAAAATATAAAAGACAAGAGCTCGAACACGAGCGTTTCTCGAGCAATTAAAGTCAACCTTGGAACCCTAGGGGTAGCGAACAGAAGCTAAGAGCATGGACGTCTGCAATGAAGGTAATTTTTGAGGAGACTGGAGCATTTTTATGGAATTTATTGAGCTTCGAGTGCGGACCATTGGATCCGTTCTCACATAATTGTCGCCGGCCTTTAAATTATTCATAATGGACGGTCAACTCGTCTAAATTATGGCTTTAAACTGGCTCCAGAACACCCAAACATCAAAATAACAAAACACTTGCACAATGTAAGTCCGTTTTAGTTAGGTTCCTTCGAAAATCGCCGCCATGAACATCAACATTGAATATTAATTCGTATATAGAGCCTGGGCCGCCTGCGGTGAAACATCCACCGTAATCCACCGTACGCGTCTCGCTCCACTAGCCCGAAGGAGATGAGGGAAGCGAATTCCCACATCCACTCTGTGACCCCCTTCCGCGGTATGTTTTCCATTTTGTCAGCGGTTCGCCCTTCGTCATCAATAACTAACAGGAGTCTGCCAGCAGTCAACCAACGGTAATTAATAATTACTGCAGTGGCAGTGGAAAAAGTTTTGAATAAAACATTAAAAATTTCAGATCACATTTGCGTGTTCAAGGCTATCCAGATAAAACTGGTCAACAAAGTCCTCGTAGAAGTCGTATTTATAAATAGAAAGTCAGCACTTCTACAGAAACAAAAAGTGCAAAAGATAAAATGCCTTTTGTCACACAATACAACCCCAGTGCATAGCCTGCGTGGCAGGCGTAGAAAGGGGAGGGAGGAGAGAGCGCTCGCGCCCGAATTCCCCTCCTCCCTCCCCTTTCTACGCCTGCCACGCAGGCTATAACCCATGCATGCGCCATCTCAGGGGTAATTTTAAATGAGCAAGTAGTGGCACCCGGGGGGGGGGGGGGGTAACTTGACCGATGTTTGGGTATAGGGGAGAGCCGCCTGAGGGTTTGAAAACCTGACCCTGTTTAGGACAAAAAAAAAACCTTAAATACTGTACCGCTGTGTGAGGGACAACACATCCTCTATTTGTATGAACCCTATTTAGGGTTTGGGAATAAACTTGCGAAAACGTTTGGCAAACGTCTCCGATCTCTAAATACTGTCATAAAACCATATTTTTACGACGACAATCGTGCACCATACACCCGGGGCGGTACTCCCTTTTGTGGCCTATACGGGGACGTGCACCGCTGAGACAGGGTATGGTTTTTGGTCCTCCCAGCCCTGAACAGAGGTATATAATTTCATGCGAGTCTGGTCCTAAAACAGGGTATTGTTTTTCCGGGCTACTGTTGCACGGAGAAGTTTGGGCCGCGATCTTTAGCAGCTCATCACTCAACCATCACAATTCATTTTTCAAGACAAGATAAATGCTATTGTTGTCGGCTATCCTACACTTGTTTTAGAAACAAGTGTTTTGTGGCCCATAACAAAACAAGGGGTTCAGGGTTTCAAACCCTCGCAGGCAGCAACCCTATACCCAAAACATGGGGCCAAGTTACCCCCCCCCCCCCCCCACCGCCCCCCCCCCCCCCCCCCCACCCCCCCCCCCCCCCCCCCCCCCCCCCCCCCCCCCCCCCCCGCCCCCCCCCCCCCCCCCCCCCCCCCCCCCCCCCCCCCCCCCTTGGCCGGAACCATACGCCTGTTTAGGCCCTGACAGGTTCAAACCCTGTTTAGGACAGACTCGCATGAAATTATATACCCTGTCCAGGGCAGAGGAAAAAAACCATACCCTGTCCAGCGGCACGTCCCCATATAGGCCCCGGGTAATGGAATTTAATCCAAGACCAAATCTCTAAAAAGACACGCTTGTTTAAAATAGCTCAAGGTGTAACTACATGTACGCCGTGTCATAGGCTCCGCGGGTGTTATGCCTCCTGCATTTGATCATTAGCGTAACTTGAACGTGCCACTTAGAGAGTACTTACATACAGATTCAAGACAACTTTATTTAAACCTCACTAACATTTATACTTTACATCTTACGCAACGTTATCTAGAATAAATGGGGTGAAATGATGCAAATATAGTGTTGTAGTTTACGCAACAGAGCTTGTATATTTCGGGATCCCGTTTATATCGAAGTCATAGCTAATTATAAATATACTAGTAATACGTGACATCGCAGGTCCTCGCGAAGCTCGGGGAAGTGCCTTTTTTTTGGGTGTGTGTGGAGGAGGGGGGGGGGGGGGGGGGGGGGGGGGGGAGGGGGGGGTGGGGGGGGGGGGGGGGGGGGAGGATGGTAAAGGCCGTCATATATAAGAATTTGGCTGGGGTGGATTACTTGAAGAATAGGGAGGAAGATATCTTTTTTAGAGACAATTTTATTTTATAAATACGAATTTTGCAAGAGTGGATTACTTGGCTTGAATAGGGGCGAAGAGTAGTGTTGACAAATTTGAAGAGATTGTTTTGGAGGGGGGATACTATTGGATGGGTGGTTGTGGATTGGGGAGATGGAGAGGGGTTGTTATAATGAGTCAAAATCTCTGACTATGTATCATGTAGGCCGGGATGGAGAAGAGGACTGATTTTTCTTTTTGGCCAGTCTGTGATTGTGGAGCAGTGGGGAATTTAGGGGAGGGGCCTGGCCTATCATCACCCCCCTTATAGTGAAGTGCAAAACATTAGTTCCCCCCCCCCTTATATGAGGAATGAGTGAACTGAAAGTCTTACCTTAACCCTCCCTATTAATTAGAGCAAGGAAATGCCCATCTCCACTTAACCACCCCCCTCCCCCACCTTTGTGCACTTCTGAATCCGAAACTGGAAATGAATATTGTGTGGTTCCAGAAAATATCCATACCCCCTCGCGGTAGTTTTTTTGGGTTTGAACCAACCCCTGGAAATTCCAAGTTTAGCTTCATACTTTCCTTTAACAGTTTCGGCTTTTGAGATCCCCCTCCCCCTCGGAATTTCCAATGACCTTTCTTGGGGTGGGTATGGTTATTTTCTGGAACTGCACATTTCTTTTGAGCATAGGTAAAATGAACGCATGGACCAAATAGTACTTAATCCAATTAATAAAGAAACCTATAATAATTATATTGTTCATTAATATATTCATTTTGTCAATACTATATATTATAGAAATTGGCCATAACAGTTAAACAACTTTGTATGTTCATTGGGGTACAGTATATTATTCCAAAAACATAAATGTAAATCAGTTACATGGAAGCTGTTTCATCCTCATAAAGACACTAGCAGCTTATTGAGCAACTACAAGCAAACTCAGACTGGATATAAACAAGAATGTGTTTCTTCAGTCATGGAAATTATCACTTCTTCAATCAATTACTGCATATACTCAGTTCCCTGTTGAGAAAAAAATTAAAAGAAATATTGGCCTACTTGTAAATGGAATATTGACTGAATTTTGGCAACAGTCATATACTGGTCAAAAGATAAACAACACAGCAATAAGATGCAATATTGCTAGAATATAGCTGGATAGGTGATTTAACATTGATTTTTCCTACAAAACATAAGAGGAAAATAACATGTAAAAATCATGGTGCTAGTTTGCATGGATTATAAAGACAACTTCAATGCCAAACAGTCCTGAGGAGAATGACAAAAAAAATTTACTCTACAACATCTCCAGATATATATTATACTGTAATATATATAGTCATGCAAATGAAGTTATTATTTACAATTATACAGCCATCTCCTTGATTGATGGCCGACAGAAAATAAATTTGGAGCTAAATAAGCTCCTACAATCGCTTTGTTTCATTGCTGGTTATCTGTGACATCCACAATGCAAGGTGTTGTTTGTAGTTTTTTATTTCCTTCAAAATTCAACCATCAACTAAATTCAAGTAGCGAAAAAACCGTAAGAGGTGCCGATGGGGTGCGACCTCATACCTCATTAATTGAACTTTAAAATCAAGGGAATTCTGGCTTCGATCCTTCAAACCTCGATGCATAAACGGCGTATCACCCGACTATAAAATTACAGAAAATTACGACGCCATTTTGGGAGCCAGCAGTTTAGACAGTTTACATGTAAGCCAAAATCATTGCTAGTTATGTCACCAAAATATCGAAACAAACACCCTAGACTGTATCTTTAATCACTTACCTTTCTTCTGACGCCCTGTGCTTTTTCAATGCTGCTATGAAATGAGAAAAAATCAGGCGAAAAACAACACGATATCATTCGCCTTAGAATCGCGAAACGTGCACAATCGCGTCCCATACTGCAGTTCGGCGACAGTTTACCTGATTCTCTGCAAGGTTTCCAAGAATCGCTGCAAGGTTTCTGAGAATCGCCGGACGAACGCCGTGTTTTTGCTATGCCACCGGATTTTGGTTTCGATTGGAGTTCGCTCGTCTCTCGATATCTGTAATAAATTGTAGCGCTCTTGTACTGTTTTCCCGGCACTTTTCCGTCCGAATGATCTGAAACCACCTCGCTTTTGTAGGTAAAATCTTCTTCGCAATATCGGATCGGCGAATTATTTTCAGACACAAGTCTTCGCGTCTACAATGAAAACTAAGCCATATGTTGATCGTACTTTGAGAAATGCCCGAGTCGTCTTTCCTTTTCCTGTTGTTGATAATGGGATTTAATAAAGCCGGGTTTTTTTTCACAAATGACCCGTATATAAATTTGTTCGATAAACAAACTTGGAGTAAAAATTGTTATTCTTCAGCAGCCGTTCCTGTTTCTACATTTACGTGCTACAAAGATTACGTCGAAGTCAATGTTATTAAGCAAAGAAAAGGGGGTTAAAAAAAAGAACGGCCTGGATTTGAACCGAAAAAAAAAAAAAAAAAAAAAAAGAAGGACCATGTCGGATTTGAACTCACGCCCTCAACCCGAAGATCAGATTTAAAAGTTAGCGCCTTAAGCCATTAGGCCACGAGCGCGCCGTGTGACGTCATGTCAACCCCCAACTCCACAAACAAACAATTAAATAAATAAATAAATATGACCGTAAAGGCCACACGAGAATTGCTCTCGCGTCAGCTCTTGGGGGACAGAATTACTAGTAATACGTGACTCGCAGGCCCTCGCGAAGCTTTTGTTGCCTAGTAACGGGCACGCCTGCGATTTGATCTGCAAGGTTTCCAAGAATCGCTGCAAGGTTTCTGAGAATCGCCGGAGGAACGCCGTGTGTTTGCTATGCCACCGGATTTTGGTTTCGATTGGAGTTCGCTCGTCTCTCGATATCTGTAATAAATTGTAGCGCTCTTGTACTGTTTTCCCCACTTTTCCGTCCGAATGATCTGAAACCACCTCGCTTTCGTAGGTAAAATCTTCTTCGCAATATCGGATCGGCGAATTATTTTTTAGACACAAGTCTTCGCGTCTACAATGAAAACTAAGCCATATGTTGATCGTACTTTGAGAAATTCCTGAGTCGTCTTTCCTTTTCCTGTTGTTTATAATGGATTTAATAAAGCCGGGTTTCTTTCACAAATGACCCGTATATAAATTTGTTCGATAAACAAACTTGGAGTAAAAATTGTTATTCTTCAGCAGCCGTTCCTGTTTCTACATTTACGTGTACAAAGATTACGTCGAAGTCAATGTTATTAAGCAAAGAAAAGGGGGTTAAAAAAAAGAACGGCCTGGATTTGAACCGAAAAAAAAAAAAAAAAAAAAAAAAAAGAAGGACCATGTCGGATTTGAACTCAGGCCCTCAATCCCGAAGATCAGATTTAAAAGTTAGCGCCTCAAGCCATTAGGCCACGAGCCGTGTGACGTCATGTCAACCCCCAACTCCACAAACAAACAATTAAATAAATAAATAAATAAATAAATAAACAAATAAATAAATAAATATGACCGTAAAGGCCACACGAGAATTGCTCTCGCGTCAGCTCTTGGGGGACAGAATTATAAACCCCGCTACGCGAGGCCTTCGGCCTCGCTTCGCGAGGAATAAACCCCGCTACGCGAGGCCTTCGGCCTCGCTTCGCGAGGAATCATAGGAAGCTGAACAATAATGGTTTGATTCTGTAGAATAACACTCGACAAATGACAGGATGGAAATGGATTGCAATATGGATTTTTGAAAAAACGTCAGGATGTCAGTTTTTCAAAGTTTCAAATTTGGCTCGGAAATCTTTGAAATTTTGCAAAAATGTTGTTGCAGTATGGAATTTCTTGAAGAAATTGCTTTTTATCATTTAGTTAGAGTTTATTAAGTTCTTATTTCATAGACTTAGGGACCATTTCATGCATTTATAACAGTTTTGAGCAAATACGCCGGGACAGTGTCCCTTTAAAACTTGACTCCAGAAGGCTGCTTGCCCCTTTGCGTACAATTGATTTGAATTACACAACGATCTATCCTCCTCTGCTATCAAAACCGCTGGTTACTAGGAGTGAAGGCTCTGAATTTTAAGATTTTTTTTCCCTGAATTTGAGTATGCCTGTCATTCAAAAAGGGATTGTTGACGAAACATTAGTGGATACCACACGAATAATTGATTGGATTTTACTCACAGCATTTATTTACTTTTCAATTTTTTTTTAATTAAAAAAAAAGAGTTTTCGGCTCTTGAGAACTCAGCATTACTATTTTCTTATAATTAAGAGTGTATTATAATATTACTAGTAATACGTGACTCGCAGGCCCTCGCGGAAGCTTTTGTTGCCTATGTAACGGGCACGCCTGCGATTTGATCTGCAAGGTTTCCAAGAATCGCTGCAAGGTTTCTGAGAATCGCCGGACGAACGCCGTGTTTTTGCTATGCCACCGGATTTTGGTTTCGATTGGAGGTTCGCTCGTCTCCTCGATATCTGTAATAAATTGTAGCGCTCTTGTACTGTTTACCCCACTTTTTCCGTCCGAATGATCTGAAACCACCCTCGCTTTTGTAGGTAAAATCTTCTTTCGCAATATCGGATCGGCGAATTATTTTCAGACACAAGTCTTTCGCGTCTACAATGAAAACTAAGCCATATGTTGATCGTACTTTGAGAAATTCCTGAGTCGTCTTTCCTTTTCCTGTTGTTGATAATGGATTTAATAAAGCCGGGTTTTTTTCACAAATGACCCGTATATAAATTTGTTCGATAAACAAACTTGGAGTAAAAATTGTTATTCTTCAGCAGCCGTTCCTGTTTCTACATTTACGTGTACAAAGATTACGTCGAAGTCAATGTTATTAAAGCCAAAGAAAAGGGGGTTAAAAAAAAGAACGGCCTGGATTTGAACCGAGAAAAAAAAAAAAGAAAAAAAAAAAGAAGGACCATGTCGGATTTGAACTCACGCCCTCAATCCCGAAGATCAGATTTAAAAGTTAGCGCCTTAAGCCATTAGGCCACGAGCGCGCCGTGTGACGTCATGTCAACCCCCAACTCCACAAACAAACAATTAAATAAATAAATAAATAAATAAATAAATAATAAATAAATAAATAAATATGACCGTAAAGGCCACACGAGAATTGCTCTCGCGTCAGACTCTTGGGGGACAGAAATTATAAACCCCGCTACCGCGAGGCCTTCGGCCTCGCCTTCGCGAGGAATAATTATTAAAAAAGTATAATATTTAGCGCGGTAATTATTACCGCTCATTCTTACTTATTAATAAAGTGGGACGACCGCTGACACAATAGAAAACATACCGCGGAAGGGGGTCACAGAGTGGATGTGGGAATTCGCTTCCCCCAGGAGATGAAGGGACACGAGGCCTGGCTACCTCAAGTGTCATGTTACGTCACAGCCTATCGTTTTGGTAAATAGGGCCTACCGCACCCGCTTGCATGCGGCAATTTATGATAATTAGATCTCGCTTACATGCGTCTAATTTCGAGCGAATCGGGTGTTTCCGTGACACACGTCGACATGGAAAGCAACATGGAACTACGTTTTGGAAAGGACTATCACGAACATTTCGACCCCAAAGTCTACTTGAATCATTATTGGAGTGGAGTTTCCGCAGAGAAAGTTGACCATAATCACTTTATAATGCGAAATTTCCATGACGCTTGGTCTAAAATGCCCAAGAAAAATCTCAGAATTTTAGAATTTGGCGGAGGTGCGAAAATTTGCAATCTAATCAGCGGCGAGCCTTACGCTGAAGAAATAATCTTTTCTGAGTACAGCGAAAGGAATCGACAAGCCCTAGAAGCATGGCGACAGAAATCGGCTGATGCTCATGATTGGTCGACGTATTTCAAGTTTGTCGTGGAATACTTGGAAGGCAAAGGGAGCGAAGAAGTCTGCATTCGTGAGGCTGAGCTGAGAAAGAAAATCACCCATATATTGCCGTGTGATATCGGATGGGAAGACCCGGTGAAATGGCCTTCTTCTTGGTCCTCGCAGTCAGCCATGTTCGATGTCATCACGATAAGTCTGTGCCTGGAAGTCGCCGTGACATCTGATGAAGGCTATCGTCACGCAATCGCTAAATTGAGAAGGTACCTGAAACCTGGTGGATTCGTCCTTATGCTCGGCGTTTCTTGGCGAGAACTTTTACATGGTAGGCCAAGAAAAATTTTATACTTTTTCCGCTGAGCAAGAACATGATTGAAGAAACATTTGTCAAAGAGGGATTCCATGTATTTGATCTGAAATTACTGACCACGGATAACATTACAAGAAGCTCTTCTGATTCACACGGGTTGTTTTTCTTGAGAGCAGGGCTTCAAAATTAACACTTATATGAGAAGAAATGTGAAATTCTATGATCAAGATGTTAGCTTACATTGCAAACTCTGCTAAATCAGTGGTTACACTTTTTCGCTGCCATCAATCATCTGCTTAGCAGAAGTGTCTTCATTATGCATGGATTCAAACGTTCATGCCGCAGCGGGTTGTAATTAGATTGCGAGCCATAAATAATCCACAAAGAAAAAGTATGGTGGAACTGGGCGTATATATTATTTGTTTTGCAGATTTTTTGTTTTCGCAGAATCGAACTAATTTTTCGCATGCGTACTTGTTTTAGTGTAGCAAACATTGCCCTGTATTTTTTTTTCGCTGATTTCCGCTTCGTTTTCTAGAAAACGAAGCCAAAAAACTACAGAGTAGTAACGAAGTATATTTTTTCATAACTGATCCCATTTTTTTAGCCTAAAATTTGATCCCTGATCCCAAAAGTGATGGGAATTTTGATTTTGCTAGGACAGCTTGATCCCTGATTCCATTAACTGCTGATCCCGATCCCACGGCTTGTGATCCAGATCCCGGGGCTATGATCCCCGATCACACCCCTTTGCACACGTTTGATCCCTGATTCCATATATCTCGTTACTACCCTGAAACTATAGGTCGGCGTCCTCTGTTTTGCTTTGTTCAAAACAGAAACAATAAAACCGATTAGTTCTTTGTTTCGTGAAACAAAGAATGAAATCAACGAAGCGGCACATACTCTTATCTAGTGCGACATGAATAGAACCATTTTGTCAAGTTTACAATTTTAAACCTTTTAGCATTTTATTCAGGGTTTATTGGGAATATTATATTCGAATAACTAAACGAGTGCCGCCAAGAAGAATTCATATTTCTAAAACACAATTTGTCTAATAACCCGACGTCGCTAAAGCTTTGAACAAACAGCTGTACGAACATAGGCAAATTGATCAGTAAATGCGGAACGCTTATTCTGCTTGGCAGCACCTCGTATTGACTCATATTATTTATCCACATTTATTCATATTTACTCGCATTTAATCGTATCAGTTATCTTTGATCATATTTTGGCCATCAAATTTGGGAAACTTAGGGCTGAAGAGAATATAAATCTCGGGTTTTCAGGTGATGGGCTTAATTACAAAGAATATAGAGCGTCGAGCTTCGGTGAACCGTCTCATCAACATTGTGAAATTATCGTTCTTTTGAATCTTAATATCAGATTGTAATTTCATAATTATCTTTTCGTAATTTCAGGTAACTGTAGCATAAGAAAATATTACTAATCAAAATAAACTGATTAAAAATGTCATTCAGTAGGTGGGTTCAAACTTTCATAGTATGAGTAGACCTCAAGTGAGATCGCGTATGTTTACTTTCTTTGAGATCGCGTATGTTTATGTTAAAATTCTAAGTATACTTCAAGTGACAGAGGACAAATCGAAATACGGGAAGCCGTAACATTCTGCTGGAGACGGTTTCTTGACCTGGTGTATGGTTCGTTGGCTGTCGGGATTAACTGTCTTTATACCCTGCAACTCCGTGATTTTGTGAACAGATTTAGGGAGACGATGGAACGAGATAACTAGCAGTTAATTAATTGGATACCAAGCATACCGGAAATGAATGGAAGGACATTTGAAACTCATAAGGAACAAAAATTTTCGAAGAAAATATAACCGGGCTTTTTTTTTACCTGCTTTCTTGCTTGAAATCTATCAGATTAGTCACGGCAGTCACGCTGAAGTCTGATGTTTGCGTACAGTGCCTACTGTCAATTTTCTTGCCTCTGAGCAGTCTTTGAAGATCATTCCTCAATATAAAGCCAGAGTTGAATAAGAGGAAAAAAGACGACAACATAGGTACGAATCGTTGTTGAACCATCATCGCAGACGTTCCGCGTTGCACCATCATCATTCGCAGCTATTCTAGACAAATTGCGTGAGTCAAAATGTGATATTGTGACGTAATGGTTGTTATTTATAAATCTTCTGCGTACAAGGAAGTGAAATGCTGCTGCACCAACACGGAAAAGTAATGTATTTCACACTAAATAAACAGCAGAGTATTCATGTTCAAATCAAATCGAATAATCGAACATAATCGAACTCACAAAAAAGTTGTAGGTCAATCGAACGCAATCGAACGTTCGATTTTCGAACACTCAATTATATTAGCAAACGGAAAACACGTTATTTCGTATAATAATCCTGATGTTGTATACCGTTGGTTGCCTGTGTCTCCGTGATTAATTTGTTGCAGTCGGTATATGAAAGTGATACAAGTACTTCAAGATATGATTTAATTTGTTAATAGGCGTCTAACACAGTTGACTTTAGAAATCTGAAAAAGGCCGCGGGTTAAATGTGTAAGTTGTGAGCTTGTTTCTGTTACTATAGACAGTTTGGTTTTGTCAATAATAGAAACCCACGAAAACCGAGTCTTTTCTGAAGGATTGGTTGCAGCTGAAAGAGAGTTATGTTTCAATTAGCGAAACGGCAGTCGAACATGTTATACAGTCGAACCCCTATTGACCGTTCACCTATTAAGCGGCCAACCCCGATTAAGCGGCCAGCTATCAAAGTCGCAATATCAGTATAACACTGTAAATAATACCCCTATTAAGCGGCCAACCCCTATTAAGCAGTCACTTTCCATTTCCTCGAGGGTGGCCGCTTGCTGCCCAGGAAGACGAGCGCTGAATTGTTGTCGTAGTGTGGTAGTGCACTTGTTAGTTTCAGTCCACCAAGATCTAAACCATCAGAAAAATTTTGAACTCATGAATACAATGGATGGTTTTAAGAGCATTTGGTGGACAAATTTCACTCGGTTGGAATTGGTTGATGGGCTGTAATCGAGAAATTAATTTATGCATATTAAAATATACAAATATAAAATATAAAAATATACAATGTATTATTTTGTTCTTTTAACCATGCAGAAGCCTGATCATACTTTTCGCAATAATAACCTGTTATATGATATCAAAATTAAGGGCCAGTTTGTACCAAAGTGAACATTTCATGGCCCTAAATGTGGAAATATGTTATTGTTTTAACATTACGGGTCAAGCCTGCAAGCTAAGCAGGCTCTCTTGTTTCATTAAGTTTTTTACAGGTCTTGATGATTGTTGATTATGTTGATGTTTTATGTGCATCAGTATAAACAACTAGTATGCTAAATACTGCTGTTGTAAATACCAGAATGTCAATTTAAGGAGTGTGAATGAGACTGGTGCACATGTACAGTCAGCTCATTTTGATTGGTAGGACTGCTTACACAGCACTAACCTGAGTATCAACACTTGGGAGAGAAGATCAGGTTTTTGAACTTCAGAATTTATGTTCTTGAAAGGCACTTTGATATTTGTATTGTAATTTTTAAAGTTTGATCATTGAGTTATACATGTAATACATGTACAACTGTAATTTACTATTTTTTTTGTACATATTTTGTTGTCTGTAATTGCAGACACAGCGATAATTTTTTTAATAACATCAATATTTTACAGTGTACCAATACGTACTAGGCTTTTAAAAATTTAAATAATACCTACATGTACCTTTTTTAGGGACCTGAAATAGAACTCTTTAATTTATAGCTTCACTGATCGCACTGATCGCATGAAGGTTTGTTTATTGCCCCATTTCAGACCATATGATGTTACTCTAGAGAATTGTTTCTTTCAAATTGAATCATATTAATTCTCATGTATTAGTGAAATTATGTGTATTGCTAAGCAAGATCTTTTTGATATTAGGTTAATGTACACCAGAACATGTAAACATTTCAAAGATGCATTGAAGGGTATGAAGAGCAGAGAGGAGAAAGAAAAAAGAAGTTTCTTAAAGCAAAGCTTAAATCAATTAATGCAAAGCAAATATCAGCACAGATGATTTTATTGTCGAATAAGTAGTATCTACAATTTACAATAGATCCATAATTAACCCATTTTGTTAACTGTTGATTATATGACTTAATTTTATTGTCCAATGTCTTTTGGCACTCATTCATCCATTCACAACCATGCCCCTGGAATTTTTGGATGAAGGATTGTGGGGCAATTAGACAATACAATACTTTAATCAATTAGACCAATTTATATGTGGTCATTGATATAATATAATATCAATATAGGTCAATAGACTTTTCTTCATAAGCTGTGTTGTCAAGATCCGGGGGGGGGGGGGGGGGGGGGTACTCCCATATATAGCTATATGGGTTTTCGACCTGTAGATTCATAAACAGGGTATGGGCTTTTGACTCAATGCTGGTGTCGGCCCAGCTGCCATCTGACCTTGTGTCAGACGAAAACGATATCAATGTCCAGGCCCGTCGGGAGGGGGATGCAATGGGTGCGTCCGCGCCCCCCACGGGACTGTGGAGGTCCACCTGTAGTGGACCGACGGTTCAAAAAGAAAGTGAAATAGTAGTGCTTGCGCTCTAATTCGATAACAGTGGACAGGTGTAGTTTGAAAATGAAGTTTGAATCAAAACAATTGCAGCTTTGAACGTGTTTACATATCATCATCATCTATCATCAACATGAAAGACAACATCAAGCGAGTCATCCAAGTATGCACTCCTTTTGCTTAAAAATGTCTTTAATCAAAGGTCCGCAATATGTATTTTAGTATTCTTTCCCAGAAATATTCAATGTTTTTATGTTCGATTTTGGCTGCGTCAGGTTTCATATCATACTGCCTTCAAAACGCACAAAATGCTGTCTCAGACAACCTAATCTTTCAAAATTTCCCGGGGGGGGGGGGGGGCATGCCCCCAGACCCTCTAGTAGCTTGCGCCTCGTACGATCCCAACTTTTCCACTCTAA
>MU827875.1:41456-64870 GCA_029204205.1 Desmophyllum pertusum | reverse complement strand
GAAAAATGGTTCAAGTAAACTCAAACTTCACACGTCATGATAACAACTTACGAAGACAAACAACCTAATAAGCATGCATATTCAGAGACAGTTAACTTCCAGACGAACGCGCGGATTTAAAATCCAAACAAGCTAAAATATACAATCAATGTTTTCGTAAACAGACGATTCCTGCCTCTGGCACTCTCGTTTGATTTATTCATGCTGAAAGAACGTATACGGATGTATACAAGAAACAAGAAACAAGAGGAACTATACGTTCGGGTCAGTTCTTTCAATCGACACTGAACCAGGATGTGTATCACAACTCTGTTGTTAAATCCTTCTACCCTATAAATTTATTCAAATTGTGTAATAGACATAAGCGGGAAGATAACGATTTATTTATTTCAATTTGGTAGTTTTGCGATTATTTCAACCCTCACCACAGTCCATATGTCAACATTGTTATATTTCTAAGGCGCCCCAAACAACAGAGAATTTACGCAATAATGGCATGTTGTTCTATGTCGATGCCATTACTTCCGTGCCTAGCGGTAGTCCAGTCCCTCGGCCGGCTCCTCTCGCATTTTTTCTTCCGGTGCCGCCTGAGAAGAAGGTCGAGCTAGGGAATCTTGCATGTGCATGCTCCACGTAGACCAATCACAAGCTATTAGCTGTTGTGATGCTCACTGTTCCTCCTCAAAACTAGAGATACAGGGAGCATGCGCATACAAATATGGATCTATTGTTCTCTAAATAAAGCAATGCGAGACAAAACTTTTATTATCTACAAACACAATTTTTTTATATCGATCTATTTTCTCCCGGCAAAATACTAGCGGATAGTAATTATAAACGACTTGCTGAATGCTTGCTTCTTTTGAAATTTTAGCGTTTAATTTACTGCTGAGAGGTCGTTACCGATGCTTTGAGCTGTCGTCCTATAGAAATTTGATCACGTGAATTATTGGTTTGCAACTGACGTTATCGCCGCCATGTGGATGACCATATAAAACAATCGATTTCTAGTTAGCTTTTATTGTTTGTCATCCAACATGGCCGCCAGGGTCTTTGTCATTGGCATCTCTCGGGAATGGTTGCAAAACAGCAATGAAGTTTCGAGGAACTAGTTTTTTGGAGTCTGGGCATTTGTCTTCATTTGAGCGTGCAACAAAGAGTTCTGTCGTGCACACAAAAATGTATGAGCAATTAACAATAAACGCCATCTTTGGAACGAAATAGATAACGCAACAGCTAATCGTTTCTGATTGGTCTACGTGGAGCATGCGCATGCACGTTTTCTTCGACCCTCTTCTCAGCGCGCTACAGGAAGTAAAAAACAAGAAGAGCGGTAGAGGGACTGTACTAACATTATGCATAAGTTCATGATGTCCTGTGATACAGTGGATACATTTTTGGTGGAATTTAGTAAGAATGTATGCTCGCCTTTGGTTAATGGCGACCTTATGTGCGCGTCTGTTTGGTCTTAAGTCATCACAGCCAAAACCTCCCTTGGATGGACGATTGAATCATCAATTTATCATTTAGTACACAATTTCAGTTATATATAAAAACCAGTTTCTTTCATGTCAATATTACCAATTTGGATGATTTTTAATTGATGTGGTGAATTTAAGACTGAATCTGTTTCGTTCTTTTAAGGGCCTATTTATACTAAAAGACTTGGTAGCTAGTGGACCAGACGTTTTGCAGATCTTTTCCGAGATGTTTCCGACATTTGGGGACCTAACTGTAATGATAAATAATTAAACTGTTGTCTTGAATCTATGGAATATGACTGGAAAACAATCAAGTTGGGGGTTCAAGATCTGCTGAAAAGTAAGGCTAATGAAGTTCCAAAATAAAGCGCCGACAAAGCCGAACTCGATTTTCACTGATGGAATTCTCAAAGGACATCACATCTCGGTGTAGGCTCTGGAGAGGATCGCGGGCGCACCGAAACAACCACGGCTGGAAACTGAGCCTAATCTCGGTGTGGTTCCTGATTCCTGATTGGTTCTGAAATATGATTGAACTGTTCAGTTGCATGTATGTGTGACCTCATTTTTCTGATTTAATTTGCGCGCAACGTAGATTTTGTATTGTTTTTGAACGGTTACTTGAGAATTATTACTTGCACAAACTGTAGTTTCAAATACCACTGAGTCACTTTGTCCCATCACCAATTTTTATTGTTAACATTTTTATGCACTACAAATTCACGTTTATAGTTTCAAGAAAATGAATTTGGGCCTCTTACTACGCATTGCAGTATTGCAATCTGTCTTAATTGATTCTTCATTTTTTTATGAAAAGCTACACAAATTTAAAAAAAGTGATAATCAAGGAAAAATCAACTTGCTTGCGAATGTCACTGAATCAAGATGTATCCCATGGCTTTGATGTGTTTGTTTCCATTATCTGGCGAGTATACTGCCTCGTTTCCACACGTGTTGGTGTTATCCTCGTACCCTCCAGTACCAAACCCGATTCTGGAGTTACAGCTATTGCAATCATTTTGTTCGTTACCAATGATACCAATTCTTGCTTTGGAATGACCGTGGCTGTTACCAACTGCATTGAACCCTTCCTTGTTACAGTTTCTCTGTAAGGAGCCTGGGAACCAGGCAGCGTCTTCCACGTGTTACGACCCAGTGAAGTGACGCGGTATTTCCCATCAGCAATCAGTGAGTGGAGTGAGTTGGCGTGCTTGTTGATGACAATGAACTTCATCTGCTGGCCTATCCTCATACCGAGACAGATCTTGGAGAAGGGTGTGCTCCAGTAGGTCGGCAACTTGGTCTCGTGAGTGTCAAAGCCAGTCTTTCCTCCTGGAAGGTGAAGTCGATCTTGTTGCTCCACAGTTGTTTATCATAATGAAAGGTTGGCTGATAACAAAGAAAAAAAGAAACAAAAATAGTTAACACAAGTCCTATACCAACAAGACAGTAAGTTATGCAGACCTTGACATTTTTCGGTTGGGTTTGAGTAGTTAGTTATTTATGTCTTAAAAGGATGATTGCTTAGACGAGAATGCGCATACAGCGGCATACAGTCATTTTTCTTTTCTCCCAACATCCTAACATAGGTTGCCACGTCAGCATAGCACTAGAATGGTATGACGTGTTGCTTGGCAACAAATCTGCATGACGAAAGCTGATGCGAGCTCAGTGAATTCCTAGTTCAATAATTACCTTAGAGCCATCAATTTTCATGACCAGCGTCCATCCACCACCTCCACATGCACCAAGGCCAGAGCTCGTCATGTGACAGTACACATGAACCTTCTTAGAGTCTACTTGGAGCAAGTAAGCTTTGTTTCCTTGCGACCTGATCAAATATATCAATTAAGGATGTTTAGTTAAATATGGTTCAAAATTTAAAAGCAGCTTTATACTAAGGTTTACTGACTTTCATGAAAGTTACGATAATTAATGAAACCATTCGCGGTGTTGCTAGTTTTTTTTTCGAAAAACCTACTTGTTCATTCGAAGCTTTCAAATAACAGTAATGTCGCAGCTAAAAATATATCGAATAGTACGGATTTGCCTCCCCCAAAAAGTCGTAGAGATGAAATTGTCATGAATTGTGTTGGCTAACGTACAAAAATTGTACAACTTACTTGTGATTCTCGTAAATTTCCTTACACGAAGCAAACGACTGACCTGCCCAAGAGAAAATGCAAGAAAATAGCACAGTGATCAATAAAGAAATACATATTGGATTAAAATAGCATCTGGGAGACTTTACCAGCGGGATTTCCATGGGTTGTCTTATTCATTGCAGCCATGAGCTGTTCGAACTTTTCTCCAGAGTCACCAGAGTCGCTTGAATGGATTTGATGGCCTCATTAGAGTGTGATTCTTGTACCACGTTGCAGATGATTGTCCTGTCGTCCAGTTTGACGGGAGTCTTGTTTGACACGGATGAAGTATTCCCGCCATCAACAGCTATGCTTAAAATCGCGATCATAGAGAATAGCAGAAAAAGGCAAACCATAGTCGAGCGCATTTTATTGAGCGTTGTCTTCACAAGCTTCGCTGAGAACGATTTTTGATGTCGGTATGACTTTCCCCGTATCCAGCTATGTTTCTATATTGACAAGGTGACTCTGTAAACTGAACACGAATTTTTCTCTTGCCAGTTTTACTTCAGCCAATCACACGTGTCCACCTTTTTGTTTATTCCAAGCTTCATTGTTTTTATTTTCAGGACTGGGTGATTATAAACTTTCAAGCGCAAAAAATATATTTATCAACATTTTCTCATCTTCTTCTTAATATCGAGTATCTGGATGTTAATTGAAATCCAAAAAAATAATAAATCATTATTATTATACATCTGCGAGCTTTTCTCGAAATTAGAAAGGTCATTAAACAAAATATATGTATTTTCCTTTTCTAAACAAACCTCGGAAGTTCAGTGACAGAACATTCCCCGAATTCATCGAGGAGGGGAAAAGCGAGAAAGATTCGTGGAATACACGAACAAAAAATGACCTCGCGGTCATCGATAGTCGTGAAACGAGAAACTCGCGGTAGAAAGGAGAACACGACTGTCAGATATTGATAGTGTATAAATTCTTAATTAGTCTTGAAGCAGTTGACTATCATTCAATCCAGGTCAATTTCAGGTCTACTATCAAAACAGCTTATGACAAATGAGGCACATTAGAGATCTGCGCCCAAAAATATAATCACAATTATAGGGAAACTGAGTGAGACAAATTCTATCTAAACTGAAGTGAACGAAAGTTCTTGTATCTTGTACATTGTATTTTCAGGGCTTCGCCAAAATATTTATTTAAAACATAAAACTACACAGTCAAGCTGATGACATTTACATTGTTCTCGTTAACATAAAAGATAAACAACTAAACTTCAAGATAGTCTAAAGATAAAATAAAATATGATATAAAACACTGCTACTTTGCCTGATCTATTTGTTACCGTAGTTTGCAAATTTTAATTACAATTTATTTAGTGATCTTTCTGATCAGGACAAGCTTACGTGTAGTTCTGATTTGCGGCGATACTGCTTACAAATCATTATGTCAACATTTACACTATACAAGAAAATGTTCTACCTTTTTATTTATTCCACGCACGCTTGATAAAATATGCAAGAAATGGTTTGATAAAATACTGGCACAAAATTCACTTTATCATAATTGAATCTCGAACTTAAACTCAGTTAAAGCTTTACAGCGATCAATAGTTTTATCCTGAAGTTTTCTTTGAGGAATATCACTCCAATTCGAAAATTCATTTTTTTTTAGCTTCCTTTATCTAGTCAAGTCCAAGTCGATTTTATTGACTTTATTAAAATGACGTGCACAATGATCATAAATTCGAATTAGAAACTGATTTCCGTTTGATTTTGCCCGCTTTTTTCTATATATAATGTTTAATGATGTTTTTGAGATATTTTAAAGTGCCCCATTGGGTATACAGAGCGTTGGAATCTAATCAGTTATTAAAGACATCACGCGACGGTAAATTCGATTCCAGTGTTAAATTTTGCTATTCAAGAAAATGTCGGAAACAAATTATACTATCTGCCTATCTGCAATATCTTCTCTTTTTTTTCTTTTGAGCAGGGAACTTTTTAACGCTTATTTAACGCTGTATTTTAAACTCATATTAAAGAGGCTACAAGTCTGAACTGTTGAAAGTTTAAAGCATTTTCTTGGCGCATTCTGCACGCTTTGCAATTGATGACCTGATTAATTTAAATTGAGGCGCAATGACATTTCTCGCGATAAAAACGAACTGAACATTCGAACACAGAGACTCATATTGGAAATGAGTATTGCCTATGCAAAATGCAAAATATATGTACGCCGAGTTTATAAAAATATTGCTTAAATGTAACATATGAGGTTTTCATCTTAGGCGATGTTATTATTCCATGTTTATCTGTGACTGATTTCAGATTTCAAAATTCCAATAGTATATACTGAAGCCAGTGCCTTATCTCTCACCTTATTCAACTTCCATTCACTGAGGGTTTGAAGGATTGTCGTGTTGTCCCCAAATATCCCAATAGTTTCAGTGAGTTTTTCTGATTGGCATGTGTTTTATCTGATCCATGTTAATACGTTCAGCTTGACAGCCTCGAGTTCGACGCCATATTAAAAGTTGTGTTCCCTTAATACAAGCCGAGTGGTCTTGGAAACGAGTTTAAGTTAACTGTGCGAAATTTATCAACAGAAATGAAAAACTCTCCCCTCCCCCTAGAAAGCAGTAAGAATATGGGAACCTACTTCAAATTAGAGATCTTACTATGCTGCTATATGCTGATCTTTTGCTGGTTGGCGTGATGATCATTGTTTGTTTGACGGCCATTTTGAATTTTACGCAGTCGGTTGAGGCTAGCTCAGGAACCGAAAAATTAGAGGAAACTGGGACGACCGAGAAAATTCATAAAATTCTAGGAACATCCAATTTCTCAGAGCTAACAAATGTTTCTCGGTTCCAGACCGTCGCACAAGCCTCCAGCGATTTTAAAATTCAAAATTATCATTGAAATACCGTCAAATTAATTTAATAATATCCCCTGCCCCCACCCCCCCCCCCCCCCCCCCCACAAAAAAAAATCATTCCGATAGTCACTCAATTTCCGAGGTTGGGTAGCTAGTGGACCTGACGCTGATGGTTGCTTGGAGATAAAGCGATTTGTTTGTTACATTTTGGGACCTAACTACAATGAGAAATAATTTTTTAAGCGTGCTTATAAGATCTGGCAAAGTGAATTTAAGTCTCAAAATAAAGCGCAGACAAAGCCGAATTCTAATGTAATATAAAGTCATACACGTCAATATGACGTCATAAGCTTAAAACATCCGCCATCTTGGATCCGTCATCTTGGATTTCAAGGTTTTTCAGAATTGTCAAAAAACTATCCAAAGATTTTGGAAGAAACTTTTCATAAGAAGCGAAAATTTCATGAAACTGCAAATTAAACTGAACAAGAACTCCTGAAGGGATTACAAGCGGCCGATTTCCGGGGGGGGGGGGGGGGGACTCCCTTATTTTCGCTATATAGGAACGTGCAGCTGGACAGGGTATGGTTTTTGAACATTTGGTCTGGAACAGGGTATACCAAAAGGCATTTGTGGGTATCAGGGTATCAGTTTCCCAGGAGTTGGCACGAAGATCGGTAATTGATACTCTGGCATAGGGTAGATGAAGTAGTCAGACGAAAGGAACCGCGTAGGAGTGTTAAAAAAGCTTTACAACTACAACTCGCAGTGCTGCTTAGTAGTTTAGCCTTTTGGGTTAGAAAGAAAATCGTTAAGAATCATCCGGAATAGGGTATCTTTTTTCAACATTTAGGGCCTGTTTACATGGAGGGAGGGTGACCCGGGTACCCGGGTCACCCTCCCTCAATGTAAACAGGCCCTTAGTCTGGAACAGGTTCGCAAAATTAGGGTTGTTATAGCCAGCGGCACACCCCCACCCAAATTTTGGGAGAACCCCCCGGGCCAATTTCACCTTGAGGGGAGAAAGAACAATGCACCCTACTCCCGCCAAATCTAAGAGTGAACTTCGAACCTGCGTGACCAAAAACGTGACTGGGTGATGCAATATTTTGGCTAGCGTAAGTTTGAGCTTAGGTCAAATTTACTGTGTAGAAAATTTTAGCTAATGTCAATTGCATCATAATCAACAAGGGCACAGATGTGTTTCGCTCAACGTGAAAATAAATTGTGAATGACATATATGCTGTGCAATTGTGTAAGAAAAACTGTTATGTTTTTGGGACCGAGTTTTAGCGTTCGTTTAATGAGGTGCATGTATTAAACAGAACAGAAATTATCTAGTGGCTATTTATTTGCCATGTCTCCTGGCTACGTTTACAATGTAATGGAAAAACCACTCACAATGCAATGCAATGTCAACTGGGGAAAGTGCAGTGAAAAAACAAGTAGTCACGCCAGTCTCGCTAAAGTCGCAGTTTGCGTGAAACCGGAAGCCGATTCCCCGCTGGGATCGAATAACGCGCAAAGGTCACACCGCCAAATTTAGCACATTTTGCAACAACACTTCTGTTCACTGCTGTGGCGACATTTGTCTTTGCTTTTTTCAATGCGATTCCTGTAATAAACTCAATACATGTACGCACTTACACGACACTACAGAAAGCCTGTGGAAGAGAAATTCTCCACTGGCTAATTTTAGACCGAGATGCGATAACATCATGTCAACCGTGTAGAGGGCTAGGGCTAGCGACATGAAAACAAGATCGAATAGCGCAGTAACGCAATTCGACTCCTCTGCTCCCTGTGCTCATTTCAAGTCATCAAGTTTCATTCTGCTGAAGTAAGAAAGACGACTTTTTGTTTGTTATCCAACTACATTCTGAAACTCTGCATCAGCACATACATGATCAGCTTCACAGATTAGTATTAAAAAGAATCACTGTTCTTATGCACACATTTTTTATTTCTCCAGGAAAAGACGATTAATAAGCTTATTCCTGACTTCATAGGTTAACTTTAAGATGCTCAGCTTCACAGATTAGTATTAAAAATAATCACTTTTCTTATGCACACATTTTTGATTTCTAGACAGAAAGTATTTGAATTATTCATCTCTTGTAGGAAAAGTGTGAATGTTAAAACCTTTCACGACAAAACGATTAATAAGCTTATTCCAGACTTCATAGGTTAACTTTAAGATTACTGTGTAGAAACTGAAATATATATCTAAATGCCATCAACTAATGACAAATAGTCATTTGAAAACACACCTTAATTTATCTTAATACCACTAATCCAAGGACACTAATCACGTTTCCAAAAACATATACCACGGGGTATCGTAATTTGCGATCAGGAAGAGAAATCCCAATGCGGATTGCTTCATGCTCATAGCACAATACCTCTATTGCATCATCTTTACATGACCAGAGATTGCGTCATGTCAACCGTGGGATCGAATAACGAGAAAAGGTCACACAACAAAATTTAGCACATTTTGCAACAACACTGCTGTCACTGCTGTGGGACATTTGTCTTTGCTTTTTCCAATGCGATTACTGTAATAAACTAAATACATCTACGCACTTACACGACACTACAGAAAGAATGTGGAAGAGAAATTCTCTACTGGCTAATTTTAGACCGAGATGCGATAACATCATGTCAATCGTGAAGAGGACTAAGGCTAGCGACATGAAAAAAAAGTCCATTTCTTGAAGCGGCCGCTGCGCATGGGCCGCTTAATAAAAAAACACCAACAATTTTGTTCTCAAAGAAACGTCAAATCCCGTGATCAAACAATTGACACACCAAAATGTTTCTCAATAATTCTTAGGAAAAGTCACAAAGTTTGGCCATAATTGCTTGAATGCTCTTTGAATTTCCGTGATTTTTTTTCAGTAGCCGAAAGGCCGTAATTTCTTCTACTGTTTCTTTGCTCACTATATTCAATATGAATCCCCACCTTTTAAAAAAAATAAAATCAATTCCTTACCAGATTTGGTCCTTTCTGCACACGTCGAGCTTTTGTAAAACGTTGTTTAGTTTACTAAGGCCAGGATATATTTATCAAGTTTTATATGTATCAAGTTAACAAAACCTCGAAAACTTTCCTGTAAGCACTAAAAATACCTATCATTTTGCCACTTGATCGATATCGATTTGTTGACGAAATATCTCGTGCTCGTGGAGAATGCTGAAAATAGCATTTCCGAGCCTCTAGATTTCAAACATTTTCTGGGGCATGGCTCCAGACCCCCCTTGCGGCTCGCGCCTTTGGCGCTATATGCCTTTAGAGCCCTCGCATCGGCTACGCCCTTGTTTAAGTAAGATAAATTTGAAATCGGCGCAGGCACTTTCTGCCTCCCCCATGCAAAATAGGGTTAAACTTGAAATGCTAGAAGACGTTTTGCTTGGATGTAGAATACCACGTCACTGAATCGCACTCGTTATGGTGCTGTATTGCAAAATCTGTAGGGATTTGCCCGATTGTTTTAAAAAAGTACTAATTAAAACGATATAAACTTGAAATGTAGAATGCATGTATTTTAATATCGATATTTCTACTTTAGATGATTTAAACTGGTGGTTTTGCGAAATTTTGCCCAAAGTTTTCAAATTTTGCTGCTACAAAATGTATACTGGGGGCAACTTTGCTGTCAAACCTCACTCTTAAATTCGAGTCCTTGTTATGAGATATGATCGACTGGTTGCTATATATACATATATAATATATATATATTTTTTTTTTATGTGTAATCTCATCTTTTTGTGGTTTATGTGCGCGCAAAGGTAGATTCTGTACTGGGTCACATAACCTGTTTTCTGGTGCTGTCACCCGAAATTTGGCTAACCGTTGCTAAAAATGCAATTTGGAGAACTAGGGGAAGATTTTAAAAAAGTTTGGGGCAAAAGCGTTCAATTTTATCGTTGGTTGGCCACAGTGCATAGTAAAAAAAGACAAAAAAAAAAGGTTTTTTCTTCTGATTTTTTCCTTCACTCTTTTCCTTTCCTTTCCTCGAAAATGATTTCGAGCCTTAATTTGTGCCTCTTACTACGCATTTCAGTATTGCAATCTGTTTCAGTTGATTTGTCATTGATAAGAAAACTACTCAAACTAAAAAGTAACAATTATTTGTTATGTAATTGTCTCGATAAGAAAAACAAAACTGAAAAAACAAAGTTGCTTGCGAATGTCACTGAATCAAGATGTATCCCATGGTCTTGATGTGTTTGTCTCCATTATCTGTGTAATATCGTGCCTCGTTTCCACACGTGTTGGAGTCATCATTGTGTCCTCCAGTACCAAACCCGATTCTGGAGTCACAGCTAGAACAATCATTTTGGTTGTTAGCAATGATACCGATTCTTGCTCTGGAATGATGCGATTCACCAACTGCATTAAACCCTTCCTTGTTACAGTTAAGCTGTAAAGGAGCCTTGGGAACCAAGGAGCGCTTTCCACGTGTTACGACCCAGTGAAGTGGCGCGGTATTTCCCATCAGCAATCAGTGAGTGCAGTGAGTTGGCGTGCTTGTTGATGACAATGAGCTTCATCTGCTGGCCGATCCTCATACCGAGACAGATCTTGGAGAAGGGTGTGCTCCAGTAGGTCGGCAACTTGGTCTCGTGAGTGTCAAAGCCAGTCTTTCCTCCTGGAAGGTTGAAGTCGATCTTGTTGCTCCAGAGTTGGAATCGTAATGAAAGGTTGGCTGATTAACAAAGAAAAAAAGGAACAACAAAAATAGTTAACAGAAGTCCTATATCAACAACATAGTAAGTTATGTTAGACCTTGGCATTGTTCGGTTGGGTTTGAGTAGTCAGTTATTTACGTCCTAAAAGGATGATTGCTTAGACGAGAATGCACATACAGTCATTTTTTCTTTTCTCCCAACATAAGTTGCCACGTCAGCATAGCACTAGAATGGTATGACGTGTTGCTTAGCAACAAATCTGCATGACGAAAGCTGATGCGAGCTCAGTGAATTCCTTGCGTCAAACATTACCTTAGAGCCATCAATTTTCATGACCAGCGTCCATCCACCACCTCCACATGCACCAAGGCCAGAGCTCGTCATGTGACAGTATACGTAGACCTTCTTAGAGGCTACTTGGAGCAAGTAAGCTTTGTTTCCTTGCGACCTGTTAAAATATATATAGAGGATATTACACGGCGGCGCGAAGATATGAAATTTATTTTCGAGTGGTAAAAACAATATTTACGAACGAGCGCAGCGCGTGAGTAAAATATTGTTTTACCACGAGAAAATAAATTTCATATCTTCAAGCCACCGTGTAATATACCTCTATATATATTTTAACAGGTCGCAAGGAAACAAAGCTTACTTGCTCCAAGTAGCTTAAGAAGGTCTACGTATACTGTCACATGGACGAGCTCTGGCCTTGGTGCATGTGGAGGTGGTGGATGGACGCTGGTCATGAAAATTGATGGCTCTAAGGTAATGTTTGACCAAGGAATTCACTGAGCTCGCATCAGCTTTCGTCATGCAGATTTGTTGCTAAGCAACACGTCATACCATTCTAGTGCTATGCTGACGTGGCAACTTATGTTGGGAGAAAAGAAAAAATGACTGTATGTGCATTCTCGTCTAAGCAATCATCCTTTTAGGACGTAAAATAACTGACTACTCAAACCCAACCGAACAATGCCAAGGTCTACATAAACTTACTATGTTGTTGATATAGGACTTCTGTTAAATATTTTTGTTTGGTCCTTTTTTTCTTTGTTAATCAGCCAACCTTTCATTACGATTCCAAACTCTGGAGCAACAAGATCGACTTCAACCTTCCAGGAGGAAAGACTGGCTTTGACACTCACGAGACCAAGTTGCCGACCTACTGGAGCACAACCTTCTCCAAAGATCTGTCTCGGTATGAGGATCGGCCAGCAGATGAAGCTCATTGTCATCAACAAGCACGCCAACTCACTGCCACTCACTGATTGCTGATGGGAAATACCGCGCCACTTCACTGGGTCGTAACCACGTGGAAAGCGCTCCTTGGTTCCCAAGGCTCCTTACAGCTTAACTGTAACAAGGAAGGGTTTAATGCAGTTGGTGAATCGCATCATTCCAGAGCAAGAATCGGTATCATTGCTAACAACCAAAATGATTGTTCTAGCTGTGACTCCAGAATCGGGTTTGGTACTGGAGGACACAATGATGACTCCAACACGTGTGGAAACGAGGCACGATATTACACAGATAATGGAGACAAACACATCAAGACCATGGGATACATCTTGATTCAGTGACATTCGCAAGCAACTTTGTTTTTTCAGTTTTGTTTTTCTTATCGAGACAATTACATAACAAATAATTGTTACTTTTTAGTTTGAGTAGTTTTCTTATCAATGACAAATCAACTGAAACAGATTGCAATACTGAAATGCGTAGTAAGAGGCACAAATTAAGGCTCGAAATCATTTTCGAGGAAAGGAAAGGAAAAGAGTGAAGGAAAAAATCAGAAGAAAAAACCTTTTTTTTTTGTCTTTTTTTACTATGCACTGTGGCCAACCAACGATAAAATTGAACGCTTTTGCCCCAAACTTTTTTAAAATCTTCCCCTAGTTCTCCAAATTGCATTTTTAGCAACGGTTAGCCAAATTTCGGGTGACAGCACCAAGAAAACAGGTTATGTGACCCAGTACAGAATCTACCCTTTGCGCGCACATAAACCACAAAAAGATGAGATTACACATAAAAAAAAAATATATAGATATATTATATATGTATATATAGCAAACCAGTCGATCATATCTCATAACAAGGACTCGAATTTAAGAGTGAGGTTTGAACAGCAAAGTTGCCCCAGTATACATTTTGTAGCAGCAAAATTTGAAAACTTGGGGCAAAATTTCGCAAAACCACCAGTTTAAATCATCTAAAGTAGAAATATCGATTATTAAAATACATGCATTCTACATTTCAAGTTTATATCGTTTTAATTAGTACTTTTTTAAAACAATCGGGCAAATCCCTACAGATTTTGCAATACAGCACCATAACGAGTGCGATCAGTGACGTGGTATTCTACATCCAAGCAAAACGTCTTCTAGCATTTTCCAAGTTTAACCCTATTTTGCATGGGGGAGGCAGAAAGTGCCTGCGCCGATTTCAAATTTATCTTACTTAAACAAGGGCGTAGCCGATGCGAGGGCTCTAAAGGCATATAGCGCCAAAGGCGCGAGCCGCAAGGGGGGTCTGGAGCCATGCCCCAGAAAATGTTGAAATCTAGAGGCTCGGAAATGCTATTTTCAGCATTCTCCACGAGCACGAGATATTTCGTCAACAAATCGATATCGATCAAGTGCAAAATGATAGGTATTTTTAGTGCTTACAGGAAAGTTTCGAGGTTTTGTTAACTTGATACATATAAAACTTGATAAATATATCCTGGCCTTAGCTAAACTAAACAACGTTTTACAAAAGCTCGACGTGTGCAGAAAGGACCAAATCTGGTAAGGAATTGATTTTATTTTTTTTAAAAGGTGGGGATTCATATTGAATATAGTGAGCAAAGAAACAGTAGAAGAAATTACGGCCTTTCGGCTACTGAAAAAAAAAAATCACGGAAATTCAAAGAGCATTCAAGCAATTATGGCCAAACTTTGTGACTTTTCCTAAGAATTATTGAGAAACATTTGGTGTGTCAATTGTTTGATCACGGGATTTGACGTTTCTTTGAGAACAAAATTGTTGGTGTTTTTTTATTAAGCGGCCCATGCGCAGCGCCGCTTCAAGAAATGGACTTTTTTTTCATGTCGCTAGCCTTAGTCCTCTTCACGATTGACATGATGTTATCGCATCTCGGTCTAAAATTAGCCAGTAGAGAATTTCTCTTCCACATTCTTTCTGTAGTGTCGTGTAAGTGCGTTAGATGTATTTAGTTTTACAGTAATCGCATTGGAAAAAGCAAAGACAAATGTCCCACAGCAGTGAACAGCAGTGTTGTTGCAAAATGTGCTAAATTTTGTTGTGTGACCTTTTCTCGTTATTCGATCCCACGGTTGACATGACGCAATCTCTGGTCATGTAAAGATGATGCAATAGAGGTATTGTGCTATGAGCATGAAGCAATCCGCATTGGGATTTCTCTTCCTGATCGCAAATTACGATACCCCGTGGTATATGTTTTTGGAAACGTGATTAGTGTCCTTGGATTAGTGGTATTAAGATAAATTAAGGTGTGTTTCAAATGACTATTTGTCATTAGTTGATGGCATTTAGATATATTATTTCAGTTTCTACACAGTACTCTTAAAGTTAACCTATGAAGTCTGGAATAAGCTTATTAATCGTTTGTCGTGAAAGGTTTTAACATTCACACTTTTCCTACAAGAGATGAATAATTCAAATACTTTCTGTCTAGAAATCAAAAATGTGTGCATAAGAAAAGTGATTATTTTTAATACTAATCTGTGAAGCTGAGCATCTTAAAGTTAACACTATGAAGTCAGGAATAAGCTTATTAATCGTCTTTTCCTGGAGAAATAAAAAATGTGTGCATAAGAACAGTGATTCTTTTTAATACTAATCTGTGAAGCTGATCATGTATGTGCTGATGCAGAGTTCAGAATGTAGTTGGATAACAAACAAAAAGTCGTCTTTCTTACTTCAGCAGAAATGAAACTTGATGACTTGAAATGACACAGGGAGCCAGAGGAGTCGAATGCGTTACTGCGCTATTCGATCTTGTTTTCATGTCGCTAGCCCTAGCCCTCTACACGGTTGACATGATGTTATCGCATCTCGCGTCTAAAAATTAGCCAGTGGAGAATTTCTCTTCCACAGGCTTTCTGTAGTGTCGTGTAAGTGCGTACATGTATTGAGTTTATTACAGGAATCGCATGAAAAAAGCAAAGACAAATGTCCCACAGCAGTGAACAGAAGTGTTGTTGCAAAATGTGCTAAATTTGGCGGTGTGACCTTTGCGCGTTATTCGATCCCAGCGGGGAATCGGCTTCCGGTTTCACGCAAACTGCGGACTTTAGCGAGACTGGCGTGACTACTTGTTTTTTCACTGCACTTTCCCAGTTGACATTGCATTGCATTGTGAGTGGTTTTCCCATTACATTGTAAACGTAGCCAGGAGACATGCAAATAAATAGCCAATAGATAATTTCTGTTCTGTTTAATACATGCACCTCATTAAACGAACGCTAAAACTCGCGTCCCAAAAACATAACAGTTTTTCTTACACAATTGCACAGCATATATGTCATTCACAATTTATTTTCACGTTGAGCCGAAAACACATCTGTGCCCTTGTTGATTATGATGCAATTGACATTAGCTAAAATTTTCTACACAGTAAATTTGACCTAAGCTCAAACTTACGCTAGCCAAAATATTGTCATCACCCAGTCACGTTTTTGGTCACGCAGGTTCGAAGTTCACTCTTAGATTGGCGGAGAGAGGGTGCATTGTTCTTTACCCCTCAAGGTGAAATTGGCCCGGGGGGTTCTCCCAAAAAATTTGGGTGGGGGTGTGCCGCTGGGCTATAACAACCCTAATTTGCGAACCTGTTCCAGACTAAGGGCCTGTTTACATGGAGGGAGGGTGACCCGGGTACCCGGGTCACCCTCCCTCCATGTAAACAGGCCCTAAATGTTGAAAAAAGATACCCTATTCCGGATGATTCTTAACGATTTTCTTTCTAACCCAAAAGGCTAACTACTAAGCAGCACTGCGAGTTGTAGTTGTAAAGCTTTTTTAACACTCCTACGCGTTTCCTTTCGTCTGACTACTTCAGCTACCCTATGCCAGAGTATCAATTACCGATCTTCGTGCCAACTCCTGGGAAACTGATACCCTGATACCCACAAATGCCTTTTGGTATACCCTGTTCCAGACCAAAATGTTCAAAAACCATACCCTGTCCAGCTGCACGTTCCTATATAGCGAAAATAAGGGAGTCCCCCCCCCCCCCCCCCGGAAATCGGCCGCTTGTAATCCCTTCAGGAGTTCTTGTTCAGTTTAATTTGCAGTTTCATGAAATTTTCGCTTCTTATGAAAAGTTTCTTCCAAAATCTTTGGATAGTTTTTGACAATTCTGAAAAACCTTGAAATCCAAGATGACGGATCCAAGATGGCGGATGTTTTAAGCTTATGACGTCATATTGACGTGTATGACTTTATATTACATAGAATTCGGCTTTGTCTGCGCTTTATTTTGAGACTTAAATTCACTTTGCCAGATCTTATAAGCACGCTTAAAAAATTATTTCTCATTGTAGTTAGGTCCCAAAATGTAACAAACAAATCGCTTTATCTCCAAGCAACCATCAAGCGTCAGGTCCACTAGCTACCCAACCTCGGAAATTGAGTGACTATCGGAATGATTTTTTTTTGTGGGGGGGGGGGGGGGGGGGGTGGGGGCAGGGGATATTATTAAATTAATTTGACGGTATTTCAATGATAATTTTGAATTTTAAAATCGCTGGAGGCTTGTGCGACGGTCTGGAACCGAGAAACATTTGTTAGCTCTGAGAAATTGGATGTTCCTAGAATTTATGAATTTTCTCGGTCGTCCCAGTTTCCTCTAATTTTTCGGTTCCTGAGCTAGCCTCAACCGACTGCGTAAAATTCAAAATGGCCGTCAAACAAACAATGATCATCACGCCAACCAGCAAAAGATCAGCATATAGCAGCATAGTAAGATCTCTAATTTGAAGTAGGTTCCCATATTCTTACTGCTTTCTAGGGGGAGGGGAGAGTTTTCATTTCTGTTGATAAATTTCGCACAGTTAACTTAAACTCGTTTCCAAGACCACTCGGCTTGTATTAAGGGAACACAACTTTTAATATGGCGTCGAACTCGAGGCTGTCAAGCTGAACGTATTAACATGGATCAGATAAAACACATGAAACAATCAGAAAAACTCACTGAAACTATTGGGATATTTGGGGACAACACGACAATCCTTCAAACCCTCAGTGAATGGAAGTTGAATAAGGTGAGAGATAAGCACTGGCTTCAGTATAATACTATTGGAATTTTGAAATCTGAAATCAGTCACAGATAAACATGGAATAATAACATCGCCTAAGATGAAAACCTCATATGTTACATTTAAGCAATATTTTTAATAAACTCGGCGTACATATATTTTGCATTTTGCATAGCAATACTCATTTCCAATATGAGTCTCTGTGTTCGAATGTTCAGTTCGTTTTTATCGCGAGAAATGTCATTGCGCCTCAATTTAAATTAATCAGGTCATCAATTGCAAAGCGTGCAGAATGCGCCAAGAAAATGCTTTAAACTTTCAACAGTTCAGACTTGTAGCCTCTTTAATATGAGTTTAAAAATACAGCGTTAAATAAGCGTTAAAAAGTTCCCTGCTCAAAAGAAAAAAAAGAGAAGATATTGCAGATAGCAGATAGTATAATTTGTTTCCGACATTTTCTTGAATAGCAAAATTTAACACTGGAATCGAATTTACCGTCGCGTGATGTCTTTAATAACTGATTAGATTCCAACGCTCTGTATACCCAATGGGGCACTTTAAATATCTCAAAAACATCATTAAACAATTATATATAGAAAAAAGCGGGCAAAATCAAACGGAAATCAGTTCTAATTCGAATTTATGATCATTGTGCACGTCATTTTAATAAAGTCAATAAAATCGACTTGGACTTGACTAGATAAAGGAAGCTAAAAAAAAATGATTTCGATTGAGTGATATTCCTCAAAGAAAACTTCAGGATAAAACTATTGATCGCTGTAAAGCTTTAACTGAGTTTAAGTTCGAGATTCAATTATGATAAAGTGAATTTTGTGCCAGTATTTTATCAAACCATTTCTTGCATATTTTATCAAGCGTGCGTGGAATAAATAAAAAGGTAGAACATTTTCTTGTATAGTGTAAATGTTGACATAATGATTTGTAAGCAGTATCGCCGCAAATCAGAACTACACGTAAGCTTGTCCTGATCAGAAAGATCACTAAATAAATTGTAATTAAAATTTGCAAACTACGGTAACAAATAGATCAGCAAAGTAGCAGTGTTTTATATCATATTTTATTTTATCTTTAGACTATCTTGAAGTTTAGTTGTTTATCTTTTATGTTAACGAGAACAATGTAAATGTCATCAGCTTGACTGTGTAGTTTTATGTTTTAAATAAATATTTTGGCGAAGCCCTGAAAATACAATGTACAAGATACAAGAACTTTCGTTCACTTCAGTTTAGATAGAATTTGTCTCACTCAGTTTCCCTATAATTGTGATTATATTTTTGCGCAGATCTCTAATGTGCCTCATTTGTCATAAGCTGTTTGATAGTAGACCTGAAATTGACCTGGATTGAATGATAGTCAACTGCTTCAAGACTAATTAAGAATTTATACACTATCAATATCTGACAGTCGTGTTCTCCTTTCTACCCAGTTTCTCGTTTCACGACTATCGATGACCGCGAGGTCATTTTTGTTCGTGTATTCCACGAATCTTTCTCGCTTTTCCCCTCCTCGATGAATTCGGGGAATGTTCTGTCACTGAACTTCCGAGGTTTGTTTAGAAAAGGAAAATACATATATTTGTTTAATGACCTTTCTAATTTCGAGAAAAGCTCGCAGATGTATAATAATAATGATTTATTATTTTTTTGGATTTCAATTAACATCCAGATACTCGATATTAAGAAGAAGATGAGAAAATGTTGATAAATATATTTTTTGCGCTTGAAAGTTTATAATCACCCAGTCCTGAAAATAAAAACAATGAAGCTTGGAATAAACAAAAAAGGTGGACACGTGTGATTGGCTGAAGTAAAACTGGCAAGAGAAAAATTCGTGTTCAGTTTACAGAGTCACCTTGTCAATATAGAAACATAGCTGGATACGGGGAAAGTCATACCGACATCAAAAATCGTTCTCAGCGAAGCTTGTGAAGACAACGCTCAATAAAATGCGCTCGACTATGGTTTGCCTTTTTCTGCTATTCTCTATGATCGCGATTTTAAGCATAGCTGTTGATGGCGGGAATACTTCATCCGTGTCAAACAAGACTCCCGTCAAACTGGACGACAGGACAATCATCTGCAACGTGGTACAAGAATCACACTCTAATGAGGCCATCAAATCCATTCAAGCGACTCTGGTGACTCTGGAGAAAAAGTTCGAACAGCTCATGGCTGCAATGAATAAGACAACCCATGGAAATCCCGCTGGTAAAGTCTCCCAGATGCTATTTTAATCCAATATGTATTTCTTTATTGATCACTGTGCTATTTTCTTGCATTTTCTCTTGGGCAGGTCAGTCGTTTGCTTCGTGTAAGGAAATTTACGAGAATCACAAGTAAGTTGTACAATTTTTGTACGTTAGCCAACACAATTCATGACAATTTCATCTCTACGACTTTTTTGGGGGAGGCAAATCCGGTACTATTCGATATATTTTTAGCTGCGACATTACTGTTATTTGAAAGCTTCGAATGAACAAGTAGGTTTTCGAAAAAAAAAACTAGCAACACCGCGAATGGTTTCATTAATTATCGTAACTTTCATGAAAGTCAGTAAACCTTAGTATAAAGCTGCTTTTAAATTTTGAACCATATTTAACTAAACATCCTTAATTGATATATTTGATCAGGTCGCAAGGAAACAAAGCTTACTTGCTCCAAGTAGACTCTAAGAAGGTTCATGTGTACTGTCACATGACGAGCTCTGGCCTTGGTGCATGTGGAGGTGGTGGATGGACGCTGGTCATGAAAATTGATGGCTCTAAGGTAATTATTGAACTAGGAATTCACTGAGCTCGCATCAGCTTTCGTCATGCAGATTTGTTGCCAAGCAACACGTCATACCATTCTAGTGCTATGCTGACGTGGCAACCTATGTTAGGATGTTGGGAGAAAAGAAAAATGACTGTATGCCGCTGTATGCGCATTCTCGTCTAAGCAATCATCCTTTTAAGACATAAATAACTAACTACTCAAACCCAACCGAAAAATGTCAAGGTCTGCATAACTTACTGTCTTGTTGGTATAGGACTTGTGTTAACTATTTTTGTTTCTTTTTTTCTTTGTTATCAGCCAACCTTTCATTATGATAAACAACTGTGGAGCAACAAGATCGACTTCAACCTTCCAGGAGGAAAGACTGGCTTTGACACTCACGAGACCAAGTTGCCGACCTACTGGAGCACACCCTTCTCCAAGATCTGTCTCGGTATGAGGATAGGCCAGCAGATGAAGTTCATTGTCATCAACAAGCACGCCAACTCACTCCACTCACTGATTGCTGATGGGAAATACCGCGTCACTTCACTGGGTCGTAACACGTGGAAGACGCTGCCTGGTTCCCAAGGCTCCTTACAGAGAAACTGTAACAAGGAAGGGTTCAATGCAGTTGGTAACAGCCACGGTCATTCCAAAGCAAGAATTGGTATCATTGGTAACGAACAAAATGATTGCAATAGCTGTAACTCCAGAATCGGGTTTGGTACTGGAGGGTACGAGGATAACACCAACACGTGTGGAAACGAGGCAGTATACTCGCCAGATAATGGAAACAAACACATCAAAGCCATGGGATACATCTTGATTCAGTGACATTCGCAAGCAAGTTGATTTTTCCTTGATTATCACTTTTTTAAATTTGTGTAGCTTTTCATAAAAAAATGAAGAATCAATTAAGACAGATTGCAATACTGCAATGCGTAGTAAGAGGCCCAAATTCATTTTCTTGAAACTATAAACGTGAATTTGTAGTGCATAAAAATGTTAAAAATAAAATTGGTGATGGGACAAAGTGACTCAGTGGTATTTGAAACTACAGTTTGTGCAAGTAATAATTCTCAAGTAACCGTTCAAAAACAATACAAAATCTACGTTGCGCGCAAATTAAATCAGAAAAATGAGGTCACACATACATGCAACTAACAGTTCAATCATATTTCAGAACCAATCAGGAAATCAGGAACCACACCGAGATTAGGCTCAGTTTCCAGCCGTGGGTGTTTCGGTGCGCCCGCGATCCTCTCCAGAGCCTACACCGAGATGTGATGTCCTTTGAGAATTCCATCAGTGAAAATCGAGTTCGGCTTTGTCGGCGCTTTATTTTGGAACTTCATTAGCCTTACTTTTCAGCAGATCTTGAACCCCCAACTTGATTGTTTTCCAGTCATATTCCATAGATTCAAGACAACAGTTAATTATTTATCATTACAGTTAGGTCCCCAAATGTCGGAAACATCTCGGAAAAGATCTGCAAAACGTCTGGTCCACTAGCTACCAAGTCTTTTAGTATAAATAGGCCCTTAAAGAACGAAACAGATTCAGTCTTAAATTCACCACATCAATTAAAAATCATCCAAATTGGGTAATATTGACATGAAAGAAACTGGTTTTTATATATAACTGAAATTGTGTACTAAATGATAAATTGATGATTCAATCGTCCATCCAAGGGAGGTTTTGGCTGTGATGACTTAAGACCAAACAGACGCGCACATAAGGTCGCCATTAACCAAAGGCGAGCATACATTCTTACTAAATTCCACCAAAAATGTATCCACTGTATCACAGGACATCATGAACTTATGCATAATGTTAGTACAGTCCCTCTACCGCTCTTCTTGTTTTTTACTTCCTGTAGCGCGCTGAGAAGAGGGTCGAAGAAAACGTGCATGCGCATGCTCCACGTAGACCAATCAGAAACGATTAGCTGTTGCGTTATCTATTCCGTTCCAAAGATGGCGTTTATTGTTAATTGCTCATACATTTTTGTGTGCACGACAGAAACTCTTTGTTGCACGCCAAATGAAGACAAATGCCCAGACTCCAAAAAACTAGTTCCTCGAAACTTCATTGCTGGTTTGCAACCATTCCCGAGAGATGCCAATGACAAAGACCCTGGCGGCCATGTTGGATGACAAACAATAAAAGCTAACTAGAAATCGATTGTTTTATATGGTCATCCACATGGCGGCGATAACGTCAGTTGCAAACCAATAATTCACGTGATCAAATTTCTATAGGACGACAGCTCAAAGCATCGGTAACGACCTCTCAGCA
Source organism: Desmophyllum pertusum (assembly GCA_029204205.1). Taxonomy (NCBI): domain Eukaryota; kingdom Metazoa; phylum Cnidaria; class Anthozoa; order Scleractinia; family Caryophylliidae; genus Desmophyllum; species Desmophyllum pertusum. Next base: position 42,356 of record MU827875.1, on the reverse strand, counting down.
GTAAATTAAACGCTAAAATTTCAAAAGAAGCAAGCATTCAGCAAGTCGTTTATAATTACTATCCGCTAGTATTTTGCCGGGAGAAAATAGATCGATATAAAAAAATTGTGTTGTAGATAATAAAAGTTTTGTCTCGCATTGCTTTATTTAGAGAACAATAGATCCATATTTGTATGCGCATGCTCCCTGTATCTCTAGTTTTGAGGAGGAACAGTGAGCATCACAACAGCTAATAGCTTGTGATTGGTCTACGTGGAGCATGCACATGCAAGATTCCCTAGCTCGACCTTCTTCTCAGCGGCACCGGAAGAAAAAAATGCGAGAGGAGCCGGCCGAGGGACTGGACTACCGCTAGGCACGGAAGTAATGGCATCGACATAGAACAACATGCCATTATTGCGTAAATTCTCTGTTGTTTGGGGCGCCTTAGAAATATAACAATGTTGACATATGGACTGTGGTGGAGGGTTGAAATAATCGCAAAACTACCAAATTGAAATAAATAAATCGTTATCTTCCCGCTTATGTCTATTACACAATTTGAATAAATTTATAGGGTAGAAGGATTTAACAACAGAGTTGTGATACACATCCTGGTTCAGTGTCGATTGAAAGAACTGACCCGAACGTATAGTTCCTCTTGTTTCTTGTTTCTTGTATACATCCGTATACGTTCTTTCAGCATGAATAAATCAAACGAGAGTGCCAGAGGCAGGAATCGTCTGTTACGAAAACCTTGATTGTATATTTTAGCTTGTTTGGATTTTAAATCCGCGCGTTCGTCTGGAAGTTAACTGTCTCTGAATATGCATGCTTATTAGGTTGTTTGTCTTCGTAAGTTGTTATCATGACGTGTGAAGTTTGAGTTTACTTGAACCATTTTTCAATTAAGAAAAGTCC
>MU827875.1:20343-40956 GCA_029204205.1 Desmophyllum pertusum | reverse complement strand
ACATTGCTACTGCACCAGAAGGTAAAGATAAAACATGTATTTTGTTAATACGTCTCCAAATCAATGGCATACACAACAACAAGCGACATGTTACAACCGGGAGTATCGAATCTGCGCGGGTAGCGGGTCGCGGGTAAATTTACGCGGGTAAATTTGCGCGGGTAAATTTGCGCGGGTAAATTTAAGAGGGTGGTAAAGGGTATTTTCGTAGAGCCGTAAAATCCAAAGTTATTTAGGTGAAACGTGAAAATGACTACAACAAGTGACTTTTAAGTCACTTGTTATAGTCATTTCACGTTTCACCTACATAATTTTCCGTTAAATGAGAATTGAGCACTTAATTTTTCGTGAACTGTGATTCTGTTTTGTCTGTTTGCGTGACGCTGATCGTAACTCCCGTGCCCAGAGACCTGAATTATTCTGTTTAACTTTCACCTTGTTGATTTGTTTTACTAGCGGAATCGAGTGACCTGTCACGTGACAGTTGTTTTAAGTTTCTAGCCGCATCAAACTTTAAATTAAAAACCAAAAGCCTTTATTCCCAAGAAAATAATACCGATTTTGACTGTCAAAAGCTCATAAAACGATTTCAAGAAAATGCGTCAAAGACAATGGTAATTGCGTTGGATAACGCATGATCAGGAAAGGAACCCTTTACCCGGACATGAACGAGACCTGCTGCCCATCGGGGAGAAGGGTTAGAGTCTGGGATGGTGGTGGAACAGATCGGAAATCAATTGAAAAACAAATAACTCAATTTCCTTTCCGCTGGCAGTAGCTCGAGTTAAGAGAAGATAATAAATGTGGAATACACTTGTGGTCGACAATTTACCCGAAAATTTGTTTGCGAAGAATTACTGATATAATTAAGTGCTCAATTCTCGGCACAGAAAAGTATTATGTAGTAGTAGTAGTCATTTCACATTTCACATTTCACGTCTCTCGTAAAATAAACTTGGATTGTACGGCTCTACGAAAATACTCTTTACTACCCTCTTAAATCTTAAATTTACCTGCGTAAATTTACCCGCGACTCGCGTATATTTGCCCGCGACTCGCGTAAATTACCCGCGACCCGCGCAAATTACCCGCGACCGACGATGATGACTCCTGATTGATTGTTAGGTACAGGTTGGTTAAAGCCTATCAAAGTAGCTGGGTTATCTCATTGCATATAGAAAGGAGCAAACATGAAGTTTTAAAGCCATGTGATGCCTGTTGATGTTGTTGTATGAAAAAAGCAGGATATGTACAAAATATAACTTTTGAAGCCTTGTTATGCACAACTAAGATGTTTGTAATGATATTTATTATATCTCTTATATAGTACGCGCGCTGTGATTGGTCAATTTTACGGTCCGTATTCTACAGTACGGCCCGCGAAATTTGAGAGTGCTTCTCATGACGATGCTATCTTTGCAAGTTTGTTTCGATTAATTTCAAATTCTGCATAATAATGTCTCACGAAGACGATTTCGAAACCTACTTAAAGCGTTTGTAATCGGATGAAGAGCTTTAGAAACAAAAGCGAAGCGAAGAGGATCTTCCAAACTTCAAACGGGATTTATCAGTCGGGAGCTTTAACGTCCAACGGCGAGCCGGACTCGATTCAGGAACTTGACAGTTTTATCTCTGCCGAAAAGTCCGCAAACTGACTGTGATCGAGAAGAGGAATTTTGAATGGAAAAGGTTTGAAAAGTTCTGCTATAAGGAGCAGACGAATGGAACATTTAACGTGGAAAACGTAAGTCTCACCTGTTGATGTTTTTGACATGCAAGCTATTCTGCAGCAAACACTTCTCAGGACGACACAACAAAGCGCCACAAAATGGACGGCAGCATCTTAGAAGACTTTTGTCTCGTAGTTTTTTTGACAATTTTAGTGTTCTCTCGTTCAGTATTTGTAAGGAACACTGTCGTATTTTCAAGTTTGACGAACACGCTGTATTAAAGTTGATTGCGGTGCTTTCTTCTCGATCGGTGAATTGTCGTTGTCTGTTTAACGGACTTCAAGAAGTAATTTAAAAGTAAACTTGAACTGTACCTAGTTTTCATGCTTTTACAGAAAATAACTAGGTAGAAATTGTTTGAAGATGTTTGAAGTTTGGATTAAAATCGTGTTTATATGCCAAAATGTTTTCGAAAGCCAATAAAATTCGCCTCGTCCTTTGCCCATGATGCGCGTCAGTCAAATGAAACTGCTTTCCTCGCGCTTGACTTGAAATGTTTTCCTTTCTCCAGAGCGAGAGATATAATAAATATCTTACTAACCTCGTCTTCTCGGTCCGTACTGTAAGTTACGGATGCTCGTTTTTTCCTCTTCGATTTATGGCCCACACGCTTCGCGCTTGGGTCATAATTATAAATCGAAGGGGGAAAAACTCGGTCCGTAAACTTACCGTACGGACCTCGAACTCGGTTAGTAAAGCCCCATTTACACGACATTCATTTTGGGTCCGGCACTCCTAAATTTTGGCACGCGGGCCGATAGTTTAGGGCACGGCCCGCTTGAATTTTGCCGTGTAAATGCAAAATTGTTGGCACGCGTGCCTACCTCAGGAGGTAGTCTCGGCCCGCCTAAAAAGAGGCCCGCGTGCCAAACTCCGGCTGAGAGATGCATTCTCGTTCCCAGAGCCTAATCGGCGACACGGAGAAAAAAACTAGGGGCGCCAAAATTTCAATCACACATGCGCAAACGGTGTGTCCTGACGAGATATGTCTTCATGCCGTAAAAGCTTGGCCTAAAGAGGAATATAAATGGGCCTGAAAGACAGAGTAATCAGTCGGATTTCCACTCGTTTGAAGTTATAGATTTTATTATAAGGCTAATAACAACAACGGGTAGTAAAACTTTTCTTATAGCGAGTATTTAAACAGAAGTATTTTGTCTATGCCGTTTTCCATTTTGGACACTAACTACGGCTTTGTTCAACCCTTGTAATTTGCTTCATGTAAATTACTATTCGAGGAATAGTCATTCATAGCAGTAGCATTATTTTAGCTAGAGGCAATGTATCAGTACATGCATGTTGATAAATTCACATCATGCGCCATGTTTAATTTTGACCCCTCGGTATTTCAATAATCTGTTCCGTAAAAGGCGGTTTTTACTGAGTATTTTAATGCCGTTGTCTGCTTATATGGCTTGTTATTTGCACCCAGAAGAAAATGTCCCTCGTACCACAGCTCTCCGACTTGATTCAACATGTCAAACCTGAGGCAGAGATAAAAATGTTGTTTTGGGTACAAAAAAAGTTCAGCTAGGATTTTCGGAAAGGCAAAAGCAGCTCATAAAATTCGGATAATAAAATTCAATCCCTAAAATTTTCTGAAGTTTGAAAGTGCAGCTAACGTATCCGAAACAGATACATTTTTCTTAGCGTTTAAAAAATAAGCCATTAAACTGCACAAAGAGCACAATTATAACGTAAAAAACGACGTTTCCGACACCTACCGAAACATTTTGTCGCTGGTTGCCCCTGGTTTGAAGCCCTGATTCTTCACAATTTTCTTCGACAACTTTCAAGTTTCAGTCTTGGGCAAATGTTACTGCCTCATCGAAAATCATTCAATTGTGAAAAATGCAGTTATTTTTCTTTTGTGCATTTTACAATTATATTAAGGTTCACTCTGGAATCATAAATAAAGAAATATGATGTCGTAATTTGCATGAAGGAAAGGGAGACTTTGATTATTACGACTGAGTTGTTTTATTATACTTTGATTTCTGATTTCTTACAGCGCGTGATAATTCGATTACACGCGTCATGATTATGTCATAATTAAGGTATACCGAGTATTTACGACAATCTCCCGGCCGACAAATATACAAATAAGGTTTTAAGGTTCTGATTCCAGATAGTAGTTAACTGTTTGTTAACTTATGTTCAATAGTTTTCAAAGTGTTCTGTTGAAAATAGTTTTCAAAAAGTGTTCTGACATTTCTCTAATTTTAGTTTTGTGCCTTCACGGCAGCAGCTCTCTTTGGACGTTCGGGTCCCTTGTCAACTTCCTTGTCTTCGTTAGAGGTATCACAGATCTCCAATGGGTACAGCCTCTCAATGGCGCGACGTAGCGTCTTCCCGTCACTGTTTCTCACATGTACAACTCGAACCAATCCATCTATCCTGGAAAGCGTCTTTTCAACTCGTCCCAGTTTCCAGTGTTTCTTGGGAGATTTTCATGTATGAGAACGACATCTCCAACCTTTACTACAGACTTCTGTTCTGCACATTTCTGAATCCTTGTGGTTCTGGCGTAAGCTTGTAAGATATTCTTTCTGCCAACGAACCCAGAAAGAACTTCATCACCTTTTCAATATATTTTACTCGATTAGTCAGAAACTGTTGGGGTTGTTCTCTTTGATTTATGAATTCTTCATCGTCCCTTTTCACTTCTGGAAGATTCATTATCCTGAAGCCGCATAGAAAGTGTGGACGGAGTGAGCGGTGTTAAGTCGTTTATATCTGATGAAGGGTAGGTGAGAGGGCGACTGTTCAAGGTAGCTTCCACTTCTGTAAGTATGGTAGTTACTTCAAATATTTTAAGTGAGGCCTTGCCCATACTTTTCTTTAAACATCTCTTCATGGTTCCTACAAGTCTTTCGTAAAACCCTCCCCACCAGGGGAGCTCGTTCCGCGATAAAATTGCCATGTTATTCCATGACTAGTCAGGAAGTGTTGCGATTTCTCTGTTTCGAGTATTTGATTTTTCGCTGCGATTATTTCTATTGAGGCTGCTTTAAAATTCTTTGCATTATCAGAAATTATGTATTCTGGTACTCCTCGCCTGTTTATGAATCGCTTGAAGGCTCTAATGAAGGCTTCAGCCGTCAAGTTCTCGACCAGCTCCAAGTGTACAGCTCTGATGTTCGCGCAGGTGAATAAGCAGACTGTACATTTTCGAGCATGGTGTACCTGCTGTTCCTCTGATAAATATTGGTCCAGCGTAGTCTACGCCAGTGGTTTGAAATGCATGGTTCCCTGATACTCTTGATTTGGGTAGAGGTGGAGTCTTCATGGAGTGAAATGGTTTCCCTTCAGCTTTCTTACATATCACACACTTGCTGATTAGCCGTTTGATTAACTGTCTACCTTTTGGAATCCAAAATGTCTGACGGATTTCAGTTAATGTCTCTCCTACACCGTTGTGCAGTACTCTGTAGTGCATTCGCCAGTACTATCAATGTAGTCTGCGTGATTATCTTTCGGAAGTAGAATTGGGTTGCTTTGCATCAAGTGGTAACTGTGAGTGCTCTATTCGCCCTTGACAACGTATAAGTCCCTTCGTCGATAAACAGTCCGAGTTGTTGTACTATAGATGGACATTTTTACTTTCGAAGGTTTGCGTGAGAAACATGATTTCGCTACTATAGTTTGAGCGTTGTACTGCCTTGATTAACATCTGTTTCGCGTTTTCGTATTCTTCAGTGCTAATAAAAGTTTTCTTTTTGACTCGCTCTTTTGCAGCAGACAATAAACTTTAGAACCAATGCAGTCACTCGTATCAGCTTCTCTAACTTGCTAAATTTTTCAAGGTTGATTATCTTCAGTAGACTTGGACTTGTATCTTCCGCTATGACGTTACATATCAGTCCACTTCGGTATTCATCCAAATCTTCTGTTTCATTTTGTTTTACCCAAACAGGCCAGGCGTTTGTTCCCTCTTTGAGCCAGGTAGGACCATGTAACCATAGTGATGCTTTGTTTGCTATCACTCTTGAGGGTGTCCCTCTTGTCAATAAATCTGCTGGATTGCTTTGAGTCGGGCAGTATCTCCACGTACCGTTGAGGGTGTCATCTTTGATCGCTTGTACCTTACTTGCGACGTTTCTTTTAGTGTGGTTTTGGATGACAGCCAAGAGAGGACGATTTGTGAGTCACTCCACATACACTTTTCAATATCGCCAATTGATTCTGTCAGATGTTCAATTATGTACTTTGACAGTCGTGCTCCTAGCACTGCAGCTAAGAGTTCCAGGACAGGTAATGTTTTCTGTTTTAGAGGTGCTACTCTACTTTTGGACATTACCTGCATGACGTGCGCTTGAGATCCTTCATTTTGCTTGTTTCGCAAATATGCGACAGCGCCGTAGGCTTTTGGACTGCTATTCACAAAATACATGTAGTTGTAGCTTGCTGTGGTCACTTGAGATGAAATACTGTCTTGGAATTTCTACATCCAACAAACCTTCTATGTCTCTGATCCAGGCAATCCATTCCTGGTTTAGGTCTGCCGATAACTCTTCATCCCAGGCTACTTTGCGTTCCCACAACGTTTGCATTAATATTTTTGCCTTGACTGGAATGACAAATATAGTGCTGGCGAGGATTTTACTCTCTTGGATGCACGGTGACCCCTGTTTTTTATTCCATAGATCACTTCTTTTACTGTTTCTCTCCATTTTAACAAAAAAACAAAAAACATTCTGAACGTGAGAAGTTTTGATTATTTCGCTTTTTCCACTCATTTGCGATCAAATATTTCTACTAATGCGGGTGTGCATGACTTACAAGTATCCTTCTGTAAGACTAATTTTACCTAAAGGAATGCCATCAGCTGCAAAAATTTACTTAATAGGCCTATTTGCCGTTGAAATCAAACACATCGATCTTATCTAGAGTTCTCCATTTTACTTTTTTTGTTGTTGATAGCGATGAAGCCGATATCGCTTCACATGATCAAAACTTCTAGAAAACACTACGGTCTTCAATGCGATTTATCTCCGAAACGAGCACGGTGACCCCCCAATTTTTTTGCCTTTCTGACATGAGTTGGTCATTATCTAGCTCAGGCTAGCTGCAGCAAAAGTTTAAAAAAAATCTGATCGTGGGAAGAATTGGGCGCGAGCGTCCTTAATCAGTTCGGGCCATACCCAGTTCTGGAGACCTGTTTTCCTGTGATGTGATTGGCTGAGAAAAAACCAAAACAAAGCAAATTTGACCGCGAGAAACTGGGCACTAGTAAAGTCTTGGATATATTTTCTCGTCGCGGCCATGTTGTAATGCGGCGGTAGTTGAGTGATCTAAAATTCACTCAAACAGTCGAAGATACCATTTATTTCTGGTGTTATTACAGAAATTCAACGAACATTTTATCAGCTTTTACGCACGCAGGTTGAATCGCGCGAATTTGTTGAAGATCAAACTCTCGCGCGGTGCTCTTGCGGCCGAGTGAAACAGGAGTGAAACGAATGCCCTACCACCGGCCTGCTTGTTCTTAGGTACTTTTGGCTTGATTTGGGCTTTGCAGTTATAGTAGGTTCTCCCTTGAAAAGCGAAGTAAATAAACCTGAAGGCTCAGAGGGCATGACAGACTTCGAGAGTCCCACTCATCTGTAATTTACTGCCAGATTTGAATGCCAAGTGCCCTCAGTCTTTTCAAATACTTCCATGCATTAGATATATTTACGGGTAGCTATTCAGTTGGAAACCAATCTCATAGGTTATTGGTATAATTTTTCGAATAGCAAATGTGTGTGCAAGCATTATCATCAAATCCTGTAATAATTTAGCTATGTTTAATTTTCATGGCAAATCAAAAACATCTCTCCCTGTTGTACAGTATACATGTACATGTATTATTGTCTGGCCTATTTTCGATGCCCTGCAGAGAATCCTTTTTCAGGTAAAATATCAGCTTGAGATCAGGCTCCTGAAGAAAATTTGCGAGCGAAGCGAGCCGAGTCGCGCTAGTAAAATATGAAAGCCTTAACCAACTAGCAGACAAGGCAAGTTTGTGTAAATCATTGTGTTGGCTAGTAAACCATTTTTTTTGCTGGTGTAAACAAGGGCCCTTGGATGGACCAGCTAAATTTTCAAGTTAGAACATTTTCATTCAATTTTTTTTTTTTTGAGAAGCAATGATTGATTGTTTAGCTGGGGCTTAAGAGACCTTAAGACAGCCAGCATTAACTCAAGTGGCCACCAAGCTACTCCAATACATCAAGGTGTCACAAATAAAAGTAACAGAACATAGCCATTAAAATAAAATTCATTTATTTTTAACACAACTTGACCTTGTATCCCAACCAGTACAAATAGGATTAAGAATTTTAACATTAAATATGTGCATCTCAGGGAAAGCTTGTTTATTTACTCCTGTCGCAGTTTCTTTGTCGATTGAAGGACCTGGAACAAATAATATTACAATTTTAATCAGTATTGATTTCAAATATGTTGTAGATGTTGTAGTATATTAATTTTACAAGTGGCTGAAAACATGCTAAAGGTAATTTTGTTCATATCAGTATTAGTAAGGAGAGAGAAAGGCTATTATATATATTATTATTATTATTTTTGCTGAATTTGTTTTGCATCTCCATTTCATTGGGTGGTAGCCTGAGATCAGGCTCCGACAGGCTAATTGGGTGGCTGATACATGTATGTGAACTGCACAGAGATAACAGCAGTCAGTTTATTAATTCCTTTGGAGATGCATAACTTAGGCTAGCATACAGAATTGCTTGGAGTGTGGGAAAGCTGTAATTCAATGTTTTAATTATGTTTTTGCACTACATGTACATGTTATTGCTGTGAGTACTATTTTGATTTTGGAGAGAAAATTATACATAAAGTTCCCTGGAACAAAAAATGGCGAGACTGCACCACCACCTGCTTGCCTATTTTTGCCACTTTGGTGAGGTATTTGGCATTAAACTGGCTTTGGCAACACCAGTGATACATATGTTATAAAGTCACAGGGCAAAATTTGAAACCATAAGTGAATACCACCAAATTTATAAACTTGATAAATTAAAAAAATAATAATAATCTGTCAGCATTGGGTTAACCATGAAGCAACGCAAAGCTCACACAAAATAATTTATGATAAATACAGTCAAAGCTCTCGTTGCAACCACTTGCATAAGCGACCAAGCTCTACATGTAGTTACAACCACTTTTAGGAACTTATGTACCAACTGGTCTTTTTCTTTGTTTTAAGCTCTCGTAAGCGACCACTTGTTGTGCTACACCTCAAGTTACGACCACATTTTCGAATTCCTGAGGTGGTCGCTTATGAGAGCCTTGACTGTAATTTGAAAATAAAAATTTAAAAACATGATAGTGTGTTGTTAAAGACCAGGAACAAATAAATGCATGGAACACTTTCACTGGAACATAAATCATAAGCCTTTCCTAATGATAGAAATTAATAGAGTGTACATTGTAGACTTAATTTGTTTCTTGTGGGTCTGACAAGCCAAATGAATGCAATCAGCAGGACCGTGTTAAAAGAATTATGGGGAGCAGGGATGGCACAGCAGTGGTGAGAGCACTCGCCTCCCACCAATGCGACCCGGGTTCGAATCTCGGACCCGACATCATATCTTGGCCAAGGGTTTTTGCCGGATACTACGATTTTCCTCCCTCCACAAAACCAACATTCAAAAGTTCCAATTCCGGCAGGGATATTTTGCAGGTTGCAGGTTGCAGGTCAACTGCTAACCCAAACCCCAACAATTAGGCTAACCAACTAGGCTAACCTTCAGTTAGAATTAGGCTAACCTTCAGTTGGGCTAATTTAAGCTAACCGGGGCTAACCGTGACGCCATTCTCTTCCTAACCGCGTGTGTAATGTTTCTAAAAGTAGTCTCAACCTGCAACCTGCAACCTGCAAAATATACCTGCCCTTCCAATTTTGGAAGAGTGGATTTTGACTGAAATTGCCATTATTTATTTATTTCTAATTGTATTTTTAATTAAAGTACACTAAACCCATGAACATATTTCACTTTGCCTTGGTGAATGCTTTGTTTAAGAAATGTTGTACACGAGTATTCCCTACGACTTTCCTAACTTTATATTCCTTCATTTAGATCGACTTTTCATGACCTGACCACGTCGATGGTGTCGAAACTCGTAATCTTACGATTTGATCATATTACACGGCGCCCAAATTACACAGACCACAGATTTTCAACGGCCGTGCATATGAACAAAAGTATCGTGCATATGACTTCTATTTTGACCAAAATGAAGTACATTTACTCTAGTTTCTCACAATATTTTTTTTAAGAACCAAAAAAATTGTTACATACCTTAAATTTTCACTTAACCAACGACAAACACTGTAACGCGGCCTTCGAAAACTAACACGTTTGATCGATTTTCAACGCAAATATCTTCTCCCCAACGCAAAGGACGCCATCTTTCTTTAGTTCACCGTGTTGCTGAGATGTCCCTTTATACTCCCGCACAGTCTTATGGGATAAGCACAAGGGACAAAAACGCTAGGTGTTTAGAAAGCGGATGAATGGAGTTTTTCCATAAGGACCCAAGAACGCCATTACTGATGACGTCATCAGGTCTCCAGAACTGGGTATGGCCCGAACTGTTAATTAAAAATTGTTGTGCATTCCTTTCATGAAGAATGTGAAATCTTGAAATAACTAGACGGAACAATAAGAAACCTCGGCTTGAGTATATTCGAAGGAGCTTGATTCCAGAGTAGGAATATTATAAGTATAGGTAGTCTGCTGGGAGGTAAAGTTGAACAATTTTGAAATACTGCGAGCCAGCATTATTACCAAATACCTCTACAGCTCATGCTTATTTAACCTACATGTATACAAAGCTTCGCATTAAATTTAACTCGAGCATGAAATTCCTTCGTACAATGAATGAATTAATGAATTTTCGTACAAAACCATAAAAAAATGTCAATATAAACAAATATTCTCATTTTTCAGGACGGATCTGTCGTCAGTTGGAGTGTTCAGAGCCAGACAAAACGCGTTCACGGCAGACGTCGAATGAATCATGTGATACTGATCACTGACGTCATGTCACAGGACTTCTGCGAGATGCTATGTTACCGGAAACCCAATTGTTTCAGTTATAATTTTATCGACCGAGAAGTGAAAACTGAAAAACCCAAATGTGCGAACTGAAGTAATTCTACTACTTGAAGGACACGAGAAAACGAAGCTGGAAAAAAAAACTCGAATTATGTATACCGCCAGGAGCAGATGGTAAAAATATCGCAAACTCTTCCAATAATAAACCGCTATCCCATCCCCTTTACACCCCCCGGGCACGGGAGGCATACTCAACAACGTTTTATATGGGGATGGACTCCACCCCGAGGTCCCAACCCTTACCCTTTTTAATATTTTTAAACCATATTTTGCCACTAGAAAAGGGAAAACCCTTATTATAAATATTCCATAGAAAATGTTTACCCCTTTCCACATCCCAATTACCATGTTTGAAACATCCCTTTTACGGACCTTTTACTAAAACTTTTTCGCTCTGAGTAGCCCCTTAAATTATATGGTATGGACTAAGCCGTTAGTTGCGTCTTTATTCGAGATTATTTTGAAGCAGGACCTTTTAAAAACACATTAGAAATGACAGTTTTTCCTACCCTTTTCGATACTTAAACTCGTGAAATCCCTACCCTTTTACAGTCAAAACTCTCGCCTTGCGGACACCTCTGGTGCTATTACGGACACCCCGCCTCATTACGGACAGCAGCTAAAATCCCCGGCGAAAGTTACCAGACGTTTTACTGAAACAAAACTCTCGCTATTACGGACTCCCGCTATTACGGACTTACGGACACTCGCCGACACTTGAGTCCGGATCCCAACGTAACACTCTCGATTATAGCGCGACACAAAGCACTGGCATCTTTTGATTCTTTTGCCACACATTTCTGCAAATTCTACTTTTTTCTGCTTTTTGTCATTGGACTTTCTCTTTTTTGGTGGATTTCGCTTCTATCTTGCTCGGCCATAAAACTAAAATTACTTCTTCTCTTTCTCTGCATAATCACTCTTTCGACAGTTTCGCTGCCATTTTAATGGCATTAAAATAACTTATTAAAATATTAATATTAAAACTTATTAAAATAAGTTCGTCCAGTCTGTCCAAAATATTTCCTTCCGCCGTTAAATCTTGTAAATAATTGGAATTTCCAGTATCTTCTACAATAGCACACAGCAATGCGCGATCTTTTTGATACCAATCAACAGGCTCAAAAATGTCCTTGTAGAGCGTGGTAGGGCTCGCCATCCACGTGAGTAGTACTCTTTGCATTCAAACTCGTCGAATTGGCAGGAACTGGCCATGTAACCGGAACTGCATAAATAAAAATTAAAGTTCTGACGCTCTTTACATGTGAAAACGGGTCCTGGAAAAAGGCTATCTGCCAGCTAATGAAAATGAAAATACATGTAACCCCCTACTGTAAATTCTGTTTTCAAATAACATTTTCTCGCACCCGCTATACGGACACCAAATTTCGCGCTCCCGGGGAAAAGGGTGTCCGTAATTAACGAGAGTTGACTGAATATACCTCCAGCCAGGAAAAAGCCTACCCCTTTCGGGCGGAGTCTCCCCGTATAGTCCATTTTATCAGGGATTACGCCACCCCTGGGCTTATACACAACCCCAGAAACAGGTCCCAAAGTCTCAGACGCATAACGTCTTTCGATTTTCAGCGATCTAGAGCTTGTTTTGTATTTTATATCGTTACTATAGCACTTGTAAAATGGGAAGGAATTTTAAGCTTTTTATGAAACTTCTGTTTCATAATCGTTATGTTGAGAGAATATAACTATGTGGAATTCTTGTTATCAGGCGCAAAAATCCCTTCCAAATAAGCCCAAAACAGGTGTCTGTCTATATCTAGAGTGTTTTTTTTAAAATTTCTGGAGTGAAATGTAGTACGATTTAAGTAAATACGACCTGGAGGAAAACTGAAATTATGTATAACGTGAAACTGAGGTAAAATACCGCAAACTTCCAATTGTAAAGCCCCCTCCACTCACACCCAACCCAGAAAATAAGTCCCATAACTCTCAGACACAACTTATTAATCGTGAACTACGTCTTTTACAAATTATAAATTTTGAATTCACGACCAAGGCTTCGCCACGACCACAATGACCACCACGCCAACAAAGACAAACTCAGCCACCACCACCACTGCAACCACTCCGCTACCCTGACCACCATGACCGCCCGACTACGACGGACCACCACGAACACCACGATCACGACCACCGACCACCGACCATCGACCAACACGACAAACGACCACCACAACCACCGACCAACACGACCATGAACACCAAGACAACCAACCACCATGACCGCTTATCACCACGACCAGCACAACCACCTACCACTGCATCCACTGACCACACGACAACCAATCAGCATGACCACCGACCAGCACGACCACCGACCGCAATGACAATAGACCACCAAAAACCACGACCACCACGAACACTGTCACCATGACCACTGACCAGCACGACCACTGACCACCAAGACCACCGACCAGCCACGAACACTGACCACCAGGACCAATGACCACCACGCCAACAAAGACAAACTCAGCCACCACCACCACTGCAACCACTCCGCTACCCTGACCACCATGACCGCCGACTACGACGACCACCACGAACACCACGATCACGACCACCGACCACCGACCATCGACCAACACGACAAACGACCACCACAACCACCGACCAACACGACCATTGAACACCAAGACAACCAACCACCATGAACGCTTATCACACGACCAGCACAACCACATACCACTGCATCCACTGACCACCACGACAACCAATCAGCATGACCACCGACCAGCACGACAACCGACCGCAATGACAATAGACCACCAAGACCACCGACCACCACGAACACTGTTCACCATGACCACTGACCAGCACGACCACTGACCACCAAGACCACCGGACCAGCACGAACACTGACCACCAGGACCACCGACCAGCACGACCACCGACCACCACCACGATCACCGACCACCATGATCACTTACCACCATGACCACCGACCACCATGGCCACCAACCACCGACAACAAAGACCACCGACCACCGACCACCGACCACCACGAGCAACAACCACCATGACTGCAACCACACCGACCACCTCGACCACTGACCACTATGACACCGACAACCATGACCACTGATCACCATGCCCACCACGACCACCGACCACAATGACCACTGACCACTACGACCACGAGCACCACTGCCACTGCCACTGCCACTGTCACTGCCACTGCCACTGCCACTGCCACTACCACTGCCACTGCCACTGTCACTGCCACTGCCACTGCCACTGCCACTGCCACTGCCACTGCCACTGCCACTGCCACTGCCACTGCCACCGACCACCACGACCAGTGACCACCACGACAACCGACATCCACGACAACCTGCCCACACGACCTTAATCCTTGATCCCCAAATTATCAGTTCATCGTATTCTCCTGCCACTTCTAATAACATGATCCCAGTGTAGATAACAAAACGAAAAGATAAATTTAGCACTCAGAAAAAAAGTGACCGAAACTGCCGACGCTTTCAAATATAATGTTTCCATACCATGAATCAACTATGAGCACTGCGCATGCTACAATACCTTCCTGGATGTGCACGGCGGCAAAATGAGTGCGCATGCTCGGCTATTTTGGCGCTATGACGTCCCCTGGCATGGGGACGAGAATGACGAAAACATAGCTCAAAGAGTTCATGTTTCACTTACGATCGCTCGACACTATTGTTGCAAAGATAATTAGTTTGCTAAAAAAAGATATGTGAAACAAGAGCCTCTCTCGGAATTGTTTTCAAGGTAAAAACCTTATCTGTTCCGTGACGACCTTATCCACGCGAAATGAAAACAAATACCGGGAATTTTGAATTGCTGCCATTATGTTTGTATGGAAATGAGCGAGAAGGCTGGCGCACGCGCACTAATTGTTGCCACTGTGCTGGATGTGATACCAATTGTACCCGCACTAATTTGGATTATAACTAGGATCTCAGAGTATTGTCAATCAAGGTATTTTAATTGTTTCCATTTTAAACGTTCCCGGCTCAAAAAGAAAAAATAGGCCCGCGAGGCGTGCTCATGGCTACTGCATTTTTACTCAGAGAATGCGCATACATGTAGCCCATGAGCCGATTAAACGAAATGGGTTAGGGACTTCTCACGATTTCAATCAGTAAGTTATATTTTTCTCTACCCAGCAGTCATGAATCCACATCATCCCTTTATAACATGTATAATAGACATACTAGATATAAAACATTTCCAGCGACTAAACGCACTTTTTTTTCCCACGACGGCCAATCCTTTCCTAACATTTTCCCTTCCTTTCACAACGCGCGCCAATGGGCTTTCCCGTTAAACTCTCAACCAGAACCTCTCAATTGATAATATAATGGTCAAGACGTCGTTTCTCTCCCTCTTCTCTCTCGTTCTCCAGAGAGTTTGTCGGGGCCGTTGAGGATAGTTGCACACAGCAAAGCCAATGCACGCGAAGCAAAAACAAAAGAGAAAAAAGCAAACACACGCAAACAGCAACTTTTGTTTTGGGTGTTTGTTATTTTTTTTTTGTTTCTCTGTTGGTGCTATTTGGAGCATTTGATACCCTTGACCCTAAACCCTAGCCCTAAGGTCAAAAAAACATCTCTTGGCTTTTTGTATGTTGGCTTAACCCACTACCACTAAAAATAATCAACAGGGAATCAGAGTCAGAGGCCCGTTTAGGGCGAGGGATGGGCGACAACAAAAGAAGGAGAAGTGCGTCCGTGCGACCGATGATTGGCTGAAAATAAAGATGAAAATGAAAAAGCTCTAATTTTTGTCTAATAATCTTAAATGTTTTCGCTAACTCTGGTAAGTAGGGTCTGGAAATGAAGGAGCCTGAAATCAAAAAACGAAGGATAAGACATCGAAGGGGGTCCGCCCGCGCCATTTGTAGATTTGCTGTGGTGACATATTAAATTTTGGACCAGATCTTGAGATTTCTATGAAGTTGAATTTTGAATTTAACGTTAACGATTAAAATTACGGGACCTAACAAAAAAACCAAAACGCGAAAAAAAAAAAAAAAAATAAAACGTCCTCATTCACCCTTAACGGAAATTTTAAAATCAATCCCAGGCTTTGCTAGTCTAATCAAAATGAGGAGAAGGACTGGGTACCCCGGGCGCCAATAATTGAAATCTGCAAAAGGGCTTCAGCGAGGACATGTGTGTCAATATTGGGATAAAATGGATAAAATGGATGGCACGCAACCAGAGCCAGGAGGTCACAGAAATTTGAGGTCGAAATAGGAAAAGGCTGCCGTTGTTCAGCAAAAATCCCCTGTCAAATCGATAGATAACATTTGTCCCGTAAATTAGTTAAAATTACCCATGTCAATCATAAAATTTGTCTTTTCTTCTTTGCAATTGTTTGTACCATTAAATCCATTATTTTGAATTTAAACAAAGAAGCTTTTTTACAACTGCTAGCTTACTAGTTTTTTAGCCTTTTGGGTTATCAAAAATCGTTAAAAATCGTCTGGAAACAGGGTTATCTTTTTAACATTTAGTCTGGAACAGGGTCGCAAAATTAGCGTTTTGTAGGTCGGTACAGGTTAAGGGGTTTTATAGTCCAGCGGGACACCCCTACCCAAATTTTTTTGGGAGTACCCCCCCCCCCTCCCCGGGCTTCGCTCCTCGCGCGTGACGTGACTCTGCTCATATCTCTAGCTAACTGAACGGGGTAATTACTAGACTGCAAAACAGTCTCTTTTCTTTTTCTCGAGATATTGTGCGCGACGCGGGAATTGAGAGGCGCGAAGCGCCGATAATCCACGCGCGAGCCTCGCGTCTCTCCCCAATTCTCACTCGTAATTTCATGCATCGTTCCAGATCCTTCGGCCGCGTTCAGCCCACCACTCTCGCGCGAAAATACGGACTGTTTTGAAGTCTCAGGTAATTACAGTACACTGCACGATTCACCGTTTAACGTAACAAATTTATTAGGTCACTTTTAGCAACACTTTGCTCTCGTAAAAAAATAGCTCGCCGACTTCTTCCAGGTTGCGGACAACAAACTATGTTCCGTTTTATTTACCTTCATGTCATCTTGGATCAGTACATCTAACAAGACTTGAAAACCCAAGCTAATTTGAATACAACCCACCCACTGTTTTCCTGAAACAACGGAAACTGTGCTCAAATGAGATGATCTTATCTTTCGTCTACAAACCAAGCAGAATAAGTTCGTTTCTTTAATTTATGGAAGATATTTTATCATGATTAAAATCATTCCTCGTTTCGAAACAAATTCTAAAACACACTTAACAATAGTAAGATCTAAAATCCATTTTCTAATATCATTTTGTCACGATGTCCAACGTCAGACTCCCGAAAGCGCGCGTTGTGAATTAATTTTCTGCCAAGTCCAGCACGCGGCTTTGATCTTTGTCACAACAGCATTCGCAGCATTTCATGCTGGCATAACAAAATTCTCAAAATAAACTCATCACTCATACTCTTCTGATTGTAGTCATACTGTAAAATCTTTTGTTACACAGCAGCATTCGCGCTGACATAACAGAATCTAAAAATAAATTCGCCACATCCAGCCCTTTCAACAAATGAAGCCTCTGAAAGATTTTCAAAGAGTTGTAAATTCACGCTCGCATAACAAAATTATTTAGTCCCTCAGCAATACTTTCTTCTCTGACTTCACCCCTCGCGCGCGCGTGTGACTCTAAATGAAGTAAGATAATAAATAAATAAAATAAATAAATAATTTATTAAAATAAAAAAAATGTGGACCCTCCATAGGAAAAGGGGGCTTCTTAAGGTGATTTTTTACAAACGCATTTAAACGCAGCGTTGAAAATGCTTTTCAAACGCATTTCAAATTATTTCAAATGCATTTCAAATGTGTTTCAAACGGTTTCAAACTGAAGGCGTTTCAAACAGAAGAAACGCGTTTCATTGCGTTTGAAACACAAAAATAATTAATTAAGATGTGCATAATTATTTCCATTACAGAGGTTAACGGCCATACGCCGGCCAAATTTATAACAGAGCCGGACAACTAGGGTCTTTTTTGTAGGGAAGCTCGCGCACGAACTATTAGACGAATGAATAGAAAAAGTTTTGCAGAACCGGTTCAAGCGTGATGGAAACAAGTCCTATTGATAAATGCTAAAAGCGGGAACTTTATAGCTTTAGCTCAAAAATAGTATCCGATATACGGATAGCTTCGAAGGGGCAGCTCATAATCATGGATTAAACGTAAACAAAATATTAAGAATCGATGACGTGTAAAGTTTCTAAAATTATAAAGTTCATTCGTAAATCTTGTATGCATCATCGACGGTCGTAGCCTAATTTACATTCCGTAGATTATTATCTGTTCTCTGGATCATGCTGGATACATGACGCACGCAATAAAAAACTGCTAACAGCTAGTAGAATTAACACACAAAAAATCCATAGAGTGCATTAACTGAAAAATTGAAACAGAACTACAAACGTATGTAAAAATCGACCGCCATTTCCTTCATTCAAGATACAAAAGAATGTCGCGCTTTTGTGAACAGATGATCGGCGGACTGATTAAACTAAAGATAACACTGACGTCTTCGACCCGCAAGAGTTACAAGTATGTTACAGGCTAGAGGAGTTAATACATTGAGGTAAATTGTTGTAACATTACAGGAAAGAAAACGAGGAGTTATCGTACTGTGTTGGTTTCACTTGGAATCGAGGCATAGAACTGATGGGCCTCCGTGACAAACGTCAGTGTTGCGTGCGTTATGCTCGATCTGCGGTTAGAAGTCTTGTCTGCTGTCGATGTCATGCCAAGCCTTCTCCGAGCGTTTCTGTTTTAGGTGCACGCTCAATGCATTGCGAAGTCTTGCAAACGTTTTTCAACACTTCGCAATGCATTGAGCGTGCACCTAAAACAGAAACGCTCGGAGAAGGCTTGGCATGACATCGACAGCAGACAAGACTTCTAACCGCAGATCGAGCATAACGCACGCAACACTGACGTTTGTCACGGAGGCCCATCAGTTCTATGCCTCGATTCCAAGTGAAACCAACACAGTACGATAACTCCTCGTTTTCTTTCCTGTAATGTTACAACAATTTACCTCAATGTATTAACTCCTCTAGCCTGTAACATACTTGTAACTCTTGCGGGTCGAAGACGTCAGTGTTATCTTTAGTTTAATCAGTCCGTCCGATCATCTGTGCACAAAAGCGCGGACATTCTTTTGTATCTTGAATGAAGGAAATGGCGGTCGATTTGAACATACGTTTGTAGTTCTGTTTCAATTTTTCAGTTAATGCACTCTATGGAATTGTTTTTGTGTTAATTCTACTAGCTGTTAGCAGTTTGTGATTGCGTAGCGTCATGTATCCAGCATGATCCAGAGAACAGATAATTTTAATCTACGGAATGTAAAAATTAGGACCTACGACCGTTCGATGATGCATACAAGATTTACGAATGAACTTTATAATTTTAGAAACTTTACACGCTCATCGATTCTTAATATTTTGTTTTACGTTTTAATCCATGAGGATGAGCTGCCCCTTCGAAGCTATCCGTATATCGGATACTATTTTTGAGCTAAAGCTATAAAGTTCCCGCTTTTAGCATTTATTAATAGGACTTGTTTCCATCACGCTTGACACCGAGTTCTTGCAAAAACTTTTCTATTCATTCGTCTAATAGTTCGTGCGCGAGACTTCCCTACAAAAAAGACCCTATGTTGTCCGGCTCTGTTATAAATTTGCGCCGGACGTATGGCCGTTAACCTCTGTAATGGACAATAATTATGCACATCTTAATTAAATTATTTTTTGTGTTTCAAAACGCTAATGAAACGCGTTTCTTCTGTTTGAAACGCCTTCAGTTTGAAACCGTTTGAAACACATTTGAAATGCATTTAGAATAATTTGAAATGCGTTTTTGAAAAGCATTTCAAGACGCTTGCGTTTAAATGCGTTTGTAAAAAATCACCTCTATAAGCCCCCTTTTCCTATGGAGGGTCACATTATTTTATTAATTATTTTATTTATTTATTATTTACTCATTTAGTCACACGCAGCGCGCGTAGGGGTGAAGTCAGAGAAGAAAGTATTGCTTTTTTTTCCTTTTTGAGTGGACCAAATAATTTTGTTATGCTAGCGGTGAATTTACAACTCTTTGAAAATCTTTCAGTAGCTTCAGTTGTTTGAAGGATGATGTGCAATTATTTTTTAGATTCTGTTTATCGTCAGCGCGAATGATGCTGTGTATAACAAAGATATTACAGTATGACGACAATCAGACGAGTCATGAGTGATGAGTGATTTTTTTGAGAATTTTGTTATGTCAGCATGAATGCTGCGAATGCTGTTGTGACAAAGATCAAAGCCGCGTGCTGGATTGCAGAAAATTAATTCACCGCGCTTTCGGGAGTCTGACGTTGGACATCGTGACAAAATGATATTAGAAAATGGATTTTAGATCTACTATTGTTAAGTGTGTTAAATTTTTTTCGAAACGAGGAATGATTTTAATATGAAAATATCTTCTAAAATTAAAGACGAACTTATCTGCTTGGTTTGTAGACGAAAGATAAGATCATCTCATTTGAGCACAGTTTCCGTTGTTTTAAGAAAACAGTGGGTGATTGTATTCAAATTAGCTTGGGTTTCAAGTCTTGTTAGATGTACTGATCAAAATGACATGAAGGTAAATAAACTGAACAGAGTTTGTTGTCCGCAACTGAGAAGTCGGCGAGCTAGTTTACGAGAGCAGAGTGTTGCTAAAAG
>MU827875.1:0-19843 GCA_029204205.1 Desmophyllum pertusum | reverse complement strand
GGGACTGTGCAATAATTATCAGGAGGGGGGGGGGGGGGGGGGTTGGAAAATGGGTTTCATGTAGGAAAATATTAGGTAATACCCCCCTCCTAAAGGAGTGAATTTAGTTATTGCCCCCCTTCTAATCAGTCATAAATTATGTACGACCCCCCCCCCCCCCACCCCCCCCCCACCCCCTCCCCCCCATCACAGTATACACACACCTTTATACAAGTAGCCTGGATTTGCTCTACAAGCACCTGTGGATTAAGATCTTATAACAGAAAGAAGAACTCCTACTACATGTTTAATTGTTGGACATCCGCTTCTGGAACAAACATCACCTCCGTAGCAATGTACAACAGAGCCACAGCAGAAGGAAAAGAGCATGTGTGTTAATTTCAGGTCCGAAGGCCCGAAGGGTAGGACAATTTTTTAGGCCCCCATCTTATAAATAGGTATGGATTCGCCAATGTAATATGTACTTGAAATAAAATGTTAAGCCCCCCCTCTCTTGAGTGACTTATTTTACCTTGAGCCCCCCCTATCCTTGCTTTGATTTTACTTTATGCCCCCCCCCCCCCCCCCTCTGGTTTTCCCCCAATTTTTTTGCCTTTCTGACATGAGTTAGTCATTATCTAGCTGGCAGCAAAAGTTTAAAAAAAATCTGAACGTGGGAAGAATTGGGCGCGAACGTCCTTAATTAAAAATTGTTGTGCATTCTTTTCATGAAGAATGTGAAATCTTGAAATAACTAGACGGAACAATAAGAAAACCTCGGCTCGAGTATATTCGAAGGAGCTTGATTCCAGAGTAGGAATATTATAAGTATAGGTAGTCTGCTGGGAGGTAAAGTTGAACAATTTTGAAATACTGCGAGCCAGTATTATTACCAAATACCTCGACAGCTCATGCTATTACCTACATGTATACAAAGTTCGCATTAAATTTACTGAGCATGAAATTCCTTCGTACAATGAATGAATTAATGAATTTTCGTACAAAACATAAACATGTCAATATAACAAATATTCTATTTTCAGACGACTGTCGTCAGTTGGAGTTCAGAGCCAGACAAACGGTTCACGGCAGACGTCTAATGAATCATGTGATACTGATCACTGACGTCATGTCACAGGACTTCTGCGAGATGCTATGTTACCGGGAACCCAATTGTTTCAGTTATAATTTTATGACCGGAAGTGAAACTGAAAAACCCAAATGCTAACTGAATAATTCTACTCTTGAAGGACACGAGAACGAGCTGGAAAAACACTCGAATTATGTATACCGTGGAGCAGAGGTAAAATATCGTAAACTTCCAATAATAAACCGCTCCCATCCCCTTACACCCCCCCGGGGGGAGGATACTCAACAAAGTTTTATATGGGGAGGCTCCGCCCCGAGGTCCCAACCCTTACCCTTTTATATACCATTTTTGACTGAAAGGAAAACCCTTTTATAAATATTCCATAGAAAATGGTACCCCTTTCACATACTTACATTTGGAAACACTTCATCCCTTTTACGACTTTTACTAAACTTTTCGCTTGAGTAGCCCCTTAAATTATTGGATGACTAAGCCGTTAGGTACGTCTTTTCGAGATATTTTGAAAGGCCCTTTTAAACACATTAGAAATGACAGTTTTTCCTACCCTTTTCGATACTTAAACTCGTGAAATCCCTACCCTTTTACAGTAAACTCTCGCCTTGCGGACACCTCGCTATTACGGACAGCAGCTAAATCCCCGGCGAAAGTTACAGACGTTTTACTGAAACAAACTCTCGCTATTACGGACTTACGGACACTTGATTCGGTCCCGACGTAACACTCTTGTTATAATTATAGCGGACACGGCCGAGCGGCATCTTTGAACTTTTGCACACATTTGAAATCTACTTTTTTCTGCTTTTTGTCATTGACTTTCTCTTTTTTGGTGGATTTGCGCTTCTTCTGTTGGCCATAAACTAAAATTACTTCTTCTCTTTCTCTCAAGGCACTCTTTGCAGTTTCGCTGCCATTTTAATGGCATTAAAATACTTATTAAAATATTAATATTAAACTTATTAAATAAGTTCGTCCAGTCTGTCCAAATATTTCCTTCCGCCGTAAATCTTATAAATAATTGGAATTTCCAGTATCTTCTACAATAGCAACAGCATGCGGATCTTTTTAATACCAATAACAGGCTCAAAAATGTCCTTGTAGGCGTGGTGGCCTCGCATCCACGAGTAGTACTCTTTGCATTCAACTCGTCGAATTTGAGGACTGGCCATAACCGGAACAGTAAATAAAAATAAAGTTCTGACGCTCTTTACATGTGAAAACGGGTCTGGAAAAGGTACTGCAGCTAATGAAAATGAAACTACATGTAACCCCCTACTGTAAATATGTTTTCAAATAACATTTTCTCGCACCCCGCTGTTACGGACACCAAATCGCGCTCCCGAGGGTCTCCGTAATAACGAGAGTTGACTGTATATACCTCCAGCCAGGAAAAGCTACCCCTTTCGGGCGGAGCCTCCCCGTATAGTCCATTATAGGGATTACCCCACCCCCGGGCTTATACACAACCCCAGAAACAGGTCCCAAAGTCTCAGACGCATAACTTCTTTCGATTTTCAGCGATCTAGAGCTTGTTTTGTATTTTATATCGTTACTATAGCACTTGTAAAATGATCCTCGCCGTAAGGAATTTTAAGCTTTTTATGAAACTTCTGTTTCATAATCGTTATGTTGAGAGAATATAACTATGTGGTATTCTTGTACTCAGGCGCAAAATCCCTTCCAAATAAGCCCAAAACAGGTGTCTATCTATATCTAAAGTGGTTTTTTTTTTAAATTTCTGGAGTGAAATTTAGTACGATTTAAGTAAAACGACCTGGAAGAAAACTGAAATTATGTATAACGTGAAACTGAGGTAAAATACCCTAAACTTCCAATTGTAAAGCCCCCCTCCCCTCACACCCAACCCAGAAAATAAGTCCCATAACTCTCAGACACAACTTATTAATCGTGAACTACGTCTTTTACATATTATAAATTTGCCACGACCACAATGACCACCACACCAACAAAGACAAACTCAGCCACCACCACCACTGCAACCACTCCGCTACCCTGACCACCACGACCGCCGACTACGACGACTACCACGAACACCACGAACACCACGATCACGACCACCGACCAACGACCACCGACCACCACGACAAACGACCACCACAACCACTTATCACCACGACCAGCACGACCACCGACCACTGCATCCACTGACCACCACGACAACCAATCAGCACGACCACCGACCAGCACGACCACCGACCGCAATGACAATTGACCCACCAAGACCACCGACCAGCACGAACACTGTTCACCAGGACCACCGACCACCACGACCACTTACCACCAGGACCACCGACCACCATGATCACTTACCACCATGACCACCGACGACCATGGCCACCAACCACCCGACAACAAATGAACACCGACCACCACGAGCAACAACCATCATGACTGAAACCACCACCGACCACCTCGACCACTGACCACTATGACCACCGACAACCATGTGTTTGATAAAATAATCGCAAAACAATTTATTTCGACCTACTTGTTGGTAGTCGGACAAACTTTATCAAAACGGACAAAACTTCTTGAAAGGCGGCAGTAGTCCTGCCCTGGAGCTGGACAAACCACATTCCCACGCACCGGGCGACTCGAGATAACAATGCTTTCTTGATTAACCATTGTGTTTTTCCCTGAGAATTAACGGCCCCCAGCACGTGTGCAAGTATATAATATCGTTTACGCCACCAAAACTGGATTTACAATATGCAAATAACAATGCATTGTGTTATGTATTCGTTTGTTTCTATGAATTTTCGTCACAGTTCGAGCCAACTTCATGATTAGTAAGGTTGTGAAGGACAAAGCTGTTTCTCCCCAAAGCCCAGAATTTGGTCATTTCACATCGCTGGTTTGCAGAGGGCAGATGAGAAATGCACCAAGAGGTTTATAGCACGTGCAAAGCTATTGTGCTAGTAACTAAACTGTTTGTTATTCCGCAAGATGTCTCTGACAAAAATATCCAGACATTTTTTTTAAATGTAGGGACATTTCAAAATGTGTCTACAAGTGCGACCCGGGCCTTTTTTAGTAATCATCCTTTAAAGGCCGCATAAATCAGTGCTCAAACCCAACCGACAAATGCCAAGGTCTACATAACTTACTGTGTTGTTGATTTAGGACTTGTATCGCGATCCACCTATAGTTTTGCTTACGAGTGAGACGACATTATTTTGCGGTAATGTCGTCTCAAATGCGGGCCGGTTATTGGTTCTGAAGATACAGATTGGCATCGGGGCACTGAATTGGGTTCCTCGCGTACGCAACAAAATTCAAAAGTTTTCTTCGATGAACTCGTCGGCAATCGTTTATATCTTGTCATTTGCTCATTTATGGAGTACTTTATTCGCCGGTACAACTTGCTCAATCTAAAAGTTAGCGTATGGTGAGTATTAAAAGTCATTTATTTCTTGTAAGAGTTTGTTTACCGTTTTCACTTGCTTTCGCGATGTGCACGCGCTAAGTTGTAAAATCAACTTTTTCGGTGCAAAATTGGATTATTTTCCCATTTCATTGCTGTTGGTACTTTAGAAAACTTTGTGGGACATAATTCTGAATTGCTTTTGTTTCCATAAGCAATTTACCGGCGAAAAGAGTCCAACTTTCTTCGAAACGATAAAATGCTTTCGCGTTCAAGTATTCGTGCACATTTCGTCGCGTATAGTGGGAGATCTCTATTTTAATCAACAACAACTGATCTTAATTTTCCTTTTAATTTGTCCAAAAATGTTTGAATCGCGATACAAACTAAATTCGATTTTGAGACGACATTACAGCTTTATAATGACGGCGTTGGGAGAAAATATATTCCGTATTGGGCGGAGTCGCGAAGCGACGGAGCCCAATACGGAATATATTTTCTCCCAACTAGCCGCCATTATAAAGCCGTAATGTCGTCTCAAAATCGAATTTAGTTTATAATATTTGTGTCAACTAGTTTACTTATTTATTTATTTATTTCTTTATTTTTTTCTTTGTTGATCAGCCAACCTTTCATTACGATTCCAAACTCTGGAGCAACAAGATCGACTTCAACCTTCCAGGAGGAAAGACTGGCTTTGACACTTACGAGACCAAGTTACAGTTACCGGTTACCGAACCTCACTACATGGAGCACAACACACTATCCAAGAGGATACTGATCTGATCTTCGGTATGAGGATCGGACAGGCCCAGATGACAGTTAATCCGTCATCAACAAGCCACGCCCCAACTCACTGCACTCACTCTGATTGCTGATGCGAAAAATTACCGCGCCACTTCATTGGTGTCGCCTAAACACATGGAAGACGCCTAACGACGCCTGGTTCCAAAGGCACTCCTTACAGAGAAACTGTAACATAGGAAGGGTTTCAATTTGCAGTTGGTAAATCCAGCCCATACGTGTTATTCCAAAGCAAGAATCCGGCCTGCTCTGTATATTGTGTAACGAACAAAATGATTGCCGCTAGCTGTGACTCCCAGGAATCGGTTGTGGTACTGGAGGGGAGGTATCCTGATAACACCAACACGTGTGGCAACGAGGGCAGTAGCAGCCACCAGATAATGGAGACAAACAACATCAAAACCAGGGGATACATCTTGATCCAGTGACATTCGCAAGCCAAATTTTATGTCCTTCTCCCTACTTTTTCTTGTAGCGAGACAAACACATAAAATAATTGTAACTTTTTATTTGGAGTAGTTTTCTGATCAATACTTTAGTGTGCTTATTGAAGAGGCACAAATTCAGGTGACTGGTTGAAATCCTTTTCTATGTAACTAATTCAAAACGGATGAATGAAATGTAGTGCAAAAAAATGTTAACAATAAAAATTTGTGATGGGACAAAGTGACTCGCGTCGGTCTGTATTCGATAAGCTACATTTGTGCAAAGTAATAATTCTCAAGTAACCGCACAAATAAGGTTACACATGCCACAAACTAGCATTCCGTTCGCAATATCTCAGAACCAGGACTCGAATTTAAGAGTAAGGTCCTTTGAGTATACAAACAGTGCCCACAGCATACATTTTTTGTAGCAGCAAACACTGAAAACTCTTTGGGCAGAAAAGTTCCCTCGCTGATTTCAAATTTAAATTACATTCAAGAGCATAAAGCAATCAAGGCCGAACTCTTTGTGACTTTCCCCCTAAAACATTATCTATGGAAACATTTTGAGATACGGGACTTGACGTTTCCTTGGGAACCAAATTTTAACAGGTCGTTTTTTTACCCAAAATTTGGTGTTTTTTTCAGTTTAATTAGCAGTTTCATGAGATTTTCGCTTCTTATGAAAGGTTTCTTCAAAAATCTTTACCGTTTTTGCATACGTCATATTTTTTTCATTTTTTTCAAATCATATATTGGCACGATTTTTTTGACATTTCTGAAAAATATTGAAATCCAAGATGGCGAATCCAAGATGGCGGATTGTTTAAGCATATGACGTCATTTTGGCGTTGATGACGTCATAATTAACACGTGACTGTCACTGAAATAAACATTGTTGGATGCTTTACGCACAATATAAGGTTCATTCTCTATGACATCAATACTTGTGGAAATACATATGGGATATGGCCCCGGTACCTACTGGCCCCTCTCCCCCAGGCTCCGATTAACGAAAAAAAAAGCTCCATGGCACAATTAGATTAACTTTCGATCATTTTGATTTGGGGCACACCTTTGTAGAGGGTAGAGACAATATTTTGGTTAGTGTTTGTTTTCAATTTGGTGAAGTTTTACTCGCCAACCTGCCAACAAATTGAAACATTTCCAGGCCAAACAGAGCCGATCCCTGGTGTTAATTTGCTCCTATACCCCTTTATAATTCGAAATACTAATTTGCCTCAAGAACCAATCAGGAATCGAATAATAACGAGATCTGATTGCCAGATATTTTAAGCACGCCTCAAAAAATTATTTCCCCAGTCATAATCGAGAACATTCAAGACAAAAGTTAATAGTTTTTCCATTTTAGTGTAGGTATCTTTTGGCGAAGAAGAAATATTCGAACAATTGAGCTCTTCAACACTTGACAGAGCAGGAGGACATGGGGATTACCCTAACGAAGAAGCAAGATTTGTGCGCTGGATTGGTCAAGTTGCTCGATTCAGTAGAGTAGAGAAACTACTAACATCCCCTCCAAAGTTGAGCTCTCAGATGGACACCAGAGGGGCCAAAAAGGAAAAGGGGTCGTCCCAAGTCCACCTGGAGGAGGACTGCAGAGGCAGAGCCTCCGCGGCGCTAAACCTTACCTGGGAGCAGCCTTCACGGGTTTCTACCGGACCACCAGAATTGGAGAGATGTTGTTGATGCCCTATGCGCCACTTGTCTCTAAAGGGACTGGCATGATCGATGAAAACCATCAAGCGTCAGGTCACCACCAGACCTACCCAACCTTCGTCCACAGGGTCTATCAGCAGGTCTTCAAAATAAAAAAGCCCTAGCTGCCGTCCTGGACCACGCCCGTCAAACAGCCTAAAAAAATAAAGTGAACGTCGAGTCTACAAAGATACAGGGTTTTGAAACAATTTAAACAGAAGCAAAAAGCTAAAGCGTAATGGTTTTTCTTTCTTCATTTTTTGAGTTTAGGCCTAACTTTGTTTTTATGATTTTACTAGAAAAAGCATCCAAGCTTCTGAAAAGTTAACCATTTCGTGCGCTAATAACACTGGTGACACTCCACAGCGGTCAATAGGGAAGCCCACTTTCCCACCTTTTATTGCATCGCTGTGACAATAGACTCGTGTGTTGCACTTTATGATTGGGGGGTTCAAAAATAGGACCTTTTTAGCGCACAGCAAAAAGTTAAATATTAAGCTATAGGACGAGAGAGGGTCGGCGGCTGGCGGGAGGGGCGCGGGGATATTGGGGGGCGGCGGGGGTACGGGGGGACGATGACATAAATAGACCTTGATTATCGGAAGGATTAAATTTTTTTTTTTTGTGCGTGGACCGGCTGACGGATGGTTGAGGCACGCGGTGTAATTACAACCTGAAGGTGTTGCACTCGAGATATTCACCACAGAACCATTGGCATTTACAATTTTAAAATCAAGCGGTTCCGTGTCGCTAACCGCAGTGACGACGTTCTGCGAAACGAGGTAAATCCGTGATTATTCCCAGCTAGAATTTTTGAATTTCCCGTCGGATCGTCCCAGGATCCCCCTAGATTTATTCGCGTTCCTGAGCTTGAACACCAAACAGGGACCTGCGCTAACATTCAAAATGGCCGAACCAACACAAACAACCGATTACGCCAACCCAGCAAAAAGATACAGCATTAATAGCAGCATAGTAAGATACTCTCAATTTGACAGTACGGTTCCCGACTTTTCTTACTAGACTTTTCTAAGGAGGGGTGGGGAGGCGGGAAGAGTTTTTATTTCTGGTATGATAAATTTCGCAACACGTTAACTTAAACTCGGGTTATCACAAGACCACTGGCTGTGGGGCTTAGAGTATGGGTTAACGGAACACTAGACGTTTGTTAATACTGGCGTCGAAACTGCGAGAAAAAAACACAGGAAATATTAGAAAAATTAACTGAAAAACTATTGGGATATTTGGCGGACAATCCTTCAAAATCCCTCAGTGAATGGAGAAGTTGCAATAAGGTGAGAGATAAGCACTGGCTTCAGTATATACTATTGCGAATTTTGACAAAGCTGAAATCAGTAACTAGGTAAAATGGCATAATAATAACATCGCCTTCTAAGATGAAAACCTCATATGTTACATTTAAGAAATTATTTTAAATAAAACTCGGCCATACATATATTTTGCATTGTGCATAGGCCAATACTTATTTCACAATTCCAATACGAGTCTCTGTGTTAGAATGTTCAGTTCGTTTGTAATCGCGCAGAAATGTCATTGCGCCTCAATTTAAATTAATTAGCGTCATCAATTGACACAAGCGTGCCAGAATGCGACCAAGAAATTATGCTTTTTTAACTTTCAACAGTTCAGACTTGTAGCCTCTTTAATATGAGTTTAAAAATACAGCGCTAAATAACGCGCTTAAAAAGTTTTCCTTGACCTCAAAAGAAAAAAAGAAGAGATTGCCAAGTATCATTTGTTTCAGTCATTTGTTTGAATATGCAAAAATTTAAACCACTACTTGGAATGCAAATACACCGTCGGCGTGACCGTGATGTCTTTAATAAACGCATGATTAGATTCCAACACTCGCTATACCCAATGCGGCACTTTACATATCTTAAAAGCATCATTTAAAGGCATTACACCAAATTATAGAAAATGACGCTGGGTCAAAATCAACATTCGGACCAGAATCAGGTTCTGCGTTACGAATTCGCATGATCATGTGTGCACGTCATTTTCTATAATTTCGTGTAATCGCTTTAATGATGCCTTTTAAGATATCGATAAAGTGGGCCGCAATGGTAGCTAGCGGAGTCGTTGGAGATCTAATCATGCAGTTATTAAAGACATCACGCGACGGTGTATTTGCTTCCAGTGTTAAATTTTGCTATTCAAACAAATGACTGAAACAAATGATACTTGCAATATCTTCTTTTTTTCTTTTGAGCAGGGAACTTTTTTAACGCTTATTTAACGCTGTATTTTTAAACTCATATTAAAGAGGCTACAAGTCTGAAACTGTTTTGAAAATGTTTTTAAAGCATTTTTCTTGGCGCATTCTGCACGCTTTGCAATTGATGACCTAATTAATTTAAATTGAGGCGCAAATAGACATTTCTCGCCCCCCCCCCCCCCCCCCGATACAAACGAAACTGAACATTCGAACACAGAAGACTCGTATTGGAATTGGAAATAGAAGTATTGCTATGCAAAATGCAAAATATATGTTATGCCGAAGTTTTATTAAAAATATTTCTTAAATGTAAAACATCTGCGGTTTTCATTCTTTAGGACGATGTTATTATGCCATTTTTACCTAGTGGACTGATTTCAGATTTCCAAAATTCAACATAGTATATACTGAAGCCAGTGCTTTATACTCTCACCTTATTCAACTTCCATTCACTGAGGGTTTGAAGGATTGTCCCCAAATATCCCACTAGTTTCAGTTAATTTTTCTAATATTTCCTGTGTTTTTTTCTCGAGTTCGACGCCATATGAAAAGTTGTGTTACGTTAATACAAGCCGAGTGGTCTGCGAAAACGAGTTTAAGTTAGCTGTGCGAAATATTATCAACAGAAAATAAAAACATTCCCGCTCCCCCTTAGAAAGCAGTAAGAAAAGGGGGCACACTACTTCAAATTAGAGAAATCTTACTATGCTGCTATCGGCTGATCTTTGCTGGTTGGCGTAATCGTTGTTGGTGTGTCGGCCATTTTGAATGTTACGCTAGGTCCGTTGGTGCCAAGCTCAGGAAACGAAAAAATTAGGGGGACTGGACGACCGAGGAAATTCAAAAATTCTCTGGAATATCCGATTCTCGTTTCCAGACCGTCGCCACTAGACGACGCGCGATTTTAAAATTGAAATTGAAAAATGGGCCCGTTGAATACAGTTCAACTTCAGTTAATAGCACCCCCCCCCCCCACAAAAAAAAAAAATTGCATCCTTCCGATAATTAAGTTCTCTCTCCGTTCCCCCGTTTCCCCCCCCCCCCCCCCCCCCACCCCCCCCCCCCCCCCCCCCCCCCCCCCCCCCCCCCCCCGTCACCCTGCTCCTCTCCTCTAGCTTTATAGTGAAACTTTTGCTCCTAAAAAGCCTATTGAACCAATATAAGACCAGCTATTCACAGACGGATCAAACGTTTGACCGCTGTGGAGTTGGGCACCAGTGTTATTTAGCGCGAAATGGTAACTTTTCAGAAGCTTGGATCTTTTTTAGTAAATAATAAAAAAAGTTAGTAAACTCAAAAATAGAAGAAAAACCATTACGCTTTACGCTCTGAAAGTAAAACCCTTATCTTGGACCGACTTGCACTTTATTTTTTACGTTTGACCGTGAGCAGAACGCAGCTAGGGCTTTTTATTTTTGAATTACCGAGAAGACCCTGTGGACGAGGTTGTGGGTAGCTGGTGGACCGGGACGCTTGATGGTTCATCATCATCAGTCCTTTAGAGACAAGTGGCGCAATAATAGGGCCTCAACAAACATCTCTCCAATTCGGGTGGGCCTATAAGAAAACCCGTGAAGGCTGGCATCCCAGGTAAGGTTTAGAGCCCGGAGCTATGCCTCTGCAGTCCTCCTCCAGGTGGAATTGGGACGGACCCTTTTCCATTTGACCCTCTGGTGTCCATCTGAGAGCAACTTTGGAGATGTTAGTAGTTTCTATACGGAGCACGTGACCAATCCAGCGCCATCTTCTCTATCGTTAGGGTAATCCCCATGTCCTCCGCCTCTGTCAATTTGAAGAGCCTCATTGTCCAGAAATATTTCTTTAGCCAAAAGTATTACCTAACTAAAATGCGAAATAATATTAACTTTTGTCTTGAATTTATCGATTATGACTGGGAAATAATTTATTTAGGCGGTAGCTTAAAAGATCTGGCAATCAGATCTCGGGTATGCTGTCGATTCCTGATTGGTGTTTCGAGCAAATTATTTCGAATTATAAAGGGGTATAGGAGCAAATTAACACCAGATCTGATCTGTTTTGCCTGCGAAATGTTCAATTTGGTGGCAGGTTTGGCGAGATAAAACATCACCAAATTGAAAACAAACACTAAACCAAATATTGTCTCTACGTCAACAAAGGTTGTCCCAAATCAAAAATGATCGAAAGTTAATCATATTGTGCCTGGTCTGTTTTTTTCGTTAATCGAGCCTGGGGTGAGAGGTGGCCAGGAGGGATACCCCCATATCCCATATGTATTTCCAAAAGTATTGATGTCATAGAAATGAACCTTATATTGTGCGTAAAGCATCCCAAAAATGTTTATTTCAGTGACAGTCAACCGAATGTTAATTATGAAGTCATCAATTCGCCAAAATGACTTTCAGATGCTTAAACAATCCTCCATCTATGATTCGGCATCTTGGATATTCAATATTTTTCAGAAAATGGTCAAAAAATCGTCCAAATATGATTTGAAAAAATTCGAAAAAAAAATAATAAGGATGCAAAAACGGTAAAGAGTTTTTGAAGAAAGAAACCTTTCATAAGAAGCGAAAAACTCATGAAACTGCTAACTAAACTGAAAAAAAACACCAAACTTGGGTTACAAACGACCTGTTAAAATTTGCGGGTTCACCAAGGAAGGAAACGTCAACAAGTCCCGTCATTCAAAAATGGTTTCCAGATAATGTTTAGGAAATAACGTCACAAAGTTCGGGCCCTTGATCCTCCTCTCCTTGATTGCAATTGACCGTGAATGACTCTTGAATGTAATTTAAATTTGTTGAAATCAGCGCAGCGGAACTTTCTGCCCACCCAAAGCGTTTCAGTGTTTGCATGCTACAAAAATGTATGCTCGTCGTGGGCCAAGTTTGCTACTCAAACCCTTACTCTTTTAAATTCGAGAAAAAGAAGGGGAGTCCTCGGTTCCTTGAGATATGGCCCGACCCGACTGGTAGATGGGAAAAAATTGTGCAAGACAGAAAATAAAGGAAATTCTGGAATGCTAGTTGGGCATGTGTATGATTTTAGTTGCATTACAAGTTCGCATTGTTTTTTTGTTTTGTTCAGTAAGTGAAGTAGAGTAGTATAGAGTAGAGTAGTAAGCTTTGCATCATCTGTTCTGTTAAGTTTTAAGTTGCATGTTTGCATGGTGTTGTAACCTTTATTTGCTGGTTTTTTACTTGAGAATTATTACTTGCACCAACATCCCGTACTTTTCAAATACCCACCGAGTAAGTAACCGAGTAAAATTAAGGAAGTAGTCACCTTTGTTCCCATCACAAATTTTATTGGTTAACATTTTTTTTTTTTTTTTTTTTTTGCACTACATTCATCGTTTATAGTGTTACAAGGGGACAAAAATGATTTCACACCTGAATTTGTCTTGTGCCTCTGTAAACAACACATTTTTAAAGTATTTATTGCATCAGAGGAAAACTACTCATAAAATAAAAAAGTTACAATTATTTCTTATGTGTTTGTTCTCGATAAGGAAAAAAGTAGTGAAAAAGGAAAGGAAGAAAAACATAAAAATTGCTCTTTGTTGCGAATGTCACTGGATATCAAGATTGTTATCCCATGGTTTTCGATGTGTTTTTGTCTCCATTATCTGGTGCTTGTGTGCTAACTGTCCTCGTTGCCACACGGGGTTTGCGTGTTATCAAGGATACCCTCCAGTACCAAAACCCCGATTCTGGTGAGGTCACAGGCTAGCGCAATCATTCTTGTTAGTTACCAATGACACCGATTCTTGCTTTGGAATGACCTGCCGTGGCTCAGTTTACCAAACTGCATTGAAACCCTCCTTTGTTACAGTTTCTCTGTTAAGGAGCCTTGCGGGAACCAGGAAGAAGCGTTCTTCCATGTGTTACGGACCCCCAATGAAGTTGGCGCGGTATTTCCCATCATGCAATCAGTGAGGTGCCACGTTAGTGAGTTGGCGCCAGTGCTTGTTGATGACAATGAACTTCATCTGCTGGCCGATCCTCATACCGAGACTCAGGATCTTGGAGAAGTGTGTGCTCCAGTAGGTGGTGGTAACTTGCGCTCGTCTCGTTGAGTTGTCAAAGCCAACAATGTCTTTTCCTCCTTGGAAGTTTTGGAAGTCGAGTCCGATCTTGTTGCTTCCCAGAGTTTGGGAATCGTAATGAAAGCGTGGACTGACTCAACAAAAGAAAAAAAATAAAAGAAAATAAAATAACAATCAAATGAAGTAAACTCAGGTTGGACCACAAATATTATTAAACTAAATTCGATTTTGAGACGACATTACGGCTTTATAATGGCGGCTAGTTGGGAGAAAATATATATCCCGTATTGGGCTCCGTCGCTTCGCGATCTCCGCCCAATACGGGATCCGGAATATAATTTTCTCCCAACGCGCGTCATTATAAAGCTGTAATGTCGTCTCAAAATCGAATTTAAGTTTTGTATCGCGATTCCAAACATTTTTGCGTACAAATTAAAAAGTTGAAAATTAAGATTCAGTTGTTCGTTGAATTTTAAAATAGAAGTATCCTCCCACTATACGCAGACGACGAAAGGTGCACGCAATACTTGAACGCGAACAGCATTTTTATCGTTTCGAAGAAAGTTGGACTCTTATTTCGCCGGTAAATTGGCTTATGGAAACAAAAGCAATTCAGAATTATTGCCCCGCAAAGTTTTCTAAAGTGTACCAACAGCAATCGAAATGGGAAAAAAAATATCCAAATTTTGAGCGCCACCGAAAAAAGTTGATTTTTACAAAACTTAGGCGCGGTGCACATTCCGCCCCCCCGAAAAGCAAGTGGAAAACGGTAAACAAAACTCGTACACAGAAATAAATGACTTTTAATACTCACCATACCGCCTAACTTTTAGATTGAGCAAGTCTAAGTACACGGCGAATAAAGTACTCCATAAATGAGCAAATGACAAGATATAAACGATTGGCCGACGAGTTCATCGAAGAAAACTTGTTGAATTTTTGTTCGCGTAACGTGAGGAACCCAATTCAGTCCGCCCCGATTGCACAATCTGTTATCTCTCAAAACCAATAACCGGCCCGCCATTTTGAGACGACATTACCGCAAAATAATGGTCGTCTCACTCGTAAGCAAAACTATAGGTGGATCGCGATACACAGTCACTAAATCAACAACACAGTAGTAAGTTATTGTAGACCTTGTGCATTTGTCGGTATGGGTCAACCATTGAGCACTGATTTATGCGGCGGCCCTTTAAAGGATTGATTTACTAAAAAAGGCCCGTTGCCCGGGGTTCGCAACTTGTAGACACCATTTTGAATGAAATGTCCCTACATTTAAAAAAAATGTCTGGGATTATTTTGTCAGAGACCATCATACTTGCGGAAATAACAAACAGTTTTTAGTTACTAGCACAATAGCTATTGCCACGTGCTATAAACCTTGACTCATGGTGCATTTCTCATACTGCCCTCTAGCAAAACCAGCGATCAGCGATGTGTGTGAAATGGACCAAAAATTCTGGGCTTTGGGGAGAAACAGCTTTGGTCCTTCACAACCTTACTAATCATGAAGTGGCTCGAACTGCTGACGAAAATTCATATGAAACAAACGAAATACATAAACACCAATGCATTGTTATTTGCATATTGTAAATACCAGTTTTGGTGGCGCCCGGTCGGTAGTAAAACGATAATTATATACTTTGCACACGTCGACTGAGGGGGGCCGTACGTTAATTACTCAGGGGAAAAAAAAAACACAAATGGTTTAATCAAGAAAGCATTGTTATCTCGAGTCGCCCGTCTGGTGCCAGTTGGGGGGAAATGGGCGTTTGTCCAGCATCCAGGGCAGGGACTACTGCGCCTTTCAAAGAGAGTTTTGTCCGTTGTGGAATAAAGTTTGTCCGACTACCAACACAGTAAGTTCGAAATACAAAATTGTTTTGCGATTATTTTATCAAAACACATGGTTAGTCCGGTCGCGTCATCAGTCGGTCAGTGGTCGAAGGTGTGGTCCCCCCCGGGTGGTAGGTTTCAGTTCATGCATCGATAGTTGTATGCTCGTTGGTGGTTCGGGGTGTTCCATTCTGTTGGTCGGCGTAGGTTGCGTGGCCATGGTCTCGTCGGGTGAATTCATGGTGGTAAGTGATCATGGTGGTCGGTGGTCCTAGGTGGTAAGTGGTTCGTGTGGTGTGGTCGGTGTGGTCCATGTGTGCAACAGTTGCGTTTGTTTCGTAGCTGGTTCCGGTGGGTCTTGGTGGGTCAATTGTCATTGCTGGTTCGGTCGGTTCGTGCTGGTCTGGTGGTTCGTGCTGATGTGGTTGTCGTGTCTGGTGGTCAGTGGAAATCGCAGTGGTCGCCGGTGGTCGTGCATACGGGCGTACGGATTGTGATAAGTGGTAGCTGGGGGTGGGGGTGGGGGGGGGGGGGGTGGGGCGGGGGTGTGGTGGTTTCGTTCTGTCGTGTTGGTCGGTGGTCGTGGCTTTCGGTGGTTCTGTGATCGTGTGTATTGTTCGTGGTGTTTCGTTGCGTAAGTCGTCGTAGTCGGGCGGCCTAGTGGTTCGGTCAGGGTGGTAGCGGCAAGTGGATCGCAGTGGTGGTGGTGGCTGAGGAGTTTATTAGCTTTGTTTGCTCGTGTGGTAGCTTCATTGTTTGCGTCGTGGCAAATTACTATAATATGTAAAAGGACGTAGTTCACTTGATTAATAAGTTGTGTGCGGAGAGTTATGGCGCGACTTTATTTTCTCGGGTCTGGGTGTGTTGGAGGGCTGAGGGGGCAGGAGGGTGGGGCTTCTTGGGAGTGGGGGGGGGGGGCTTTGGCTTTCTTTCACAATTGGAAAAAGTTTAGGGTATTATTTACCTCAAGTCAGTTTCACGTTATACATAAATTTTCAGTTTTCTTCCAGGTCGTATTTACTTAAAATCGTACTAAATTCACTCCAGAAATTTAACCAAAAAAAACCACTTTAGATATAGGATATAGACACCTGTTTTGCGGCTCTATTTGGAAGGGGATTTTGCGCCTGAGTTACAAGAAATACCACAAATTAGTTATATTCTCTCAACATAACGATTATGAAACAGAAGTTTGTCCATAAAAAGCTTAAAAATTCCCTTACGGCAGAGGATCATTTTACAAGTGCATATAGTAACGAATAAAATACAAAACAAGCTCTTATGATCGCTGAAAATCGAAGAAGTTTATGCAAAAGAAGTTATGCGTCTGACTGAGACTTCTTGGGGTACCTGTTTCTTGGGGTTGTGGTATAAGCCCGGGTGGTGAGTGGTAATCCCTATAATGGGACTATACGGGGAGGCCCTCCGCCCCGAACGAAAAGGGGTAGCTTTTTCTGGCTGGAACTGGGTGATATACAGTCAACTCTCGTTAATTCGGGAGACCCTCGGCTGAAGCGCCGCGATTTGGTTGTCCGGTAACAAGCGGTTGGGTGCGAAGAACGAAAAGAAAAATGATTATTTGAAAACATATTTACAGTAGGGGAAGCGTTACATGTAGTTTCATTTTCATTAGCTGCAGTACCTTTTCCAGACCCGTTTCACATGTAAAGAGCGTCAGAACTTTATTTTTATTTACTGTTCCGGTTATGGCCAAGTCCTCAAAATTCGGAACGAGTTGAATGCAAAGAGTTACTACTCGTGGATGCTTGGAGGCCACCACGCCTACAAGGACATTTTTGAGACACTGTTTAATTGGTTATTAAAAAGATCCGCATGCTGTTGCTATGTAGAAAGATACTGGAAATTCCAATTATTTACTAAGATTTACGGCCGGAAGGAAATATCTTGAGACAGACTGACGAAACTTATTTTAATAAGTTTTAATTATTAATATTTTCAATAAGTATTTTTAATGCCCATGTAAAAATTGTTGCAGGCGAAACTGTCAAAACGAGTGCCTTTTGACGAGTGGGAAAGTGAGACACGAAGTAATTGTTAGTTTAAGTCAACAGCAAAGAAGCGCAAAATCCACCAAAAAAAAGAGGAAAGTCAATGACAAAAAAGCAGAAAACAAAAGTAGATTTCAAAAATGTGTGCAAAAGGTTTCCAGATGCCGCTCGGCCGTTGTCCGACCCTTATAAGTTATAACAAACGAGTGTTTCACGTTCGGGGACCGAAATCAAGGTGTCCGTTAAGTCCGTAATAGCGGAGGAGTTTGTTTCAGTAAAACAGTTTCTGTAACTTTCGCCGGGGATTTAAGCCTGCCTGTCCGTAATAGCGAGGTCGTCCGCAAAAGGCGAGGAGTTAGAGTTTACTGTAAAAGGGTAGGGATTTCACGAGTGTTAAGTATCGAAAAAGGGGTAGGAACAAAAACTTGTCATTTACTTAATGTCGTTTAAAAGGGGGGCACTCCTTTCAAAAATCATCTAACGATAAAGAGCGTAACCTAACGGCTTAGTCATCCAATAATTTACAAGGGGCTACTCAAGCGAAAAAAGTTTAGTAAAAGTCGATTTCAAAAGCGAATGAAGTGTTTCCAAATGTAAGTAGTATGTGAATGAAATAAGCGCGGTGGTACCATTTTCTATGGCAATGATTTATAAAAGGGGTGTTTTCCCTTTTCAGTCAAAAAATGCGTTATTATTAAAAAGGCGTAAGGGTTGGGACCTCGGGGCGGAGCCTCCCCATATAAAAACTGTGTTGAGTATCCTCCCCCCGGGGGGGGTTGTGTAAAGGGGGAACCTCCTTAGATGGGAAGGCGCGTTTATTATTGGAGTATTATTACGATATTTTACCTCTGCGTCCAACGGTATACATAATTCGACGTGTTACCTTGTTTTCCAGGCTCGTTCTCAGGGTCCTTCCAAGAGTAGAATTATTTTCAGTTAAGCATTTGGGTTTTTCAGTTTCACTTCCGACCGTCATAAAATTATAACTGAAACCAATTCGGGTTCCCGGTAACATTAGCATTCTCGCAGAAGTTCCTGTGGACATTGACGTCATGGCTGAGTGATCAGTATCACATTGATTCATATGAGAAGTCTGCTGTGTAAACCGTTTGTCTGGCTCTGAACTCCAACTGACGGACAGCTCGTGCCTGAAAATAGAAATATTTGGTTATATGACATGTTTATGTTTTGTACGAAAATTCATTAAGATGTCATTTCATTGTACGAAGGAATTTCATGCCCTCAGTAAATTTAATGCGAACTTTTTTTGGTATACATGTAGGTAAAATCAGCATGAGCTGGTGTCGAGGCTATTTGGTAATAATACTGAGCTCGCAGGGTTTTTTTTTTTTTTTTTTTTTAACTTTTCAAAATTGTTCAACTTTACCTCCCCAGCAGACTTACCTAATACTGCCAAACTATTAATATTCCTACTTATACTCTGGAATCCAAGACTCCTTCGAATATACTCGATCTTCTCCCTCGAGCCGAGGTTTTCTTATTTGCCTTCCGCTTCACTAGTTATTTCAAAGAAGATTTCACATTTCTTTACATGAAAGAAGAAATGCACAAACAATTTTAATTAAGGGACGTTCGCCCGCCCAATTCTTCCCACGTTCAGATTTTTTGTAAACTTTTGTGCCATGCCAGCTAGATCAATGGGACCTTAACTCATGTCAGAAGAAAGGCAAAAAAATTGGGGGAAAACCAGTAGGGGGGGGGGGGGCGGGGCATAAAGTAAAATCAAAGCAAGGATAGGGGGGGGCTCAATGCGTTAAAATAAGTCACTCAAGAGAGGGGTGGGCTTAACATTTTATTTCAAGTTACTATATTAACATTAGGCGAAATCCATACCATATTTATAAGATGGCTGGGCTAAAAAAAATTGTCCTACCCTTCTGGACCTTCGGACCTGAAAATGAAACACACATTGCTCTTTTCCTTCTGCTGTGGCTCTGTTGTACATTTGCTACGGAGGTGGGTGATGTTTGTTCCAGAAAGCGGAATGATCCAACAATTAAACAAATGTAGTCAGGAGTTCTTCTTTCTGTTATAAGATCTTAATACCACAGGGGCTTGTAGAGCAAATCCAGGCTACTTGCGTATAAAGGTGATGTGATCTTATACTGTGATCAGCGGGGGGGTGGGGGGGGGGGGGGGGTCCGCTACATAATTTATGACTGATTAGAAGGGGGGCAATAACTAAATTCACACCTTTAGGAGGGGGGTACTAACCTAATATTTTCCTACATGAAACCCATTTTCACACCCCCCCACCCCCCCCCCCTCCTGATAATTATTGCACAGTCCCT
>MU827874.1:35682-66338 GCA_029204205.1 Desmophyllum pertusum | reverse complement strand
TACAACTGCCATTACAATCCAGTAGTTCCTGGGTTACAAACGCGCCATTACAATCCAGTAGTTACTGGGTTACAAAACTCGCCATTACATCAATCCAGTAGCTTATTGCGAGCTTAACAAACTCGCCGTTATAATACAGTAAGTATACTGGGTTACAAACGCACCATTAACAATCAGTAGTTAACTGGGTTACAAACCCACCATTACAATCCAGTTAATTACGTGGGTTTACAAACTACGCCATTACAATCCAGTAGTTACTCAGTGGCGTTACAAACTCGCCATCTAACATCCAGTAAGTTATTGGGTTACAAAACTCGCCATTTACAATCCAGTAGCTTACTGGGTTACAAACTCGGTCGATTACATAATCCAAGTAGTTACTGGAGTTACACAAACTCGGATATCCTATTGACAATCTAGTAGTTACTGGGTTACAAACGCGCAGAGATTACACTCAGTCCAGTAAATTACTCATTGTGTTACAATACTCGCCCTATTACAAATCCAGTAGCTTTACTGGGTTACAAACTCGCCATTACGAT
Source organism: Desmophyllum pertusum (assembly GCA_029204205.1). Taxonomy (NCBI): domain Eukaryota; kingdom Metazoa; phylum Cnidaria; class Anthozoa; order Scleractinia; family Caryophylliidae; genus Desmophyllum; species Desmophyllum pertusum. The sequence continues at coordinate 65,793 of MU827874.1, read as the reverse complement.
ATCCAAGTGTAAGTTACTGAGTTACAAACTCGGCACCTATTGCAATCATCCAGTAGTTACTGGGTTACAACTCGCCATTACAATCCAGTAGTTACTGGGTTACAAACTCGCCATTACAAGCCAGTAGTTACTGGGTTACAAACTCGCCATTACAATCCAGTAGTTACTGGGTTACAAACCCGCCATTACAAATCCAGTAGTTACTGGTTTACAAAATCGCCATTACAATCAGTAGTTACTGGGTTACAAACTCGGCATTACAATCCAGTAGTTACTGGGTTACAAACTCGCCATTACAATCCAGTAGTTACTGGGTTACAAACTCGCCATTACAATCCAGTAGTTACTGGGTTACAAACACGCCATTACAATCCAGTAGTTACTGGTTTACAAATCGCCATTACAATCCAGTAGTTACTGGGTTACAAACTCCCCCTTACAATCCAGTAGTTACTGGGTTACAAACGCCCCATTACAATCCAGTAGTTTACTGGGTTACAAACTCGCCATTACAAATTAGTTACTGGGTTACAACGTTGCCATTACAATCCAGTAGTTACTGGGTTACAAACTCGCCCTTACAATCCAGTAGTTACTGGGTTACAAACTCGCCATTACAATCCAGTAGTTACTGGTTACAAACTCGCATTACAATCCAGTAGTTACTGGTTTACAAACCCCCATTACAATCCAGTAGTTACTTGGGTTACAAACTCGCCATTACAATCCAGTAGTTACTGGGTTACAAACTCGCCATATACAATCCAGTAGTTACTGGGTTACAAACTCGCCATTACAATCCAGTAGTTACTGGGTACAAACTCGCCATTACAATCCAGTAGTTACTGGGTTACAAACTCGCCATTACAATCCAGTAGTTACTGGGTTACAAAACTCACATTACAATCCAGTAGTTCTGGGTTACAAACTCGCCATTACAATCCAGTAGTTACTGGGTTACAAACTCGGCTATTACAATCCAGTAGTTACTGGGTTACAAACTCGGCTTTACAAATCCAGTAGTTACTGGGTTTACAAACTCGCCATTACAATCCAGTAGTTACTGGGTTACAAACGCGCCATTACAATCCAGTAGTTACTGGGTTACAAACTCGCCATTACAATCCAGTAGTTACTGGGTTACAAACGCCCCATTACAATCCAGTAGTTACTGGGTTACAAATTCGCCTATTACAATCCAGTAGTTACTGGGTTACAAACTCGCCATTACAATCCAGTAGTTACTGGGTTACAAACCCACATTTACAATCCAGTAGTTACTGGGTTACAAACTCGCCATTACAATCCAGTAGTTTACTGGTTACAAACTCGCCATTACAATCCAGTAGTTACTGGGTTACAAACGCGCCATTACAATCCAGTAGTTACTGGGTTACAAACTCGCCATTACAATCCAGTAGTTACTGGGTTACCAAAACCGACCATTACAATCCAGTAGTTACTGGGTTACAAACTCGCCATTACAATCCAGTAGTTACTGGGTTACAAACTCGCCATTACAATCCAGTAGTTACTGGGTTACAAACTCGCCATTACAATCCAGTAGTTACTGGGTTACAAACTCGCCATTACAATCCAGTAGTTACTGGGTTACAAACTCGCCATTACAATCCAGTAGTTACTGGGTTACAAACGCGGCATTACAATCCAGTAGTTACTGGGTTACAAACGCGACATTACAATCCAGTAGTTACTGGGTTACAAACCCGCCATTACAATCCAGTAGTTACTGGGTTACAAACTCGCCATTACAATCCAGTAGTTACTGGGTTACAAACTCGCCATTACAATCCAGTAGTTACTGGGTTACAAACGCGCCATTACAATCCAGTAGTACTGGGTTACAAACTCGCCATTACAATCCAGTAGTTACTGGGTTACAAACTCGCCATTACAATCCAGTAGTTACTGGGTTACAAACGTCGCCTTACAATCCAGTAGTTACTGGGTTTACAAACTCGCCATTACAATCCAGTAGTTACTGGGTTACAAACGCATCATTACAATCCAGTAGTTACTGGGTTACAAACGTCGCCATTACAATCCAGTAGTTACTGGGTTACAAACTCGCCATTACAATCCAGTAGTTACTGGGTTACAAACGCGCCATTACAATCCAGTAGTTACTGGGTTACAAACTCGCCATTACAATCCAGTAGTTACTGGGTTACAAACTCGCCATTACAATCCAGTAGTTACTTGGGTTACAAACGCGGCATTACAATCCAGTAGTTACTGGGTTACAAACTCGCCATTACAATCCAGTAGTTACTGGGTTACAAACTCGCCATTACAATCCAGTAGTTACTGGGTTACAAAACTCGCCATTACAATCCAGTAGTTACTGGGTTACAAACGCGCCATTACAATCCAGTAGTTACTGGGTTACAAAACTCGCTCATTACAATCCAGTAGTTACTGGGTTACAAACTCGGCATTACAATCCAGTAGTTACTGGGTTACAAACTCGCCATTACAATCCAGTAGTTACTGGGTTACAAACTCGCCATTACAATCCAGTAGTTACTGGGTTACAAACTCGCCATTACAATCCAGTAGTTACTGGGTTACAAACTCGGCATTACAATCCAGTAGTTACTGGGTTACAAACGCGCCATTACAATCCAGTAGTTACTGGGTTACAAACGCGCCATTACAATCCAGTAGTTACTGGGTTACAAACTCGTCATTACAATCCAGTAGTTACTGGGTTACAAACTCGCCATTACAATCCAGTAGTTACTGGGTTACAAACTCGCCATTACAATCCAGTAGTTACTCAGTGGGTTACAAACGCGCCATTACAATCCAGTAGTTACTGGGTTACAAACACGCCATTACAATCCAGTAGTTACTGGGTTACAAACGCGCCATTACAATCCAGTAGTTACTGGGTTACAAACTCGCCATTACAATCCAGTAGTTACTGGGTTACAAACGCCATTACAATCCAGTAGTTACTGGGTTACAAACGCGCCATTACAATCCAGTAGTTACTGGGTTACAAAACTCGCCATTACAATCCAGTAGTTACTGGGTTACAAACTCGCCATTACAATCCAGTAGTTACTGGTTACAAACTCGCCATTACAATCCAGTAGTTACTGGGTTACAAACTCGCCATTACAATCCAGTAGTTACTGGGTTACAAACTCGCCATTACAATCCAGTAGTTACTGGGTTACAAACTCGCCATTACAATCCAGTAGTTACTGGGTTACAAACTCGCCATTACAATCCAGTAGTTACTGGGTTACAAACTCGCCATTACAATCCAGTAGTTACTGGGTTACAAACTCGCCATTACAATCCAGTAGTTACTGGGTTACAAACGCGCCATTACAATCCAGTAGTTACTGGGTTACAAACTCGCCATTACAATCCAGTAGTTACTGGGTTACAAAACTCGCCATTACAATCCAGTAGTTACTGGGTTACAAAACGCGCCATTACAATCCAGTAGTTACTGGGTTACAAACTCGCCATTACAATCCAGTAGTTACTGGGTTACAAACTCGCCATTACAATCCAGTAGTTACTGGGTTACAAACTCGCCATTACAATCCAGTAGTTACTGGGTTACAAACGCGGCATTACAATCCAGTAGTTACTGGGTTACAAACTCGCCATTACAATCCAGTAGTTACTGGGTTACAAACGTACCATTACAATCCAGTAGTTACTGGGTTACAAAGTCGCCATTACAATCCAGTAGTTACTGGGTTACAAACGCGGCATTACAATCCAGTAGTTACTGGGTTACAAACTAGCCATTACAATCCAGTAGTTACTGGGTTACAAACTCGCTATTACAATCCAGTAGTTACTGGGTTACAAACACGGCATTACAATCCAGTAGTTACTGGGTTACAAACTCGCCATTACAATCCAGTAGTTACTGGGTTACAAACGCGGCATTACAATCCAGTAGTTACTGGGTTACAAACGCGGCATTACAATCCAGTAGTTACTGGGTTACAAACGCGGCATTACAATACATTAGTTATTGGGTTACAAACGTGGCATTACAATCCAGTAGTTACTGGGTTACAAACTCGCCATTACAATTCAGTAGTTACTGGGTTACAAACTCGCCATTACAATCCAGTAGTTACTCAGTGGGCTACAAATGCGGTATTACAATCTAGTAGTTACTGGGTTACAAACACGTCATTGCAATCCAGTAGTTACTCAGTGGGTTACAAACGTACCATTACAATCCAGTAGTTACTGGGTTACAAACTCGCCATTACAATCCAGTAGTTACTGGGTTACAAACGTGGCATTACAATCCAGTAGTTAATGGGTTACAAACTAGCCATTACAATCCAGTAGTTACTGGGTTACAAACTCGCTATTACAATCCAGTAGTTACTGGGTTACAAACTCGGCATTACAATCCAGTAGTTACTGGGTTACAAACTCGCCATTACAATCCAGTAGTTACTGGGTTACAAACGCGGCATTACAATCCAGTAGTTATTGGGTTACAAACGCGGCATTACAATCCAGTAGTTACTGGGTTACAAACGCACCATTACAATCCAGTAGTTACTGGGTTACAAACTCGCCATTACAATCCAGTAGTTACTGGGTTACAAACTCGTCATTACAATCCAGTAGTTACTCAGTGGCTACAAACGCGGCATTACAATCCAGTAGTTACTGGGTTACAAACACGTCATTGCAATCCAGTAGTTACTGGGTTACAAACGTACCATTACAATCCAGTAGTTACTGGGTTACAAAGTTGCCATTACAATCCAGTGGTTACTGGGTTACAAACGCGGCATTACAATCCAGTAGTTACTGGGTTACAAACTAGCCATTACAAACCAGTAGTTACTGGGTTACAAACTCGCTATTACAATCCAGTAGTTACTGGGTTACAAACGCGGCATTACAATCCAGTAGTTATTGGGTTACAAACCTGGCATTACAATCCAGTAGTTACTGGGTTACAAACTCGCCATTACAATCCAGTAGTTACTGGGTTACAAACGCACCATTACAATCCAGTAGTTACTGGGTTACAAACTCGCCATTACAATCCAATAGTTACTGGGTTACAAACTCGCCATTACAATCCAGTAGTTATTGGTTACAAACTCGCCATTATAATCCAGTAGTTACTGGGTTACAAACGCGGCATTACAATCCAGTAGTTACTGGGTTACAAACTAGCCATTACAATCCAGTAGTTACTGGGTTACAAACTCGCTATTACAATCCAGTAGTTACTGGGTTACAAACGCGGCATTACAATCCAGTAGTTATTGGGTTACAAACTGGCATTACAATCCAGTAGTTACTGGGTTACAAACTCGCCATTACAATCCAGTAGTTACTGGGTTACAAACGCACCATTACAATCCAGTAGTTACTGGGTTACAAACTCGCCATTACAATCCAGTAGTTACTGGGTTACAAACTCGCCATTACAATCCAGTAGTTATTGGGTTACAAACTCGCCATTATAATCCAGTAGTTACTGGGTTACAAACGCGGCATTACAATCCAGTAGTTACTGGGTTACAAACTAGCCATTACAATCCAGTAGTTACTGGGTTACAAACTCGCTATTACAATCCAGTAGTTACTGGGTTACAAAGTCGCCATTACAATCCAGTAGTTACTGGGTTACAAACGCGGCATTACAATCCAGTAGTTACTGGGTTACAAACTAGCCATTACAATCCAGTAGTTACTGGGTTACAAACTCGCTATTACAATCCAGTAGTTACTGGGTTACAAACACGGCATTACAATCCAGTAGTGACTGGGTTACAAACTCGCCATTACAATCCAGTAGTTACTGGGTTACAAACGCGGCATTACAATCCAGTAGTTATTGGGTTACAAACGCGGCATTACAATCCAGTAGTTACTGGGTTACAAACGCGGCATTACAATACAGTAGTTATTGGGTTACAAACGTGGCATTACAATCCAGTAGTTACTGGGTTACAAACTCGCCATTACAATTCAGTAGTTACTGGGTTACAAACTCGCCATTACAATCCAGTAGTTACTCAGTGGGCTACAAATGCGTATTACAATCTAGTAGTTACTGGGTTACAAACACGTCATTGCAATCCAGTAGTTACTCAGTGGGTTACAAACGTACCATTACAATCCAGTAGTTACTGGGTTACAAACTCGCCATCACAATCCAGTAGTTACTGGGTTACAAACGTGGCATTACAATCCAGTAGTTACTGGGTTACAAACTAGCCATTACAACTCCAGTAGTTACTGGGTTACCAACTCGCTATTACAATCCAGTAGTTACTGGGTTACAAACTCGGCATTACAATCCAGTAGTTACTGGGTTACAAACTCGCCATTACAATCCAGTAGTTACTGGGTTACAAACGCGGCATTACAATCCAGTAGTTACTGGGTTACAAACGCGGCATTACAATCCAGTAGTTACTGGGTTACAAACGCACCATTACAATCCAGTAGTTACTGGGTTACAAACTCGCCATCACAATCCAGTAGTTACTGGGTTACAAACTCGTCATTACAATCCAGTAGTTACTCAGTGGGCTACAAACGCGGCATTACAATCCAGTAGTTACTGGGTTACAAACACGTCATTGCAATCCAGTAGTTACTCAGTGGGTTACAAACGTACCATTACAATCCAGTAGTTACTGGGTTACAAAGTTGCCATTACAATCCAGTGGTTACTGGGTTACAAACGCGGCATTACAATCCAGTAGTTACTGGGTTACAAACTAGCCATTACAAACCAGTAGTTACTGGGTTACAAACTCGCTATTACAATCCAGTAGTTACTGGGTTACAAACGCGGCATTACAATCCAGTAGTTATTGGGTTACAAACCTGGCATTACAATCCAGTAGTTACTGGGTTACAAACTCGCCATTACAATCCAGTAGTTACTGGGTTACAAACGCACCATTACAATCCAGTAGTTACTGGGTTACAAACTCGCCATTACAATCCAATAGTTACTGGGTTACAAACTCGCCATTACAATCCAGTAGTTATTGGGTTACAAACTCGCCATTATAATCCAGTAGTTACTGGGTTACAAACGCGGCATTACAATCCAGTAGTTACTGGGTTACAAACTAGCCATTACAATCCAGTAGTTACTGGGTTACAAACTCGCTATTACAATCCAGTAGTTACTGGGTTACAAACGCGGCATTACAATCCAGTAGTTACTGGGTTACAAACCTGGCATTACAATCCAGTAGTTACTGGGTTACAAACTCGCCATTACAATCCAGTAGTTACTGGGTTACAAACGCACCATTACAATCCAGTAGTTACTGGGTTACAAACTCGCCATTACAATCCAATAGTTACTGGGTTACAAACTCGCCATTACAATCCAGTAGTTATTGGGTTACAAACTCGCCATTATAATCCAGTAGTTACTGGGTTACAAACGCGGCATTACAATCCAGTAGTTACTGGGTTACAAACTAGCCATTACAATCCAGTAGTTACTGGGTTACAAACTCGCTATTACAATCCAGTAGTTACTGGGTTACAAAGTCGCCATTACAATCCAGTAGTTACTGGGTTACAAACGCGGCATTACAATCCAGTAGTTACTGGGTTACAAACTAGCCATTACAATCCAGTAGTTACTGGGTTACAAACTCGCTATTACAATCCAGTAGTTACTGGGTTACAAACACGGCATTACAATCCAGTAGTGACTGGGTTACAAACTCGCCATTACAATCCAGTAGTTACTGGGTTACAAACGCGGCATTACAATCCAGTAGTTATTGGGTTACAAACGCGGCATTACAATCCAGTAGTTACTGGGTTACAAACGCGGCATTACAATACATTAGTTATTGGGTTACAAACGTGGCATTACAATCCAGTAGTTACTGGGTTACAAACTCGCCATTACAATTCAGTAGTTACTGGGTTACAAACTCGCCATTACAATCCAGTAGTTACTCATATTACAATCCAGTAGTTACTGGGTTACAAACACATTACAATCCAGTAGTTATTGGGTTACAAACGCGGCATTACAATCCAGTAGTTACTGGGTTACAAACGCGCCATTACAATTCAGTAGTTACTGGGTTACAAACTCGCCATTACAATCCAGTAGTTACTCAGTGGGCTACAAATGCGGTATTACAATCTAGTAGTTACTGGGTTACAAACACGTCATTGCAATCCAGTAGTTACTCAGTGGGTTACAAACGTACCATTACAATCCAGTAGTTACTGGGTTACAAACTCGCCATCACAATCCAGTAGTTACTGGGTTACAAACGTGGCATTACAATCCAGTAGTTAATGGGTTACAAACTAGCCATTACAACTCCAGTAGTTACTGGGTTACCAACTCGCTATTACAATCCAGTAGTTACTGGGTTACAAACTCGGCATTACAATCCAGTAGTTACTGGGTTACAAACTCGCCATTACAATCCAGTAGTTACTGGGTTACAAACGCGGCATTACAATCCAGTAGTTATTGGGTTACAAACGCGGCATTACAATCCAGTAGTTACTGGGTTACAAACGCACCATTACAATCCAGTAGTTACTGGGTTACAAACTCGCCATCACAATCCAGTAGTTACTGGGTTACAAACTCGTCATTACAATCCAGTAGTTACTCAGTGGGCTACAAACGCGGCATTACAATCCAGTAGTTACTGGGTTACAAACACGTCATTGCAATCCAGTAGTTACTCAGTGGGTTACAAACGTACCATTACAATCCAGTAGTTACTGGGTTACAAAGTTGCCATTACAATCCAGTAGTTACTGGGTTACAAACGCGGCATTACAATCCAGTAGTTACTGGGTTACAAACTAGCCATTACAAACCAGTAGTTACTGGGTTACAAACTCGCTATTACAATCCAGTAGTTACTGGGTTACAAACGCGGCATTACAATCCAGTAGTTATTGGGTTACAAACCTGGCATTACAATCCAGTAGTTACTGGGTTACAAACTCGCCATTACAATCCAGTAGTTACTGGGTTACAAACGCACCATTACAATCCAGTAGTTACTGGGTTACAAACTCGCCATTACAATCCAGTAGTTACTGGGTTACAAACTCGCCATTACAATCCAGTAGTTATTGGGTTACAAACTCGCCATTATAATCCAGTAGTTACTGGGTTACAAACGCGGCATTACAATCCAGTAGTTACTGGGTTACAAACTAGCCATTACAATCCAGTAGTTACTGGGTTACAAACTCGCTATTACAATCCAGTAGTTACTGGGTTACAAACGCGGCATTACAATCCAGTAGTTATTGGGTTACAAACCTGGCATTACAATCCAGTAGTTACTGGTTACAAACTCGCCATTACAATCCAGTAGTTACTGGGTTACAAACGCACCATTACAATCCAGTAGTTACTGGGTTACAAACTCGCCATTACAATCCAATAGTTACTGGGTTACAAACTCGCCATTACAATCCAGTAGTTATTGGGTTACAAACTCGCCATTATAATCCAGTAGTTACTGGGTTACAAACGCGGCATTACAATCCAGTAGTTACTGGGTTACAAACTAGCCATTACAATCCAGTAGTTACTGGGTTACAAACTCGCTATTACAATCCAGTAGTTACTGGGTTACAAAGTCGCCATTACAATCCAGTAGTTACTGGGTTACAAACGCGGCATTACAATCCAGTAGTTACTGGGTTACAAACTAGCCATTACAATCCAGTAGTTACTGGGTTACAAACTCGCTATTACAATCCAGTAGTTACTGGGTTACAAACACGGCATTACAATCCAGTAGTGACTGGGTTACAAACTCGCCATTACAATCCAGTAGTTACTGGGTTACAAACGCGGCATTACAATCCAGTAGTTATTGGGTTACAAACGCGGCATTACAATCCAGTAGTTACTGGGTTACAAACGCGGCATTACAATACATTAGTTATTGGGTTACAAACGTGGCATTACAATCCAGTAGTTACTGGGTTACAAACTCGCCATTACAATTCAGTAGTTACTGGGTTACAAACTCGCCATTACAATCCAGTAGTTACTCAGTGGGCTACAAATGCGGCATTACAATCTAGTAGTTACTGGGTTACAAACTCGCCATTGCAATCCAGTAGTTACTGGGTTACAAACGTACCATTACAATCCAGTAGTTACTGGGTTACAAACTCGCCATTACAATCCAGTAGTTACTGGGTTACAAACGCGCCATTACAATCCAGTAGTTATTGGGTTTACAAACGCGGCATTACAATCCAGTAGTTACTGGGTTACAAACGCGGCATTACAATACATTAGTTATTGGGTTACAAACGTGGCATTACAATCCAGTAGTTACTGGGTTACAAACGTACCATTACAATCCAGTAGTTACTGGGTTACAAACTAGCCATTACAATCCAGTAGTTACTGGGTTACAAACTCGCTATTACAATCCAGTAGTTACTGGGTTACAAACACGGCATTACAATCCAGTAGTTACTGGGTTACAAACTCGCCATTACAATCCAGTAGTTACTGGGTTACAAACGCGGCATTACAATCCAGTAGTTATTGGGTTACAAACGCGGCATTACAATCCAGTAGTTACTGGGTTACAAACGCGGCATTACAATACATTAGTTATTGGGTTACAAACGTGGCATTACAATCCAGTAGTTACTGGGTTACAAACTCGCCATTACAATTCAGTAGTTACTGGGTTACAAACTCGCCATTACAATCCAGTAGTTACTCAGTGGGCTACAAACTCGGCATTACAATCTAGTAGTTACTGGGTTACAAACTCGTCATTGCAATCCAGTAGTTACTCAGTGGGTTACAAACGTACCATTACAATCCAGTAGTTACTGGGTTACAAACTCGCCATTACAATCCAGTAGTTACTGGGTTACAAACGCGGCATTACAATCCAGTAGTTATTGGGTTACAAACGCGGCATTACAATCCAGTAGTTACTGGGTTACAAACGCGGCATTACAATACATTAGTTATTGGGTTACAAACGTGGCATTACAATCCAGTAGTTACTGGGTTACAAACGTACCATTACAATCCAGTAGTTACTGGGTTACAAACTCGCCATTACAATCCAGTAGTTACTGGGTTACAAACGTGGCATTACAATCCAGTAGTTAATGGGTTACAAACTAGCCATTACAACTCCAGTAGTTACTGGGTTACAAACTCGCTATTACAATCCAGTAGTTACTGGGTTACAAACTCGGCATTACAATCCAGTAGTTACTGGGTTACAAACTCGCCATTACAATCCAGTAGTTACTGGGTTACAAACGCGGCATTACAATCCAGTAGTTATTGGGTTACAAACGCGCATTACAATCCAGTAGTTACTGGGTTACAAACGCACCATTACAATCCAGTAGTTACTGGGTTACAAACTCGCCATCACAATCCAGTAGTTACTGGGTTACAAACTCGTCATTACAATCCAGTAGTTACTCAGTGGGCTACAAACGCGGCATTACAATCCAGTAGTTACTGGGTTGCAAACACGTCATTGCAATCCAGTAGTTACTCAGTGGGTTAACAAACGTACCATTACAATCCAGTAGTTACTGGGTTACAAAGTTGCCATTACAATCCAGTGGTTACTGGGTTACAAACGCGGCATTACAATACAGTAGTTACTGGGTTACAAAACTAGCCATTACAATCCAGTAGTTACTGGGTTACAAACTCGCTATTTCAATCCAGTAGTTACTGGGTTACAAACGCGGCATTACAATCCAGTAGTTATTGGGTTACAAACCTGGCATTACAATCCAGTAGTTACTGGGTTACAAACTCGCCATTACAATCCAGTAGTTACTGGGTTACAAACGCACCATTACAATCCAGTAGTTACTGGGTTACAAACTCGCTATTACAATCCAGTAGTTACTGGGTTACAAACTCGCCATTACAATCCAGTAGTTACTGGGTTACAAACGCGGCATTACAATCCAGTAGTTATTGGGGTTACAAACCTGGCATTACAATCCAGTAGTTACTGGGTTACAAACTCGCCATTACAATCCAGTAGTTACTAGGTTACAAACTCGCCATTACAATCCAGTAGTTTACTGGGTTACAATCTCGCCAGTACATTCCAGTAGTTACTCAGTGGTTACAAACGCGGCCATTACAATCCAGTAGTTACTGGGTTACAAACGCGCATTATATTGCAGTAGTTACTGGGTTACAAACGTGGCATTACAATCCAGTAGTTACTGGGTTACAAATGCGGCATTACAATCCAGTAGTTACTGGGTTACAAACGCTGCATTACAATCCAGTAGTTACTGGGTTACAAACGCGCATTATAATGCAGTAGTTACTGGGTTACAAACGCGGCATTACAATCCAGTAGTTATTGGGTTACAAACCTGGCATTGCAATCCAGTAGTTACTGTGTTACAAACTCTCCATTACAATCCAGTAGTTACTGGGTTACAAAACGCGCATTACAATCCAGTAGTTACTGGGTTACAAACGTGGCATTACAATCCAGTAGTTACTGGGTTACAAACGTGGCATTTACAATCCAGTATTTAGTGGATATTTTTATCTTTTAATTATATTTGAATAAAGTATTATTATAACTCGCCATTACAATCCAGTGGTTACTGAGTTGCACCATTAGTGGGTCTCAGTCTGAGTTCGTACGGTCTCATGTTTATCAGGTCTTACTTTAACCAATCAGAAGTCAAACTAAAACCAATCGTGACTTGGTCGCAACGCGTTTTCCCGTTCTTGGCACCGGTAACAAGTATTTACTTCGAGTTCTGATTGGTTCCTTGTGTTGTTTCGTCTGTTGTGATTGGCTAGAGTGATTACCTGTAATACGGACCTCAATAATTACGGGACACTTCAATGGTTTGATTGTTTTCATTGGTGTTTAGTTTGCAGTCCCCAAAAGAGCGTCATTACTGAAGAAAATCTACCAGAGATTGCACAAGTGGCTGCAGGTGGGTTCGTTCTGTGTTGTTCTTACTGGTGGGTAAATACGTGCCTTTTTGTTCCTCATTTGTAGTAGGTCGAGTTGTCACACAGCATATGTCCTTTGAGTGTTGCTGTAATCGCTGTTAGTGCAATGCCCAAGCAAATAGCATAGTCACCGAATCAAATAATACCAGCGAGATTCTTCGACTTGCGTTACATTTGACGCGACTGAAGTGCATCTTTTTGCGGACGTATAATGGCTTATCAGGCTGGCGCCAGAGCTCTGGGCTGGCGCTTAAACGTCGGTTTCCATAGTGATGAAGGAGTATTGGTAGCCTCATGGATGGGATGCTAGTCCATCACAGGTTTAATACCCCCCAGCATTTTTGTCAGGTAGCCCTGACAATTCGCCAGTACCCATTTATACTCCTGGGCACGGTTGTTCAAAGAGTTAAGTATCTTTTCCAAGAACACAACACAATGACCCAGGCCAGGGCTCGAACCAGGACCGCTCGATCCGGAGTCCAACGCGCTAACCAATAGGTAGATAATTTAATACTTTGGACTCGCAACTGACAGGGCTAATGTTTTGTTGTTGTTGTTGTTTTTTATGCGTACATTTGTTTGTTTGTTTTGACATCTGCAGTCACTGGAGAACTTTACAGTTGGGGTTATGGTGTTATTGGACATGAGTCCAGAAGTTTCCTTTCAAAGTCGCCAAGAAAAATCCAAGAGTTTTCTTGCATCGATGAAACTGCTACTCGTGTGTTCTGTGGCACTGACAGTACTGCTGTGATAACAGGTTTGTTAGAGCGGTTTTCAATTGAGTGTCGTGAAACCAAAACCAAAGCAATTACAATGGCCATAAACAAAACACAGAAACTTCAACGCGTACGATCGCCAGCAATCATTTTGAGAACCGAGCCTCAAACCATCTTTGTTTATTCGGGTTTTTTTCCATTCTTCCAGGTTTATTTATCACTTTTTGTTGTTTTGCTTTAACTTTCCTTCAATTGCAAATTTTTATGTTATGCCTATATGATTTATACGGTATGCTGGCTGTGCTTAGCACCTTGTCTCAGTTCAGATGATCGCGTCATTGGGCGGTGACGGTTAAGCCGTTGGCCTTGTATCCTACATCCCCTTATACTGAATTAGTTAGCCTGCATAGTAATCATATTTTACTCCAGTAGCAATAATATTTTACTCCAGCGCCTGCTGCGCTGGCTAGAAATTAGTAGGGTAAGTTAAAGAACCCACATCACTGTTCGAAAAGAGTGTGGAACGTGGTCCCCAGTGTTGTGGTCCGACCTGTTCACATGTATCCATGGGGTGAGATCAAGAATGGACTGATAGTGGCTGCCATAGACGCCTTTACAAGCTAACGTTCTATCTCACCCATGAGTTGAATTGTAAAAGCGCATTTGAATATACCATTATTGAAAAACAAAAACAAAAAACAAAAAAAAAGGACTTTAAATTTGTTGCCAATAATCCTCGCTTGTGTTCTTCAGATTCAGGTACACTGTATACCTGGGGGAGGGGGTCGTTTGAAGACTCGGCCTCGGCTCAAACCAGGATCAGTGGATTCCAAAGAAGGTTGGTTTAATCATACAACTAGTATTTCGTTACAGCAGAGGTCTATAACTAGAGGTTTCCATCTCTGGTATTGGGTCTTGTGCCATCAGATTCGCAGTTAGGCTATTTTTAGACATTTTTCGCGCGAAACCAGCAGCCAATCACGTTGAACCATTTTTTAATGATATGCGAAGCGCTACGCAAAGGCAGAAACTTTGCCGGCCAAGGAAAGCGAAAAGCGTCACAGCAGAATGTAATAATTGTTTAAATACTTCACTAATTTAGGTCAAACTTCGGTATACTTTTTGAAAAACTATAAATCGACTGAGCGATTTTTCAGTTCAATCTAAATGAAGCATGATTTGTATGAATTCGGCGGCAAAACTTCGTGCGCGGTGTCCACGGTTGGCAAGTTAACGTTGAATGAAAAGAAGGCACGACAAAGTTTTCTCCGCGGATTACCCTTCGCTCAATCTCTCCAAAGTTTCGTGTATTCTGGAAAATTGTGCAGATGGTTTAGCTTAACATGGGAAGATTCGAAATAATTGTGGAGCTGAACATTATATTCATTTTACAAGTTGAACGGAAGGCTTCACTTGTTTACATGTAAGTTATACGGCGGGCAAAACTTGCGCGACTACAGAATTAAGCGTTGAAACGAACTGAGCTTAAAATCAAGTTCATTGAAGTAAAAGAACAAAGGAAAGCCTCAATATCTACATGGATGGAAAGAAAGAGAGTGGTCGAAGAGAATTCACTGTGAATTGATCTTTGAATGGTTGACAGTCACGAACGCTTGACTAACTGCCGTATAAGTTAAGCTTTATATCTGATCCATGGATATTTATTGTGCTTATTTTAAAACTTAATTCAGCTGGAATTGACAAGCCTCTTCGAAATACAAGGTAACAATACTGAATAGACTAAGCTTAAACTTGTGTTGTAAACGGGTTTTCATTCTTTGGACGAATTAATTGTGTCCGCGGTTTTCGGATCTGATTTTCCCGTAAATTAATTTCAGGCTGCCTTTAGTGCTCTTTCAGTCGCATTAGTTGCACATTTTACAGGTATTTCCCATTAAATATTTCGTTCCAAACTTCGTGCATTATTTAGTAGAACTAACTTTTGTTTGATTTAGAAGGGCCAAGGTTTTTTACTTCATAATTTTAGCCATCTTTTCAATCGACGAACAAACCGCCTTGACAAAAATTGTCGAGCTAGCGCGTTCACTGACCATATTTGTCGGCATGGTGCGTGATTGGCTGCTGGTTTCGCGCGAAAAATGTCTAAAAATAGCCTAACTGCGAATCTGATGGGCCCGCGCGCAATGCTAGATGGAAACCTCTAGTTATAGACCTCTGGTTACAGCTTATTGCTTTCAGTGGGGAACAAGTACTGTTTTTGGCAACTTTTCAACTTGCGTCTGTAGTCAACTCTCGTTATAGCGGACACCCTCGGGAGGTAGTTTGTGGTCCGTAATAGCAAAAGTCTGCAATAGCGGGAGTCATTTTCAGTCAAACCTCTATAGCTTTTGCCGGGTGGAGGGCTGGATTTTGACCGTAATAGCGGGTGTCCGTAATAACGGGGTGTCCGTATGGTGAGAGTTGATTGTACTTGCAACTCCGTTTGGCCAGGACTTGCCTGGACTTGCGACGACTTATGTTCACTTTGAACAAGATCAAATGTGAGGGCAAGTAGACGCAAGTTTTTTTCACCGTTTGGCCACCCAACGCAATTTTATATTCCTAAACTTGCTTCTCCGTGGTGGCAGCATGGCGGAATGCGGATACGTACGTCATGTTGCTTAGAAACGCCGTGTACGAAAAAACCGCGGGCTCGATCAATGCAACCATCTCGGCGTTGCTTTTCAAGATGGCGGCACAACGCCAACAAAACCCTGGGAACGAGATTTGACCAGATGTTGGCATCTAATGGTACTTATTCCCTGACTGTTTTTGGGGTCAGCAGAGACGTTACTCCTCCCTTCCCCTGTCAGTAGAATTTTAATGCTGCTTGTTGCAAAACGCCCAATTTTAAAAATCCGGGTCTTAGATTCAGTGGTTGTTATTTGCGCCGAAACTCAGAACCGAGCAACAACCAATCAGAGACACTGTAGAACTACGTCATCAGTATGGAATTTTTCGGGTCTTCTCGTCTCACACCGCTATCGAGCGGAGACGAGCACGCCGAGAGAGATGTCTCAGCTCGCTGATTTTCTATTTTTTTTTTAACCCGTTGACTCCTTTTTTTTTAACGGCAATCTAAGGCCACAGATGCCTATTTCTGGCCGTTATCTCGAAAGTTTACATCCAAACTCTCTAAAATTTTGCAACATGGCAACTAACATCCCCTCTTACTTTCGAGTCTCATAGTTCAATATTTTCTTTGGGGATACGCCAAAATTTTGACAGTTTTTCAAGAATGAGAAAACCACAGAAGGTCAGGCCTTTCTGTTGTTGTTGTTGTTGTTGTTTGTTGTTGTTGTTGTTGTTTTGCATTGTTTGTTTCCATTTTCTCCCACTTTCTTTTGTGGTTTTGTTGGCCTTTCGGTCGCTTCACGTTGGAAAAGACAAGAAGTGTCATGGGCAGGGAAGGTTTCTCTTCGATTTTGGAGGAAAAATTCCAAGGTTGTTTGTATGTATCTCTGGTCCAATTCATCGTTTCGTGCCCATTTCTAAAGGCATATTTTTGACATCTTCTGGCATGAAAAGTGATGACGTCACAAGTGGTACAAGTCCATGGTCCTCCTTGCGGCAGGTTTTGGACGGTTTAGGAGTCAGTTATTAAACATCTCTATTTTTTTAACTAAGCCTGCTAAGAACTTTTGTTCTTCGATTTCCAGGTTGAACTTCCTGGCGACGTCATAGATGTATCCTGCGGCGTTGATCACATGGCAGCCGTGGTTAAGTGCAGTTAACATTTCACCAGAGTTCGTGACACGGCATGTCACGCAACACAAGCGAGTAGAAAAGCCCGACGCGAGCGTGACTTTCACACTACATCAATCAAGAGGACAAGATCCCAATATTGAAATGTCAATTCTCTTTAATGAGTGTCATACATTTCTTTTGATGTCGGATCTGAGAATTTGGTGATACATCAAACGATTGATTGTTGTATTAATTCTTATCACCTATCTATTTGACGTAATATCAATCTCGTTCCCAGAGTCCTCGTTACCCTTGTCCAGCGGTGGAGCGGCCAACAAGGACCTCTGAGATAGAGTGATCCGCCTGACTTGCGCAGTAAGACCGGAAGTCCAAGAATCTTGGCGTCCGTAAGTTGAAACATGGAGTCGAACACATGCGCAGTAGAGCCGGAAGTCCAAAAATCCTGTCATGGCGGATCGCTTTCCCCCAGAGCTCCTTGTTGGCCGTTCCACCGCTGGACAAGGGTAACGAGGACTCTGGGAACGAGATTGACGTAATATTGAAATTGAAAGAAAAAGTATTTTGGGGGATTAAAGTGTTCAACTACTGTTGGTGATTTGCCTTTCACTGTACAATACCAAAATCGTCGTAACACTGCAGTGTTATGAAATGTTTATTGTAACATAATTGTAACAAATCTAACTAACTAAATTAAAATGAGCCTTATTAATACCACAGGACACCCAGGCTCTGTTTAGGCTTTATCTTTGCCTCACTCTACTGTGGAACCCCGATATAACGATGTGCCAAGGGACTGGGAAGGTGTGTTCGTTATAACGGGTGTTCGTTATAAACGAAACCCCATTATAACGAATTTGTGGGAAAACGACCAAAATCTTCGTTATATCGAGGTTTGCCTAATAATTATTTTGCCTTAAAATTAAACAATGTCACGTTGCATTACACCACTCAGTATTAGATTTAACATGGCGGTTTGACGTCACACTGACGGATTCGTGGGTACGCATTCGGATGCCTCGACATTTTCGTTACACGTTTTTGTTCAAGGGCTAACTTTGGGCTGTTTGGACGAAATTTCGATTGAATGGTACTAGCACATGCGTGCATCTTTTCTTTTTTCTGTTGCTTCGCCTGGAAGCCGAGCGACGGGATTTTGTGGGCGAAAATCACCTCGGTGCTGGAGCTGTTCGAATTGGAATATTAATTACTTTCCTCCCATTTCGTATAATTAGATGTACAGTAAACAGCGAAACTAAAATCCTTCAAATCACTTTGAGCCACAAAAATGACAGTACACAACAGGACAGATAAATTAAACGTTTATTCAGCAGGTATTTGTTCATAGTCTTCGCGACTATTCACAATTCTACGAACCATTCAGTAAATCCCATACATTCACTATAAAAATGCAAAATAGCACACAGTCAAACAGTTTGTCTGAGCTGCCTGTGATAATTTTCTTAAAAGTCAACCAAAAAACACGTATTTTTCACGTTTAAAGTCCGTATGAGGTACTATATTCGTGACGGTAATCATGAAGGTATTACCTAATTTTTTCTGCACTAGGAATTGGTCTATACTCCTTGTATAGAAAGAAGATGATTACTAGACTTAAAATATGCGAAACAAAATGATAGGTCACCACGCTCATTTACGAGAAACGATCATTTACCTCTCTGGCGAGCATAGCCACAATGAAAACGCCGCCAGCATGCGATATTAAAAGGACCTCTTTTCTCTCATTTAAAAAATTATAGCGAAACGAGAGGCGCTTACATTGTTCTTTTCTTTCTTTTCTTTTTTATAAAAAAATAGAAGATTTAGGATCATTTAGGGTGGCCAGAGAGGACCTTGCCTAGTTCCTAGGCCTCTATATTTCGCCGCGGTCAATCCGTTTCGGGTCACGTGGGCCGTCAACCAAGTATGACTCGCGCGTCTCTCAGCTTGGTTTTCCCGCAAAAAAATATCAAAAGCCTATTCACGCACCCCAGGGTTGGAATCCCATGTGAAAGGGGAAGGAAAGCTCGGCGTCTGTTTTAGGGTGTAAATTATGGATTTTGGTCACTGAGGGTGTTCAAGAATTCCAGTAGCCATCAAGGTATTGTTTAGGGTTGCACACGAAGATATAAAAGACGCCATCATACATTTTTATTTTATTTTATTTTATTTGGCTTCGCCTTAGATATATATATATAACAAATAAAATAACGGAATAAATAACAAATAGGCAGGGCAACCACAACAGCATGGCCAATTACAGTGGACCCAAGAACTAGAAAAATATATTTAATATATATAAAATTAGATACTATTAATAAATTAGATGCTAATTAAAAACAACAGGTTAAAGGGCGATCAAGGCTGCGGCCTGTGTTACATTTAATACAGATTGATTTCCAAGTCCGAGGATTGTCGGACACGTAGAAATTGATTAGAGCATGTTTGTAATAGTTGTAAAGTTGGTTCTTACATGTTGCCAGTGATAACGATTTGTGCCTGATGTGCATTGTGGGGACATGTATTGTGTTCGTGGTCTACACCGATCAGGAATGACATCTTTAAAATTTATCAAAATCAGTACGCTTTACAAGTTCAATAAAATGGTAAAAAGGTACAAATAGTGGCTTATCTTTTTTGCTGATTGATATTTAAAACATAGCCTATTAATAATACTAACAATTTTTAAAACGCCGAATATTTTTAAAAACCGGGCAAGGTTTAGACAGGTTTAAAAACAAAACTGTGGCCCAACTCGACTTTTTAAAACTGGCCAACCTAAATGTGTTAACGTCATTTACAGTAAACCCTGTTTAGAAGGTGTATAACACAAGACTAAAAAACAATTAGCTTCTAAAATAAGACCTGCTTGTAAGTAGATTTGGACCTCATTAAATTTAAACCATGGCCTAATTTAGACTTCGTTTATAGCTTCGGCTCTCATAGTGTTTTATTTTGTGCAGGTAGACTACTGTTAGATCTAAGCCTAATTTATGTTCCTCTGTAATATACAATTACGGTTCTGACTCTAATACAAACTTGCTGCATACTCTGCAAGTGAACTGTGGCTTCCACTGTTCTATACTCATATATTAAACTGACTGAGGGGAAACATACATATTTTTATCCAAAATAGCATTAGATATGTACATGTACTCTCATATTCTGGAAGTCAGAATTTAAACACTTGCATGCATGCGCATATATAACGAGGATCGCGACTTTTTTTCCTTCGGCAATTTCACTCATCTAGTTTGCTTTGTATGAAAACTATAAGTAGCACGATATCGATACCTTTTCTTAGTAAAAGCAATTTTTTTCCGCTAAATCTTTACGATTAACAAATGTATTACACAAGGCCCCACTTAAAACCCGGTAAGTGGCAGCTGAACCGTTTTTCTCTTTCCAGCACTTTAACATTCGGCGTGCCTTTTCAGCAAATCCTGGCCATCTTGCATTAATTTCATCAAGTTTTGGGTCAGTAATTTCCAGACGACGCCCAAGGTTCATCCAATCCTCAGCAATGGAGTTGGACAACTCCTCCAGGTCATCATCAGACAGAGTGCCTTCTTTCATAACTTTTTCCTAAGGAAGGAATATAAACATTTTTTAAACATATTTTAATACTGAAGAGATCTATAGATTTCACGTATTGCATTATATTGTGTTCTTAACTCTCACAGTGCCTCTCTCCAGTCTCCACCCATGAGTATAGGTATAGAACTACCTACCCAGGTTGGTATGGAACTAGCTTGCAATCGAGGCTCGTGCGGGGGAATATCATTAACAATATTTGCATTTGAAACGATTCCCCTGCATGAGCCTCGATTGCAAGCTAGTTCCAGTCCAATCGTGAGAATACGAAATCAATATGGTCTATTGTCAAACCTTGCGATACTCCTAGTCGCTTCATGCTATGGAAACCGGAGTTAAGTGCCGGTCTGAAAAGACAGCTTTGTAGGCAGCCACTAGAATTTTCACAATGCGTGATTGATAATTTGTGTTATAATATGGCTAGAGCCTGTGATTGGCTAATACTCGGGGCCGGATTTTCTCGTCAGAAGCAGGCCCACGAGCATTATGAGCGATGTTAATCGGCTGGCTGGCAAAGCGCGGGCAACAGCGCAGCAAAGTTAAATTGCTAGGGAGAGCCATATAACAAACATCTTATTATTTTCACTTGCTTGGAAATGTACTGGGTACGTATTGAGAAAATATCGCCCTTGGTCCGTACAAGAAAGACGCTCAGTTAATAAGAAGTAAGTAATTCATGATAATAAATAATATTCACCGGCCGTAAAAAAAATATTACTTTCAAATTGCTATGGTGATTTCGGGTAAAATTTCTCAAATATTTTGCAACTGTATGCAGGCAGCTGTGCCCTACATATCATTTTCAGATTTGCTATATAATGATGATTTCGGATAAACTGGATGCCGTTGTGCCCTATATATGACATCATCTCTTCTGCATACTCACTTGTTTATCCTGGCCTGTGGTTGTAAATGATATGTGACAAGAGAGGATGATCTAAGAGAAGCCGATTCCCCCGGCCCATATACATGGATCGCTTCCAATGATTTCTGTTGAAATCTATTTTTAACTTCTAGAGCGCTACCTGATTGGTCAGTGGGAGACGCAGTCATGGTTAGCGCGTGGGACTCGGATCGAGCGGTCTGGGTTTGAGCCCTGGCCGGGGTCACTGTGTTGTATTCTTGGGCAAGACACTTTACTCTCACAGTGCTTCTCTCCATCCGGGAGTATAAATGGTCCGGGAGTATAAATGGGTACCGGTGACAAAATGCTGGGGGTAACCTGCGATGGACTGGCATCCCATCCAGGGGGAGTAGCAATACTCCTAGTCGGCTTTATGCTATGGAAACCGGGATAAGCTCCGGCAGTGTGTGCAGCTTTTCCTTTACATTTTACCTGATTGGTCAGTTCGAGTAACGGCATGTCACGGGAGCAATGATCGGAAGGAAATAAAAATAACTTTCACAGCATGGCGCGAAAACTATTAATAGACTTCAAAATTATCCTTCTCTTAGATAATCCGTAGCTCTTGACCGAAATAAATGAGATGTTACCTGAATGTGCCATATTCCCGGGAACAGTTGATTGCATATCGATATCCTGGTTGGGCCGTTGTCTGTTGGAACCCATAATAGACGGCTGCTCTTTGTCAGGGACCTCTGAAGGACAAACTGAACAACAAGGTCTACTTAACCCTATCCTGCCTGGGGGGGGGGGGGAGGGGAGCAGAAAGTGCCCGCGCCGACTTCAAGTTTATCGTACTTAAAGAGCATTCAAGCAATCATAGCCAAACTTGATGACTTTTCCTAAAATTATCTGGGAACATTTAGGTGTGTCAGTATTTTGATCACGTGACTTGATGTATCCATGGCAACCAAGTTTTGACAGGCCGTTTTAGCCAAATTTGGTATTTTCAGCTTAATTTCATGAGATTTCCGCTTTCTACGAATAGTTTCCTCAAAAATCTTTACAATTGTTGCATCCTTATATTGTTTTCGATGTTTTCAAATCAAATTTGGTGATTTTCTGATATTTCTGAACAATTTAAAAATCCAAGATGGCGGACATTTTTAAAGTACGATGTTATTTTGGCGTGATATGATATCATAATTGATTTGTGATTGTCACTAAAATAAACATGTTTGAATGCTTTATACACCACATAAGTTTCATTTTTATAGCACAAATAACTTTCGAGATACAGATCGTTTTACACAAATTTGTTGTTTTTTTAGCTTAATTTTTTTAATTTTTAAAATTTTTGCTTTTTTCGATGTATCCTTCCAAAATCTTTTTAGCCGTTTTAGCATCTTTATATTTTTCTTCAAAACAAATTTGGAGATTTTCTGACATTTCTGAGCAATTTAGAAATCCAAGATTTAGGATCCAAGATGGCGGATTTTTGTAATGTATGACGTCATTATGGCGTGTATGACGTCATAATTGACACGTGACTGCCACTAAAATAAAGATTTTTGGATGCTTTACACACCATGTAAGTGTCATTTTCATAGCGTCAATACTTTTCGAGATACATAAGTAGGAGGGGGGCACTATCTGCCCCCCCCCCCCCCCCCAGGCTCACGAACGAAAAAAAGGCCCAGGCATGATAGGGTTAACTACACATATATCCACGTTAGTCTTTTATGTAAACATGTTAAGGAACAAAACCGAAGCAACAAGCCTGCAAGCCACAGAAGTCAAAGAACAGAAAGAACAACAGACGAAGATACAGTTGATGAAAATGAATTCAACAAACCCGGAAGCTCGTCTCCTTGGAAGGGTCTTGGCAATTTATAATGGTACGACACTCGCAGGTCCTCGCAAAGTTCGGGGGAGTGACAATTTTTGAGGGTTGTGAAGGGTTATAAATAAAAATTTGGCAGGAGTGGATTACTTGAAGTTGGACATTGATTGAACTGTACATATTTAGGGATGGACCATTTTATTTTGGGAGGGGGGTTGGGCAATTACAAAAAAAGAATTCCTGCTCAATCACTCACAAGCAAAAGGTGAAAAAAACATTCTTGCACAAACTCAAGACGGAAAAAAAATTCGAGCTCAGAAAAATTGCCCAACCCCCCCCCCCCCCCCCCCCCCAAAAAAAAAAAATCCCTGTCTAAAGTAACGTGGGGAATTTAGAGAAGGGACCAGGACCCCTCCCCTTTATTGTGAAGTGCGTATATCCCCCCCCCCCCCCAACCCCCCTTCACTTTTAAAACCACCCCCAACCCCCACCTTCATGCTTCAATCTTCATGCGTCTTCGGCCGTCGTCGGGTCCTTTTCGGAGGTCGTGGCCCAGGATATAAATGTCACGCATTTGACTCACACAAAAAGTTGGTAGATACAATAAGGTCAACTACAAGAGAATAATAAAACCTACCTACAAGCCGTTCTTCAGCTGTGCAAGCACTTTCTGCGGACGAATCGGCATGAGCCACAATGTCCTTACTGTCAAGGAAAATTGCATCAGACTCCCATTTATAAATCAGGCGGAGACATAGAACCGTTCCTAGCGGCTTTTTGGCAAGGGCACGCATCGTGAGGTGACACCGGGTGATCTGTGACCCTTTCCAGTCCACCTCTTTTTCTCGTAATTCTCTTTTAAGGACTTTCTCCACCAACAATGAGAGTTTCTCCTTTTGTGTTGAACACAGGACTACTCGAATATCTTGCGAATCCCTAATATTTAGCTTTATGACTGTGACATCGACCGAATGAGTCATGCACTTGTCAAACGCTTTTTCCGCAGATGCAGGAAGTGTCATCGCGGACTGAAAAGCTCCTACTTCGTGGACTTGCCCTTTTCTGTGAACACGTGCAACTGCATGAAACAGTAGTTCTTCTTCCGCTTCTTTCCTTGGAAAGAACACCTGAGAGTATGTGTCACTGTCCGTATCGTACTCTACGCCGTCACGTTTGCATGTCATGGGACGATTTGTTGAGTCGGTCAATTCAAATCTCACCAGTTTAGCTGGATCAAACTTGGCAAAATGTATCAGAGTTGACGAAACGTCAAAAAAATCACGCACGAAGACTTCATCGACATGCTCATCTGAGATGATGCCTCTTATACCACACGAAACCAATTCTAATCTCTTATGCAACCGAACATCTTGTGGACATTTCTGGAAAAAGGGCTTGAGAAGATCCAGAATGGGATAAATCCCCAGACTACTGCCCCACTTGCGAATTAGTTCGGTGGAGTGTTGGCTCATCCCGCTGTCACGGTTGTTTACACACAGATTCTCAAGGATCTTACACACCTGACATAGAAGCTGCCGGATGTTGTTGTTCCGTTCAGCCTCTCGGACATCAGACGCAAATTGGTTCAAGATTTCCTTATGCAGTCCTCTCAGACCATTGTGGACATATGGAATCATCTCATCGCGACAGATTTCTTTAACGTCTTGAATGAGATGAGGAACAATGGTTAGGAAATGTTTAGCCATTGATTCTTCAGACGAAGAACACATCTGTTCATATTTTGATGCAGTGTCTTTGGAAATTTGTGGGTAAATTTCGAGATGTTTTTCATAGCTTTGGTATGAAGCTACTCTTTCCACGTCTTCGACGGAATTCTCCAACTCGATGCAACAATCTCTTAACACCGTTTTGCAAAGGTCTTGAATTTTACCGCTGAAATACGTTGTCAACTCAGCATTCTTGATTTTCAAGTCCGAGATCTTGACTGCAAGTCCTCTTAAGTGCCTGATGTGCATCTGGCCTCTTTTTTGTCACTTTGTAGTCTATAAAGACAATGAAAATACAATTATAGTGCAAGTAACTACTTGTGATGCCGATATTTTGGGAGTCATAAATTTTATCCGGTAGTTTTTTTTTGGGTGAGTCGTGTTCTACATGTAATAGGTTCCTTTTGGGGGTACTTATCAGTCTAAGATTAGCATCGATTTGTAATGCTTGATATGGGTTGTCGCTTGGGCTTGGAAAAGTTTAGGAACTGTGCACTTTCTCTAAGGTGGTAATCCTTGGGACCAGTTCTAGCTGTCCGCCTTAGAAGGGTGTTCGCTTTACAGTGGTGTCCGCTTTGGGAGATTTCACTGTATTTTGGGGAGTTGATTTATCATTTCTCACTTGTGAAATTTTAAAGGGACTGTGTCACCTGGTGCCCATGCGCGGTTGGGTCCACTAAAAGCTAATTTGTATACGAGTTTTCAGCTTCAATTTGAAAGCGTTCGCCAACGTTTTCAAAGTCGGCGGGAGATTCGAGGAGATGAAGCAGTCGTGAACAAATCTACGCTAATCTTGGCAATCCGTTGCATCTGGCTCGCTCTTGATGTTAACTTATCCTTAAGAGATATCCATTCTCGACCCCAGACCTTCGCTGCTTTCTTGACTACGCAAGCGCGCGAAGCTCTGGGAAACTCTGCGCAAGCGTAGCCAAAATCTGGCTATGTCGTCATCACAGCGCATGCTCCACATCCAAATCCAAAATGGCGGTGCTAAAGCCAGACTCTGCTTCATCTAAAGCTGGCAAAGACTGCTACTTACGGCTTAAAAGTTGAGCAGAAGTCATTTATCGAAGCTGTAGTTTGTTTAGGATGCGTTAGGGGTTTTACCGATAGGTTTCGGATTCGTAAAGTCACAATTATTTTCATCTATGACATCTAAAGTGGACGCCAAAGGACGGAAGGTAAATTTCAATTTGATGTTTTCACACCCGGAGATCCCAAGCTGTCTGTACAGTCGCCTTTGACGTTTTTAGCTGCTACTTCAAGGGAACATTCCAGTTAGGTTTTGCCGAAACTGTCGCATGTTTAATACAGTTTACTTGCCAGCTGCTTTAATTTAGCGGTAATAAATTCGCAATATTATTGTAGTCGGGCAATAATCTTGAAAGGCGAGACTGGCCCTTGCTAAGATTTTGGCAGCCAAAATGACAGTGTTTGTTTGCACATTATGTAGAATAATTTCCGAACATCTGATGATTTTAAATTGAAATTTTTAATGAGATTTTGACTGAAAAATTGCAGTGAAGTAAGAGATTGAATGGAGAAAACTGGAATTATAGGTTTTATTTGGTACAGTACATGCATGTATTATATAATAAATTGCATGTATTATTATTTGATGTAAAACAAGGGAAACATTCATAGTAAAATATAGATCTTTAAAAAATCTCTGTGTTTTGGGTGCTTCCCAATCCTTGTATATCGTTGATTTGATTGTTTACCAGAAAACCCATAGAAAATAGAAATTTAAAATGTATAATTTATATCATTCAATACGTGTACACCATGAAAACACTTAAATTATAAGGATCCCTTCACACCATTGGTCTGGATGATAGTGGACCACTATATACATGTATATGAGACTAATAATTCGTCAGCAACTCCCAGGTCCTCAATGTCTTGCAGATTTAGCGTTTCTTGAGGCATTGCCATTAGTACTCCACTAGAGCACTTTGTCTGGGCATTAATCTTACTAGTAATGTGTAAATATTCTATTAATACATTCTATGTTTACCTGTAGTTTTAGCTGTGGGCCAGAGTGTAAACATGTTTACGCTTTATCTGCATATCCTCATTAAATGAAGTGTTGTTGTCACCTTAATTCCGTTGCAACCATAGACTGTCATCTTTTAGATTGAAAAGTATCTTCTGACCCCGGGGGAGGTACTCCCTTATGGGACGTGCCGCTGGACAGGGTATGGTTTTTGGCCTATCTGTTCTGAACAGGGTATATAATTTTATGCGAGTCTGTCCTTAAACAGGGCTGAACTTGTCCTAAACAGCCTGGGTATGCGGTTGCACGATTGTCATCGTAAAAATATGGTTTATACAGTATTTAGCTATCCGTGATTGGAGATGTTTGCCGGTCTTTGGCTTGTATCATTCAAACGTCATTCGCTAAATATTTGCAATTACCAATAAAACACTTTAAAAATGTGCAAACAAGAGTGTGTGTATTACATGTACATTGTATGTCCTAAACAGGATCCTAAAATAGAGGATGTTGTCCTACACAGGGTACATGTAGGTATTTTAGTTTCTGTTGTTGTCCTAAACAAGGTCAGGGTTTCAAACCCTCAGTGGGTCATTTACCCCCCCCCCCCCCCCCCCGGGCTTCTGACTAGGGGAAGAGTTAGATAAGCTTAGTTACTTTACTGTTGATTCAGGATAAGAAGAGTCGGTTTGGTTCTTCTTACATTTTATTATTGTGCTGGGCATCAATACTGCATTATTGATGCATGTAGCTGTTTGACTGAACATTTTATGAACTCGGCATAAATACTCTATTTAAAAGCCCCCAGGGGGCTTATTTCTTTTCAAGGCCTTCAGTGAGGGAGGGTCTAATATACATTGTAAAGAAGGTAAAGCCATTCGGAGCCAAACTGGTCCACACTGCTGGAGGGGTGCACTGCTGGAGCTTATCCTGGTTTCTGCAGCATGAAGCTGACTAGGAGTACTGCTACTCCCCCTGGGTGGGATGGTAGTCCATTGCAGGTTACCCCCCAGCCCAGGGGGTACTGCCCCAAAATACCCATATGGGTATGTACCACCCAGCGGGGTCGTGATTTTGGGACTCCTGATCTAGAATGGGGTACCTACAGTGTATATTCAAGACTTTTCAAAAACGGGCTATGGAAATAAATTTCCAGAACGGGGTATAAAAATTGGCCTGTTTCTAGTACGGGGTATCATTTTGAATGCAAATTCTTTCTAAAACGGGATCCAAATTTTGATTCAGGACAAGAAGATCTGGGCGTCACATACCCACCCAAACACCCGAAACATATCTGAGCCGAGTACCCCAGGTCCCACGGCATTTTGTTTGGTTGCCTTATCCGTTCTCCACTACCCATTTATTCTCCTGCGTGGAGAGAGGCACTGAGAGTTAAAGTGTCCTGCCCAAGATTTAGCACATCACAATGACCCTGGGAACTGGGAGTTAGATGTATGGGAAGAGGGAAGTTCAGACCCTCCAGCCCACTGCACACCACACAGAGCAGAATTGACTTCTACCCCATGTTAAGTGTTGATTTAAAAATAAGAAATGTGGTGGAGGGATAATAAATATAATTATTATATTATTATTATTATTCTAAAATAAAAGGTTTGTTGAGGGAAACATTAGACTGCGAGTAGTCCTCTTCGTTGTCTTTTCCTTAGTAATCTTTCCTGGGCAGGCGTATTGTGAATACCGACTGGAATCACAGCTAGGGAAACATTTGAGTAGAAATTACCAAAATTATTAGTGATACAAATGTTTTTGATGTGTCTTAACATTATCAAATAGAAAATGACAGTAGTAAGAACATGTGTCCCCCTTCTTAACTGTCACTCCTTCTTGATACTTTTAGGACCACGTCCAAACATCATATTTATTATGCCATAGATTTTGGTATTTTTATACAAATACAACTGCCTCTAAATATTAGCTAGTTAGCTGACCAGTACATGTTTTTCTTGATAACATGAAAAAAGGCTACAAATATGCAGTATGGCAGTGGAAGCCAATTTCATTTCTTCGCAGTTTCTATTAGAAAAATTATATTTAATTTTATTTATTGCAGAATAGCAAATATAAGATTTTGAACTAGCAGAAATGGCACTGGGTAATCCCCTGCATGTCTTGTGGAATGAAAGGGCTGGTTTGGTCAGTAAAACTACCCTTTTCCATTCTACAAGACATGCAGGGATACCCTGTTGCAATTTCTGGCTAGTTTGCATAAAGCCTTGGTATGGTATTTGTTTTGAAGACCCAAACTGCACCCTATGTTAGGATACACATATGTATCATATATCTGAAGCATATTCCAATGGTATAATCAGGGCCTAGGCTAAGCAAGCTTACGTGTTTTTAAAAAAATCATCTAAGTTACGTCTAACCCCTTCTGGGCTTTGGGCGCTGTTGTAACTGCTAGAGGCGATTTCATAGCTGTGAATTCGTTAGAGTAACACTTGAGTTATATATAGACTAGGTAATACCAGAGCCTAGCCCACCACATTACATCTGTCAATGTTTTAAATATTATGGACGAACTATATGACTTATCGGTCAAAGGATTTCTTAGAGCTCAAGTTAGACATCCTCTCTCACCCAGGGGGTCTTACAAGTGAGGCATGCGTAGAAAGCTTAGTGTAAATTGCTACGCTTGTGAAAATTTCTGGATTATCTC
>MU827874.1:0-35182 GCA_029204205.1 Desmophyllum pertusum | reverse complement strand
TTGATGTAAATCAAGGGGAAACATTCATAGTAAAATATAGATCTTTAAAAAAAAAATCTCTGTGTTTTTGGGTGCTTCCCAATACATTGTATATCGTTGATTTGATTGTTTACCAAAACCCATAGAAGAATAGAAATTTAAAGATGTATAATTTATATCATTCAATACGTGTAGCACCATGAAACACTTAAATTATAAGGATACCCTTCACAAACCATTGGTCTGGATGATAGTGGAAGGCTCACTATATACATGTATACTGAGAACTAATAATTCGTCAGCAACTCCCAGGTCCTCAATGTCTTGCATGATTTAGCGTTTCTTGAGGGCAATTTGTGCCATTAGTACTGCTTCATCTAGAGCACTTTGTCTGGGCCATTAAATCTTACTAGTAATGTGTACAATATATCTATTAATACATTCTATGTTTACCTGTAGTTTTAGGCTGTGGGCCAGAGTGTAAACATGTTTTACGCTTTATCTGGCATATTCCTCATTAAATGAAAAGTGTTGTTTGTCACCTTAATTTCGTTGGGGCAACCATAGACTGGTCCATCTTTTAGATTGAAAAGTATCTTCTGACCCCGGGGGAGGTACTCCCTTATGGGAGTGACGTGCCCGCTGGAACATGGGGTAATGGTTTTGTGGGCCTATCTGTTCTGAACAGGTACTGTATATAATTTTATGCGAGTCTGTCCTAAACAGGGCTGAACTTGTCCTAAACAGGGTATGCGGTTGCACGATCATCATCGTAAAAATATGGTTTATACAGTATTTAGCTATCCGTGATTGGAGATGTTTGCCGGTCTTTGGCTTGTATCATTCAAACGTCATTCGCTAAATATTTGCAATTACCAATAAAACACTTTAAAAAATGTGCAAAACAAGAGTGTGTGTATTACATGTACATTGTATGTCCTAAACAGGATCCTAAAATAGAGGATGTTGTCCTACACAGGGTACATGTAGGTATTTTAGTTTTCTGTTGTTGTCCTAAAACAAGGTCAGGGTTTCAAACCCTCAGTGGGTCATTTACCCCCCCCCCCCCCCCCCCCAGGCTTCTGACTAGGGGAAGAGTTAGATAAGCTTAGTTACTTTACTGTTGATTCAGGATAAGAAGAGTCGGTTTGGTTCTTCTTACATTTTATTATTGTGCTGGGGCATCAATACTGTATTATTGATGCATGTAGCTGTTAAGTTTGAGATATGATATACTTTGTTGGACCTGACTGAACATTTTATGAACTCGGCATAAATACTCTATTTAAAAGCCCCCAGGGGGCTTATTTCTTTTCAAGGCCTTCAGTGAGGGAGGGTCTAATATACATTGTAAAGAAGGTAAAGCCATTCGGAGCCAAAACTGGTCCACACTGCTGGAGGGGTGCACTGCTGGAGCTTATCCTGGTTTCTGCAGCATGAAGCTGACTAGGAGTACTGCTACTCCCCCTGGGTGGGATGGTAGTCCCATTGCAGGTCACCCCCCCGGCCCAGGGGGTACTGCCCCAAAATACCCATATGGGTATGTACCACCCAGCGGGGTCGTGATTTTGGGACTCCTGATCTAGAACGGGGTACCTACAGTAATATATTCAAGACTTTTCAAAAAACGGGCTATGGAAATAAATTTCCAGAACGGGGTATAAAAATTGGCCTGTTTCTAGTACGGGGTATCATTTTGAATGCAAATTCTTTCTAAAACGGGATCCAAATTTTTCAAAAGAAGATCTGGGCGTCACATACCCACCCAAACACCCGAAACATATCTTGAGCCGAGTACCCCCCTCTCCCCCCCCCCCCCCCCCCCCCCCCCCCAGGTCCCACGGGCATTTTGTTTGGTTGCCTTATCCGTTCTCCACTACCCACTACCCATTTATACTCCTGCGTGGAGAGAGGCACTGAGAGTTAAAGTGTCCTGCCCAAGATTTAGCACATCACAATTG
The DNA here is from genome assembly GCA_029204205.1 of Desmophyllum pertusum. Classification (NCBI taxonomy): domain Eukaryota; kingdom Metazoa; phylum Cnidaria; class Anthozoa; order Scleractinia; family Caryophylliidae; genus Desmophyllum; species Desmophyllum pertusum. The sequence continues at coordinate 33,242 of MU827874.1, read as the reverse complement.
ACCCTGGGAACTGGGAGTTAGATGTATGGGAAGAGGGAAGTTCAGACCCTCCAGCCCGCTGCACACCACACAGAGCAGAATTGGACTTCTAACCCCATGTTAAGTGTTTGATTTAAAAATAAGAAATGTGGTGGAGGGATAATAATTATTATTATTATTATTATTCTAAAATAAAAGGTTTGTTGAGGGAAAACATTAGACTGCGAGTAGTCTCTTTCTTTTCCTTAGTAATCTTTCCTGGGCAGGCGATGTGAATACCGACTGATCACAGTCTAGGGAAACATTTGAGTAGAAATAACCAAAATTATAGTGATACAATGTTTTGATGTGTCTAACATTATCAAATAGAAATGACAGTATAAAGAACATGTTTCCCCTTCTTACTGTCACTCTTCTTGATACTTTTAGACACGTCAAACATCATATTATTGCCATAATTTTGGTATTTTTATACAAATACAACTGCCTCTAAATATTAGCTAGTTAGCTGACCAGTACATGTTTTTCTTGATAACATGAAAAAGCTACAAATATGCAGTATGCAGTGGGAAGCCATTTCATTTCTTCCAGTTCTTTAGAAAAATTATATTTAATTATTTTATTGCAGAATAGCAAATATAAGATTTTGAACTAGCAGAAATGGCACTGGGTATCCCTGCATGTCTTGTGGAATGAAAGGGCTGGTTTGGTCAGTAAAACACCCTTTCATTCTACAAGACATGCAGGGATACCCTGTGCAATTTCTGCTAGTTCAAAGCCTTGTATGGTATTTGTTTGAAGACCCAAATGCACCCTTGTTAGGATACACATATGTATCTAACTGAACAATTCCATGGTAAATCAGCCAGGCTAACAGCTACATGTTTTTAAAAAAATCATCATTTACCAACCCCTTCTCTTGCCTGTACTGCAGACATTTCATCTGTGATCTGAGATACACTTGAGTATAATCAGGAAACCAAGCCACCACATTAATCTGTCAATGTTTTAAATATTATGACAACATAGACTTACGGTCAAAGGCTTTCTAGAGCTCAAGTTAGACATCCCCTCACCCTACATGACATGCAGAAACAGTGTAATTGCTACCTGTGAAATTTCTGGATTATCTCGGTTAATTTAATTAAAGAATGAAAGTTCAAATTTTGATTCAAGGCACCTTTTCATGAAAATAAGACCTATTGTACATGTACATGGTCAAATAACATGGTCATGACTCAAATACTTTACATCTTAGTACTTATTTAGTGTGATGCAGTGTTCGCCATAATATTTGACGAATTGAATAAATTTGGAGATCCAGAACATCCTGAAAAAATAAATATAAACGACTTCAATAACAACATAATAATATTTATTTCACTTTAAAATTCTGAAAATGCAGATAATAAATAAAGCGGTTAGAATATTTTCAAAAGGTAAATAAAATAACTGTGCAGGACCAGCTCATTTCAACAATCAACATAGGAACCTTACTTAAAGCTTCGGCAAAAATACTAAAAATACACAGTCGGACACCCTCGGGAATCAGAAAAATTGTCCGCAAATGGAGCTTGCCGCTTACGGGAATGTGTAAATACAGAGCTAGTTTGCATGAGCTAGAGTTCAAGCGGGGTTTTGTCAGGGTGGCAAGTAGAGCTGTCTGCTTAAATACGAGAGTGTCCGCTCAGAGGTCGAGAGCTTCGATTGTAGTCCTGTCACTGCCATTTCCACGATTATTTACGATATGTTCAAAATCTCGAAACTCAAAACACAGGGTATATCATATCGCAAAAATGTCCTTTCTCTAATAAATATCAAGTTCTGGTACATCACCTAGAGTGGATCGTAGCGATATAAAAGAAGAGATCGATCGAGAGATCGATCAAGAGATCGATCGAGAGATCGATCAAGAGATCGATTAAAGCAAAAAAAAGATGAACTGTTTCTGTCCGCTCGGCCTGAACTACTTCTCCACTCCGACTCAATAGATAAACATGAAAATCACGAGGAAGCAGCTCATAGGTCAGTGACGATATTTAAAAATACATACTGTATCCTTTTTGTACCAATATCCCTTCGAGAACTTCCTCCAACGCAGTCAACGCAGCTTCGCAAAAGACTTGGCAGATAACTCGCAGCCGCCATTATTTACAAATGACTACACATTCTCCACCCCTCCCTAGAACTTTTCTTTTCGCGCGTAACAAATTGACCAATCAGAAGCATTTTTATTGTTTCAAGCGAAAACCAATCAGAGCAAGCTCTGTCCCAGGGTTCCCCAGAGCTCTTCTCTCCCTCGGTCATGCGCAAAAGAGAAGGGCTCTGGGGTCGAGATTGAAGAGATATCGAACTACAGTTCTATTTAGTTATTTCGGTGTTAGCTTGCTCGATTTGCGAAAAATATCCGATAGAAAGTATTACTGAACAGTACTTCAAGGAAAGAATCAATGGCAAGAACTAACTTACAGTACCATCGAAGGAACAGGCTAGAATTTATGGCTTTATATTCATCGTGGTTTGGAGCAACATTAAACGCTAGTTACTTATCACATTCAACTTTCGCTGCCCATCTTCTTTCGCTGGAGGCAAGAAAGAAATTAATCGAGTCTTTCGGAAGAAAAACAACAGCTTCAATGGCGGGCCGCTTCAGTTTACTGAATGAATTTTGCCACGGCAGTAGCGGACTTATTGAGCCTTTCCTGGAATTCAGAGAGCAAAATGGTGAAGGATATTATTTATTTGATAATGAATGGATATTACAATGATGTGTTGGTCCTTTGCAAAAACCACAGCGGATTCGAATTCGCTTCACATTCTATTTTTGTCGCAGGGAAGCTCACTACAATACTGGCCGTACGGCACTTGTCACGCTGCACGGAGCTGCTGCACAGTATTTCTATTGAACGTTATTTTACTTTTCAAATTATGAAATTTCAATCTGTTTGCATAAAATAGTCGCCTCTAATACAACTTTTCATTTCTAAAGCAGCTTTTATGTTTTGAATCATAGTTTTCGAAGCGAAATAAAATGTAAACGCGATTAGCATAATTTTGTTTTGACATTTTGGCGGCCAGCGAAGGCGTACAATGATTTTTGTCAAACTTATGTTAACAGGATTCAGACCATGAATAAACTGCTATGGAAAATAAATGGCAGAAATTTTATTTCTCAATATCAAAGTCAAAAAAGCAAGGGGAAGTGTGAATTTAGCGGTTGAATTTGAGTTGAATGTTTTTGCCGGAAAGTCACGCAAGAGTTGTTCCGTTAAATTATCGTCTTATGTTATCAATAACCTCGTTCAGTTATAAATATTGCAGCTACGTTGACACTAATTTACAGAAGCCTACTCAAAATAAAATACTTCACTCCAGATTACCGATAAACTGCGAAAAAGGTCGTATGCAAATTAGCTTTTAGTGGACCCTACCGCGCATGGGCACAAGGTGACATAGTCCCTTTAATAGCTGGAGTGTTAAAAATTACGTCTTCATTCGCAACTCTCCATCATCTGTTTTGTTCTTGCGTACCCATCCCCATGCAGTATACTATATATCACTTTGACATAACGTAAAACGGATAAAATAAAACATGAAAATGTATTTGCAGTTCACAACTAAATGGCTGAGCCGAGTGGCCTTACCAATGCATGAGTTAATGCCTGATCGAAAACATTCTTTGTATTCTTTGCTGATTTTATCTGCTCTTTCCCTTTTGATCTCATTATCTTTGCAGCGTAGCCTGAGTAAACACAATTTTGATCTACAGTGTATGTGCGCAGTTGAGCGCGCGATATTTGGTCAAGCTATTTGCAGCGTTGACTAAGGCCCCGTCCACACTAATACATTTTCACTTGAAAGCGCATTACTTTTTGATACGTTTTTGCCTATCGTCCACACTATAAATCGATCGAAAACGTTCATCGTTTTCATCGAGAATGCATACATTTGAAAACGGAGCCCTATCATATTAGTGTGGACAGTAAAAACGGAGGCTTTCGAAAACGCTGATGTCATCATTCACGTCATTGACGTCTATTTTTTGCATGCGCAGACTGTTAGCGTTTTCAAGCGTATTCGAGCGTTTTAGTGTGGGCGAGAAAACCGCTGCGAAAACGATAGTGTGGACGCGGAACTTTTGATGCGTTTTAGGTAAAAACGGAGCGTTTCGAAAACGCATTAGTGTGCAATTCAATTAGTGTGCACGTTCACAGCAATCTGGCTCAACTTACCCTCTTCTTTCAAGTCCTCAAGACCTTTCCTCAAATCAGCAGGATCTTTTTTCTCACCATTCTTCTTCAACCATGGTTGCAAAGGTATTTTCAGTTGTTCATTCTCGTCCTTCCAAGAATTCGTGATTTGTTTCATTAACCCTTCAGGCGTCCCAAGCTTTTGAGCAATGGGTATAACGTTAAAAATGGCTCCCTTTACTCCCAGTAGGCACCTGACATAACCACGCAGTTCTGTGACGAAAATATACAGATGTATATCATTATGTCATTTGAAATGTTCTGAGTTGTGAAAGCCTGTCTTCTCATCCCTGTCATGCATCTTTTATTAAGACTAGCAACTTTCGATAACTCATATAGCTTCTTTTAGAGTTATTGGCATTGTTGTTGCCGAACATTCTCATGTTATGCTATTAAACTTTGTTCTTTAAACAAAACTAACATTTCAGTATTCCAGTCTCATCCATCACCCTCGTTTTCTATGGGCTTTTAGTTTAATTGTTAATTAACAGTATGATCCAATCCTTGGGAACATTCAGCCTTCCACCGAATAGAACTCCATTTCTATTTTTTGTACCAACACCATCAAGCAGAGAAAACAGGATCGTTGTAATAAAATTTTAACGGGATGTTATTATTTTTCTATCAAACCCACCTTGAAAAAGATAACAAATTCCGAGTTCTCGCAACAGGACAGGAGTCGAACCTATGAGCTTCCGTACACTGGTCGGACGCTCTGCTACTTTACTGTACCCAAATTCGGAATTAGCCAATCAGAAGCTCTATCTACTGACATGATATCCTACGATATCAAGTCGAAGACGTGATTTTTTAAATTTAATTTAATTTTTTATTTAAACAATATTTCGTCTCAACATTTGCTCTAAGAGCAGATGCTCACCTAGAGAGCTTACGTTGTTTAACATTACAATAACACACGATCAGATAAAGACAAATATAACAAAAGAAAAAAGAATTAAAAGGACAGGTAAAATAAAAAATATCACACAAAAATTGGAAAAAATTAGGAAAAGCGGTTTGATTGGGAGATAAAGGACTGGACAGATTTAAACAAATTTACATTAATTTGAAAGTCGATATCAGGCACACCATTTAACCCTATTCTGCCTGGCTTTTTTTTCGTTCCTGAGCCTGGGGGGGGGGGGGGCAGATAGTGCCCCCCTATGTATCTCGAAAAGTATTGACGCTATGAAAATGAAACTTACATGGTGTGTAAAGCATCCGAAAATCTTTATTTTAGTGGCAGTCACGTGTCAATCATGACGTCATACACGCCATAATGACGTCATACGCTAAAAAAATCCGCCATCTTGGATCCGAAATCTTGGATTTCTAAATTGTTCAGAAATGTCAGAAAATCTCCAAATTTGCTTTGAAAAAATCAAGAAAAATATAAAGATGCTAAAACGGCAAAGATTTTGGAAGGATTTCATCGTAAAAAGCAAAAATTTTATGAAAACTGAAAATTAAGCTAAAAAATCAACAAATTTGGGTAAAACGATCTGTATCTCGAAACGTTTTTGTGCTATATAAATGAAACTTATGTGGTGAATAAAGCATTCAAACATGTTTATTATAGTGGCAATTACGAATCAATTATGATATCATATCACGCCGAAATAACGTCATACTTTAAACCTGTCCGCCATCTTGGATCCGCCATCTTGGATTTTTCAATTGTTCAGAAATGTCAGAAAATCACCAAATTTGATTTGAAAAAATCGAAAACAATATAAGGATGCAAAAATTGCAAAGATTTTGGAAGAAACTCTTCGTAAAAAGCGAAAATCTCATGAAACTACCAAATTTGGCTAAAACGGCCTGTCAAAACTTGGTTGCCATGGAAACATCAAGTCACATGATCAAAAAAATTGGCCACACCAAAATGTTCCCAGATAATTTTTAGGAAAAGTCATAAAGTTTGGCTCTGATTGCTTGAATGCTCTTTAAGTACGATAAATTTGAAGTCAGCGCGGGCACTTTCTGCCCCCCCCCCCCCAGGCAGAATAGGGTTAAAAGCCAATCAATTGTTTTCTTGTCAGATGCTAACAGCCACCCATCTCCCAACCAGTGTGCAGCGGAGGCAAACAAAATAACGCGCAGAGCAGCAAAACTTGGGCAGTACAAAAAGTAATGTTTAGCATCTTCGATAGGTGCATCACAAAATGTGCATATTGTTGAAACAGAGCAATTTTTCTGAAAAAGGTCATGATTTAAGGCACTAAAATTGAGCCTTAAGCGAGTGTGAAATATTGACGCTGAACGATCCCCAACATAAAATAAATAATTACGAGAAGGAAATCCCAAACATTTTAGAAGATTAGTCTTAAAAGTACCAAGAGAAGAGGACAGGCGCATCTGATATGCCCCATATCAGGACAGTTCGGAAATAAACGACAAATTCTGCAGATTAGAGCTGAATTTTCCTAAGCAAAATTTATGAAATTACAGTCAAACTTAAAACAGGAAAATGTTGGCGAAGCGAGTTATTCGAGAGAAATTTACGAAGAAAAACTAAGCTAACGTCCGCTCCCAAAACGCGGCTGCTGCACTAAATGCGTTGCGTCTCATACTCGCGGTTGTCTCAAAAATCGTCTTCAACGATGACATTCGACGATTTTTTTTTTGTCAAATTCGCAACAGGAGAAGGAAAAGAGGAAATTTAAGGTAAGATGGTGGAAATTCTGAACGTAAACAGTTCATTTTCAGTTCATTTTCAAACCATAAACAATCACACATCGACGATCGGAACGCCTGACACATTTTTACTCGATGAAGTTGTCTTCGAGTAAAGAATAAATCGAATTTGGGTACGGTAAATACCTAATCGTACCTTTTTGGTACGCTTCGGCGGCATATCAGTCTCGTTTGGTCTCGCCATGGCTCAACCAAACACGCCTGATATGCCGCCGAAGTGTACCAAAAAGGTACGATTAGGTATAAGAATACTCTTTCATCCCATTGTTTTTTCTACTAAGCTTAAATTCACCATCATTTCTTTCCATACATATCTCACATATCGACAAAACTAATGCTAGCAGTATGCGGGAAGTTTGTCATATTTTAAAGATGATTTACAGACCGTACTGCGCAATCTCCGCCTGCTATGTTTATGAGTCGCATACAAAGGAATGTAAATACTAGCGAAAATAGAAATTGTTGTACAAACTTACATTTTTCTTCATTATTAATGTCAGATATCCCTGCCAAACAATAATAACGAGTAGAAGAACCTCGGCGTTATCCCAACGAAGTTTTCAGCTCATCGAGCATTCAGGAACTCAACAACCCGTAATGGCGGACTAAAAAACTTCATGTACGCTATTACCAAAGTGTAACGTATCAACAAATTCAAAACAAACCCTGACCATGCGCAGTGCATACTGAAAATCATCTTTAAACCTACAGTAGTTTTGTGGCCTAAGCTCCCACAAGTCTCCTGTAGCTTAGTGGTAGAGAGTCCGACTGGTGTGCAGAAGGATGATAGGTTTGACTCCTGTTGGGAGAACTAGGAATTTGTTTTCCGAGTAGCTTGTGTCCCTGATTGAATAATATCTTTCTCATTGTGTTTCTACAAAGCCAAAAATTTACCATTGTTTCTTTTTACGCAAACCCACCTTGTTCGCAGAAATTACTCTCGTTGTTGTGCCCATACTGCCCTTGCACAGAAATCTTCCCACATAGGATTCTGACATCATTAATTGCTCTCAGTGGAAGCATGATGACACGTCCGGTGTTCCACCAAACATGAGATTCTACAGTGACATCAAAAACTGCTATGTTGATTGCCAGACAGTTCGTAGTCTGCCCAAGACGAACAGAAACTTTCAGACTTTCATTGTTGTAGATACGCTTGTCTGTCGGTCCGTCAGTGGAACACACCAATCCGAATCCATCTATTCCCAGTTGCACCAAGGCTGAAGCATCGTGTTCAACGTAGTATGGTTCATGGAAGATGTCTTGACTCATAAACACGAGTGCAAGTTCAAATGAGTCCTCTTTAAACAACACTGACATTGTATAATTGAATGGTAACAGGTTCAGACGCGATACGACTTCTTGGTAAGAATCCGAGCCATTGTCAGAAGGTTGGCAATGAGCGAGAATCGTTCAACTTCAACACTCACTTCTTTCTTTATAACATTGATGATCGCGTTTTGAGTAATGTCCCGCCAGAAAATCTTTCCGTCTTTAGCTTCTGTCCCATGTAAGACAAGAACGTCCTCACACTTGAGATTCCCTTCTTCGATCTTTATCTTGGTTGTCAATGTGACCGGTTTCTTAAACAAATGGCCATTTGGTTGAAGATTGATGATTGGTCCACCAAACATGACATCATTTTCAAGTCCCCTTTGCACTATCAAATCGTAGTACTTGACGGGGTCCTCCAATGTTATCTTTATAGACACGGGATTGTCAACTGCTTTTGGGGGGCATACGAGTTGGACACCCTCCGCCTTCACTATACCACCTTGACTGGTAATAATGCCGGATGCAGAGTTGGTTGTCGTGTAAAGTTGACTTTCCTTTACCTTTTCTGGCAAGACACCTTTGGCGATGAAAGAGATAATTAAAAGTAGTTGGGAATATTTTAAGCCCGGGCAAAACGACGATGAGAGTTGTTGAGAGTTCATTCACTCTCGTCAACTCTCATGCGCTTTCTTCGAATTTGAACCTGCTCAACTGATTTCTTGAGGGTCGTCTATGATTCTCGCTGCTTCTCGTTTGGCCCGAGGCGATGCTAATCAGTTGATGAGAGTTGAAGAAAACTCTAATGAGAACCAACTCTCGACAACTCTTATAGTTCTTATGTTTCGTTTCGCCAGGGCTTAAAAAAGCTCTAGAAATTACGTACGTCGAAAGAACGTACATTTTTGTATATCGTCGTGTAGAATCGTATCGTAGTGGATGAAAACAATTAGCGCAATGAGTAAATACATAGGAATAACCCTTCGGTAAAATGGAATGGATGTCCTCTTTGACACATGATACAGTCCGATGACCCCGATTAAGCGGTCACCCTTGGGAAAATGGCAAATTGGCCGCTTAAATGGGGTTTCGTCGGAAATTAGCATAAGGCGTGGTATAAACGTCACTTTATCTGAATACAACACGCTTGGAGGCTTGTGACAACTGTTGCTTGAAATTTAAATGTTTTAATCATTAGTCACCTTCTATTTCGAACTCTTATCTGTCATCAGCTTTTTCAAAACAAGGCCATACTACGTGTATTACATTCTTGGTGGCCGCTTAATCGGGGTAAAAACAATAGGAAAGCCCTCATCGGGACGGCCAAAAGGTGGCCGCGGCCGTTTAATAGGGGTGGCCGCTTAATAAGGGTTTTATTTACAGTATTATACTGACAATAATTTCGGGACTTTGATAACTGACCGCTTAATCGGGGGTGGCCGCTTAAAAGGTGACCGCTTAATCGGGGTTCGACTGTACTCATAAGACGCCAGTTTCTCGGCAATCAATAGACAAAATCATTCCCTAAGAAACAACTGCAAGTTACACCACAGAATGTTGTGTTAATTGGTGGCTGTAGCTGTGTCAGTATACGTTCGTTATTGGTCTGGCTGATGGATAGCTGACGAAGGAGCTATTTAAGTCATGCTATACTTTTAATTCATATGATCTGCAAACTTGAAAATGACAATGACAAAATAAATAAAGATAATTTCTGAGCATTGTGAACCATATTTTCATAACAATTGAGCAAACGTGAACTAGATTTCATACCTTCGTCTTTCAATGTACCAGTCTGTGAATACTCTGTATTTCTTTGTTCTCCCTGTAACACAAAGAGATAATTTACATTTAGCTGTAACTATATTCACAGTGAGTATAGATACGTTTTCGGATGTCCAGCGATCGCAATAAAGCCATCGTTTACTTAGCGTTTTGTTTTATTACTATACAACCGCATTTCTTGTTACACATGTAGTAAATATCAACTAGTAAAAAGCATTTTTAAATTAGCCGATTGTATGTATATACGGAAACTACAGTTGAATCAGTCTTTACAACGGGCCATCCTGACCAGGAACAGAATTGGCCGGCCGTTGTAGAGAGGTGGCCCTTTAAATTCAGGGAAGTTTCAAAAATAGTGAATGTACGGGATAATGATAGGCGCGCGGTCGGGGCGAAGAAACCTGGCCGCTGTAGAGAGGTGGTCGTTATAGGGAGATGCTTTAGGTGAGCCGTTGGACTGTAATATAATTTGCCTTTATCAGGTCCATTTTCAAGTTTGAAATGAAATAAATTAATATAATTCGAATTTTCAAATCTTTATTTCAAACCTAAATTAAATTATCTAAATTAACCTTACCTCAAATGTCACGTTATCTCCAATCAGCATGAAAGGTGCCCAGTCGCAAACCTCAGGAAAGCCGTTAGCTCTCATCCACTTCATGGCTTCGTGAAGGGATTCACTGGCACTTTCTCCACGAACAAGGTGCTCGTAGAAACGACTCATCAACTGCTCCGTTGCCTTGTCATCCAGGGCCCACAGTGCCACCAGCACCGAGCGTGCACCGGATCCTAAAAAACGCTCGAGCGATTCCAACGACTCCCTCTGCTCTGATCTGACCACTTCCACTGTGACAATAGCTAAGTACTACCAGTTTGGCCCGCAGGTGAACTTGTGAAATATCGGACATTGTCAATAGGTAGTCTTCTTCTTGTGGAATCTGATGAGTAGTGCGTAACGGGGTAAGAGCAACTTCTCCTCTTTCGGCGTTACCATGGGCAGCAAAATGTATCAAACTCACTGAGCTAATCCTTTCAAGTACCGCCTGTATAGTTGCCTGCTCTCTTAGCAAAGGCTGAACATCCAGCAGTCGTCCAATCATCTCTGCTTCTTTTTCTGCACCAGGCAATGGTTCGAAGTTCGTAACACGTCCCTTGTAAAAACACCCGACCAACTTCTGGATTCCCCACTATCAGTGCACCAGTCTGACTGTGATAGTCCGCTGGACTGTCCTGAATGAGCTTCAGAGTCGTCAAAGAAGGAACGATGCGGATCCTGAAAGTCTCCGATAAATACTTCCCACTTTCGTCAGTTAATGCTGCAAATGGAACTTGGTACAAGGAGCGATCAGGAACGATGATGATTTCGGGCTCCTCAAGTAAGTCAGCCACAGGAGCGATGATCATTCTGTAAACTGACGAATGAAGAATCTCTTCGGAACCTTTTCCTTCTTCGTCAGCCTCAACAAGTCGCAAAGCTGATGAGCTCTCTTGCTGGGATGATTTCAATTTGGGTTGAACGCCATCATCGCAATCATCCTCCGGTAAAATACCAAATCTGCGGAAGCTTTTTAAAAAAAATTATCAAGATCGGAAAATGATTCGACGGGAAAAAAGCCTTCATTGACTGATATTTTTCGGAACGTAATGACTCCGCTTGTTCTGAGAATCCACAAGAAAACACTTTGACCATAATAAGCGATGTATAGACAAGTACAGTTACTTTCTTTCTTCATGATACTTTCAATGCCAACCCACGATTGCGTATCAGATGAGATTTGCATTTCAGCACAGTACTGAGATGCCATCAAGTCTGCCAGGGCTCTAGCCCGTCCTAGCTCTACAACATAAAGAGCCTTAACAGTATCCCCAGCGGCGCATAACAATGAAGCAAGATGTTGGTAGGGGGAAATGTGAAGATCTGAAAAAGATATCTTAAATTGATCGTTGTCTACAAGAAGATATCGCAAATTTTCGCATTTTTCAATAGCTTGAAACAGACATTGAAACACTTCCTGAATTGGCTTTCTTTGCGATAACTTCACAAATGAAAGATTGCAAAGGCAGGATAACTCTTTTTCATGGTTTCCGATATCTTTACTTATAGAAAGTGCCTTCTCGAGATTTTCTTCAGCCATGTCATATTCACCAAGATATTGAAACACATCTGCAAGGTTCAGGAAACATGCTGCTTCTCCTTCTCTGGCACCGCTGCCTTTGCTCATCACAAGTGCTTTCTCTTGATATTCCTTAGCCTTAAGATATTCACCGAGAGAACAAAACACAGTTCCCAGGTTTGCGTAATCTGCTGCTTCTCCTTTTCTGTCACCGATGGCTTTTCTGATCACAAGTGCTTTCTTGAGATATTCCTTGGCCTTGAGATATTCACCGAGCGAATGAAACACAATTCCTAGGTTTCCGTATTCTGCTGCTTCTCCTTTTCTGTCACAAATGTGTTTTTCTGATCACAAGTGCTTTCTCGTGATATTCCTTAGCCTTGAGATAGTCACCGAGAGAATGAAACAAAGTTCCTAGGTTTTCCGTAATCTGCTGCTTCTCCTCTTCTGTCGCCAATGGCTTTTCTGGTCACAAGTGCTTTCTCGTGATATTCCTTAGCCTTGAGATATTCACCGAGAGAATGAGAAACAGTTCCCAGGTTTCCGTAATCTGCTGCTTCTCCATTTCTGTCACCGATGGCTTTTCTGATCACAAGTGCTTTCTCGTGATATTTCTTAGCCTTGAGATATTCACCGAGAGAATGAAACACAGTTCCTAGGTTTCCGTAATCTGCTGCTTCTCCTTTTCTGTCACCGATGGCTTTTCTGATCACAAGTGCTTTCTCATGATATTCCTTAGCCTTGAAATATTCACCGAGAGAATGAAACACAGTTCCTAGGTTTCCGTAATCTGCTGCTTCTCCTCTTCTGTCGCCAATGGCTTTTCTGGTCACAAGTGCTTTCTCGTGATATTCCTTAGCCATGAGATATTCACCGAGAGAATGAAACACAGTTCCTAGGTTTCCATAATTTGCGGCTTCTTCATTTCTGTCACCGATGGCTTTTCTGATCACAAGTGCTTTCTCGTGATATACCTTAGCCTTGAGATATTCACCGAGAGAATGAAACACAGTTCCTAGGTTTCCGTAATCTGCTGCTTCTCCTTTTCTGTCACCGATGGCTTTTCTGGTCACAAGTGCTTTCTCGTGATATTCCTTAGCCTTGAGATATTCACCGAGAGAATGAGAAACAGTTCCCAGGTTTCCGTAATCTGCTGCTTCTCCATTTCTGTCACCGATGGCTTTTCTGATCACAAGTGCTTTCTCGTGATATTCCTTAGCCTTGAGATATTCACCGAGAGAATGAAACACAGTTCCTAGGTTTCCGTAATCTGCTGCTTCTCCTTTTCTGTCACCGATGGCTTTTCTGATCACAAGTGCTTTCTCGTGATATTCCTTAGCCTTGAGATATTCACTGAGAGAATGAAACACAGTTTCCTAGGTTTCCGTAATCTGCTGCTTCTCCTCTTCTGTCGCCAATGGCTTTTCTGGTCACAAGTGCTTTCTCGTGATATTCCTTAGCCATGATATATTCACCGAGAGAATGAAACACAGTTCCTAGGTTTCCATAATTCGCGGCTTCTTCATTTCTGTCACCGATGGCTTTTTCTGATCACAAGTGCTTTCTCGTGATATACCTTAGCCTTGAGATATTCACCGAGAGAATGAAACACAGTTCCTAGGTTTCCGTAATCTGCTGCTTCTCCTTTTCTGTCACCGATGGCTTTTCTGATCACAAGTGCTTTCTCGTGATATTCCTTAGCCTTGAGATATTCACCGAGAGAATGAAACACAGTTCCTAGGTTTCCGTAATCTTCTCCTTCTCCTTTTCTGTCACCGATGGCTTTTCTGATCACAAGTGCTTTCTGGTGATATTCCTTAGCCTTGAGATATTCACCGAGAGAATGAAACACAGTTCCTAGGTTTCCATAATCTGCGGCTTCTTCATTTCTGTCACCGATGGCTTTTCTGATCACAAGTGCTTTCTCGTGATATTCCTTAGCCTTGAGATATTCACCGAGAGAATGAAACACAGTTCCTAGGTTTCCGTAATCTTTTCCTTCTCCTTTTCTGTCACCGATGGCTTGTCTGATCACAAGTGCTTTCTCGTGATATTCCTTAGCCTTGACATATTCACCGAGAGAATGAAACACAGTTCCTAGGTTTCCGTAATCTACTGCTTCTCCATTTCTGTCACCGATGGCTTTTCTGATCACAAGTGCTTTCTTATGATATTTCTTAGCCTTGAGATATTCACCAAGAGAATGAAAAACAGTTCCTAGGTTTCCGTAATCTTTTCCTTCTCCTTTTCTGTCACCGATGGCTTGTCTGATCACAAGAGCTTTCTCTTGATATTCCTTAGCCTTCAGATATTCACCGAGAGAATGAAACACAGTTCCTATGTTTCCGTAATCTGCTGCTTCTCCTTTTCTGTCACCGATGGCTTTTCTGATCACAAGTGCTTTCTCGTGATATTCCATAGCCTTGAGATATTCACCGAGAGAATGAAACACAGTTCCTATGTTTCCGTAATCTGCTGCTTCCCCTTTTCTGTCACCGATGGCTTTTCTGATCAGAAGTGCTTTCTCGTGATATTCCTTAGCCTTGGGATATTCACCGAGAAAATGAAACACAGTCCCTAGGTTTCCATAATTTGCTGCTTCTCCTTCTTTGTCACCGATGGCTTTTCTGATCACAAGTGCTTTCTCGTGACATTCCTTAGCCTTGAGATAGTCACCGAGAGAATGAAACACAATTCCTAGGTTTCCGTAATCAGCTGCTTCTCCTTCCTTGTCCCCGATGGCTTTTCTGATCACAAGTGCTTTCTCGTGATATTCCTTAGCCTTTAGATATTCACCGAGAGATTGAAACACATTTCCTAGGTTTTTCCGTAATCTGCTGCTTCTCCTTCCTTGTCCCCGATGGCTTTTCTGATCACAAGAGCTTTCTCGTAATATTCCTTAGCCTTTAGATATTCACCGAGAGATTGAAACACTGTTCCTAGTTTTCCGTAACATGATGCTTCTCCTTCTTTGTCGCCGATGGCTTTTCTGATCACAAGCGCTTTCTCATGACATTCCTTAGCTTTGAGATAGTCACCGAGAGAATGAAACACAATTCCTAGGTTTCCGTAAACAGCTGCTTCTCCTTCCTTGTCCCCGATGACTTTTCTGATCACAAGTGCTTTCTCGTGATATTCCTTAGCCTTCAGATATTCACCGAGAGAATGAAAAACAGTTCCTATGTTTCCGTAATCTGCTGCTTCCCCTTTTCTGTCACCGATGGCTTTTCTGATCACAAGTGCTTTCTCGTGATATTCCTTAGCCTTTAGATATTCACCGAGAAATTGAAACACAGTTGCTAGGTTTCCGTAACATGATGCTTCTCCTTCTTTGTCACCGATGGCTTTTCTGATCACAAGTGCTTTCTCATGACATTCCTTAGCCTTGAGATAGTCACCGAGAGAATGAAACACAATTCCTAGGTTTCCGTAATCAGCTGCTTCTCCTTTTCTGTCACCGATGGCTTTTCTGATCACAAGTGCTTTCTCGTGACATTCCTTAGCCTTGAGATAGTCACCGCGAGAATGAAACACAATTCCTAGGTTTCCGTAATCTGCTGCTTCTGCTGCTTCTCTTACTTTGTCACCGATGGCTTTTCTGATCACAAGTGCTTTCTCGTGATCTTCCTGAGCCTTGAGATATTCACCGAGAGATTTAAACACATAACTATAAAGGTTTCCGTAACATGTTGCTTCTCCTTTTGTGTCGCCAATTTCTACTTTGATCGCCAATGCTTTCTCCATATATTCTTTAGCATTGACAAGTTCTCCGAGGTCATACAGCATATTTCCGAATTTTACACAAACACCTGCTTCTCCTTCTCTGTCACCAACTTTTATCAAGATATTGATTGTTCTCTCATAAAGTTCTTTTGCCTCTATATGTTTATTTTGACTCTGGTATATTTCTGCCATTTCTATGGCAACATTGGCTTTTTCACTACATTCGGGCAATACAACAAGAACTTTACTCCCGTATTTGATTGCATTTGTGTAATCAGCGGTAACAGAGTACGCCCTGAACATTGTATAATAGATACCACTATAAACTGTAATTACCAATTTTTCTTGCATTCCCTGCCATTTATCATTTAGGATAATCAAACATTCGTTACATAACTCGATGGCCTTTAGACTGCGACCGGTGTTGAGAAGGAAAGTAGCAACAACTAAGGCTATAAAGATGGGTTCTAGAACTTCATCTATGTTGTGCATGATAGTCTCTTCTGTAAGCCTGATAAAAAGAAATAAACACATTTTAAATGTTGTCACCACGTGACCTTATATCAATTATGGTGAGACTTGCCATCCAGCAACCGCTTCGAACCCATACATACTACAAATAAATACATGTATACATAATAACCCTGATGACGAGTACACTCTAATTTTCGTTCCTGAGCCTGGTGGGGGGAGGCCAGATAGTGCCCCCCTATGTATCTCGAAAAGTATTGACGCTATGAAAATGAAACTTACATGGTGTGTAAAGCATCCGAAAATCTTTATTTTAGTGGCAGTCAGGTGTCAATTATGACGTCATACAAGCCACAATGACGTCATACGTTAAAAAAATCCGCCATCTTGGATCTTAATTCTTGGATTTCTAAATTGTTCAGAAATGTCAGAAAATCTCCAAATTTGTTTTGAAAAAATCAAGAAAAATATAAAAATGCTAAAACGGCAAAGATTTGGAAAGATTTCATCGTAAAAAGCAAAAATTTTATGAAAACTGAAAATTAAGCTAAAAAACAACAAATTTGGGTCTCGAAAGTTAATTGTGCTATGAAAATGAAACTTATGTGGTGCATAAAGCATTCAAACATGTTTATTTTAGTGACAATCACGAATCAATTGTGATATCATATCACGCCAAAATAACGTCATACTTTTAAAATGTCCGCCATCTTGGATCCGCCATCTTGGATTTTTCAATTGTTCAGAAATGTCAGAAAATCACCAAATTTGATTTGAAAACATCAAAAAGAATATAAGATGCAACAATTGCAAAGATTTTGGAGGAAACTATTCGTAAAAAGCGGAAATCTCATGAAAACTGAAAATTAAGCTGAAAATACCAAATTTGGCTAAATTGGCCTGTCAAAACTTGGTTGCCATGGAAACATCAAGTCATGTGATCAAAATATTGACACCTCAAAATGTTCCCAGATAATTTTTAGGAAAAGTCATAAAGTTTGGCCATGATTGCTTGAATGCTCTTTAAGTACGATAAATTTGAAGTCAGCGTGGGCACTTTCTGCCCCCCCCCCCTACCCCCAGGCAGAATAGGGTTAAAAACGTTCTTAGAATGTTAATTTCACACAAAAAGATTTGAATGTGACCATGAAAACATTTTACGTTTAACGTTATAGAAATTAATGTTGTTACTAGAAAAATGTGCTTATTCGCAGAGATATTTGAAATGTTACATTTTTACATTTTTTGTAAAGGATACTGAAATATTTTAGTAGAGCTCGATGCAAGAAACAAGTGAATAAGAATGTTCTTAGCTAAGGCTCAACCTGGCTATGTTCTTAGCATGCTCTTAAAATTTTGGTCAATCTCAGCTTCAACGTTCTTATAAAAAAGGTTCTTATAAAAAGAAAAGCGCGTATAATAGATTAATGAAAACGTTTCTGATATATTTTACCCTGAAATTATTTTTAAATGTTCTTAATTTTCAAACTTTCAAACCGCCATAAAAAGGTCTAAATATCCATACTTGATCATCGGTGGAATTGAAAACCTTACTAATTTCAAAACACTCTTCGTTCTTCTGGCACCAAGTTCGTATTACCATGACAGTCCTGATGGGGGTAAAATGGGCACTGGGATTTGCCAATTTTTTAAACTGAGAAAATGTGATTTAGGTTCCTGGGACTGGGATTTGGGCCACCAATTTTGCTGCTGGGATTGGGATTTGGACAAGCATTGATAGGCTTATACCCCCCCCCCCCCCCCCGTCCCTTTTCAGGGCCCTCTACCATCTTTTTGTATGTTTGACAATGTCACGTGACACGGTTCTGCTAAGTGTCTATTATTCTCATTCGTCATACCAAAGCATAGATTTTATGTCCAAGCACTGTCTGACTAGCTTTTGCAAAATTTGTTCGTCAAACATGATTGTGTGATCTGTGATTGATATATTTCCAGCTTATTCGTCAGTACATATATGGAATTTAAATAACCACGATATTCTCAGGCTCGCAAAAGTACTACTACCAAACTAGCCCACAACTCCAGATATTAACCCGGTTTCCGTATTATAAAGCGATTATAAGAGTATTGCTACTATCTTGTATGGGATGCTAGTCCAGCACCAGCATTTTGTCGCCGGTCGCCCTTTATACTCCTGGGTGCGGATCCAGGACAAAATATGACCGTTTTCCAACTGTGCGTTAGAAGAGTCCGTGTGCATGGTCCCCAAAAAAACCTTTCAGATTTGATTCTACAAGAATGACGCTAACAATCGGTTTGTTCGTTAGAAAACTTTTGTCACATATATAACGTTTTGGCCGTCGAATAGGTATTATATCCTTCTACCAACTCGGGAGTTTACCCTTTCACTCCCAGGAAAAATGACCGATTTCCGTGGAACGTTGGAAACTGGTCTGGATCCGGGCCTGGGCCGTTAGTAAGTCGAAAGAACAGAACAAAGTGACCCCAGCCAGGACTCAAACCCAGACTGCTCGATCGCACTAACTATTAGCCCACCACACCTCAAAACAGCTTTATACTCACCAATCTTGTTGGGTAATCACAATGAAACTAAAATAAATATGCGTCGAGAACAGCAACTTTTCCTGAAGAAAAAAGAGATTACTTCATGGTTGCTGAGCGCGTTCGATTTTTATTCACGAGTTGTGAGCTAGGAATAACAGACGAATGAATACGAATGGTAACTTGATGGTCTTTCGTGTCTTGAGGTAGGGATGAAGAATTATAACAGACCAAGAAGAACAGTTGTTCTTTAAATTTGCAGCACTTAAACTGTCGTGACTTTTTTGTTGCGTGACCTACTTTTGCCTGGTTTTCACTAGCGACGCAAGCACAAGCGCAAGCACAAGCGCAAGCACAAGCACAAGAGCCCTTATTTCGCCATGAAAATGGGCTTGACGCAAGCATAAGAACAAGCACAAGGATCAAAATATTTTGATCCTTGTGCTTGCGCTTATGCTTGCGTCGCATGTGAAAACGGAAAATAACACAAGCACAATGAAAAAGCAGTGATTTTGATATGATTTTGAAGGAGTTTTTGAACAAAATAAAGGTTAGTTAAGAAATCATCTTCGAAAGTCATTTGTGGGTTATTTTGCTTGCCTTAAGGAAGTACAACTGGCTAAAATGCTCCGAAAAAGGACCCTTTTTGAGAACTGTTTCAAATCCATTTCAAATTCCATAGAAGAAGTTGTTAAGTCATTTTTATCAGAGAAACAGATTCTGAAATCGACATTTTCATTTTCGTAACGGAAATGTGTGAAATTGATTACCTCGCAAGCGGTGCAAAAATCAGTTATTTTTTATTTTTAGGGTTATGTTTTAATTAGTAGTCATAATTTTTGTTTTATAAACAGTTATGAATAAAATACATGAAATATGAGTTAGCCGCAGTGAAACAGCAAATTCTGTGTTAATTATTAACAGGCATTAAAATCAAGGACATGACTCCCTTAATTTTATTCAAATTGAATGTTTTTTTGCGGCTAAATGCAGGAAGAGTACAGATGGTGCCCCCCCCCCCCCCCCCCCCCCCATGTATCTCAAAAAATATTGACGCTATGAAAATGAAACTTACATGGTGTGTAAAAAAATCTTTATTTTAGTGGCAGTCATGTGTCAATTATGACGTCATACACGCCATAATGACGTCATACATTAAAAAATCCGCCCTCAAGGATCCTAAATCTTGGATTTCTAAATTGTTCAGAAATGTCAGAAAATCTCCAAATGTGTTTTGAAAAAATCTAGAAAAATATGACGATGCTAAAACGGCAAAGATTTTGGAAGGATTTCATCGCAAAAAGCAAACATTTTATGAAAACTGAAAATTAAGCTAAAAAACAACAAATTTGGGTAAAACGATCTGTATCTCGAAAAGTATTTGTGCTATAAACTGAAAATTATGTTGTGTATAAAGCATTCAAACATGTTTATTTTAGTGACAAACACGAATAAAACAAAACGTGGTCATGGAAACATCAAGTCACGTGATGAAAAAATTGGCACACCAAAATGTTCCCAGACAATTTTTAGGAAAAGTCATAGAGTATGGCTATGATTGCTTGAATGCTCTTTACGTACGATAAATTTGAAGTCAGCGCGGGCACTTTCTGCCATCATCCCCTCCCCTCCCCCCCCCCCCCCCCCCCCTCCCACCCCCCCCCCCCCCCCCCAGGCAGGATGCAGGATAGGGTTAATTCGACAAATCTTGCAGGTTAAAGGGACACAGTCACAAGGACGCATGCGCCAATCTCGCGAGTCGAACTTGAAAAGGTTAGGCTGAATTGTTTCATTATGTGACGTTCTCACGACGATTTCACGCCAGTCTATCGACTGCTTTGCGCGTTGTACATGCCACTATTTTTCATTACGAGTTGCACTAGCGACAATTCAATTCGACTGTGTTTTTACCATCAATATCAGTCCGAAAACGGCACTGACTACGGCAAGGATGTTTTGCACGTTGCAGGTCAACTGCTAACCCAAACCCCAACCATTAGGCTAACCATACTAGGCTAACCTTCAGTTAGAATTAGGCTAACCTTCAGTTGGGCTAATTTAAGCTAACTGGGCAACAGGCGGCCCAAGCTAAAGATAAGAGAAACAGTGTCACGGTATAAGCGGTATTGTGTTACAACGGCTCGATTTATAATTAAGGGTTTGTATGGGAACACAACGGTTATGTTTTAGAAGATATAAAATCGAATGTTTTGTGAATAAAAACGACTTACCCTGTTGCTGTGTTGTATTCTTTGTAGTTTGCCAGCTTCTCAGGCCAGTTTGAGGCGATTTAGGCGAGTTTTAGTTTTCGAGGTTTTCCGTTAATATAATTAGGGAAGGCAGGAAAGAAGATTTCAAATCCAGTCACCCGAATATCGATAAATTCCGTTAAAATGCTCAAATCCGTTCTAACTGCAGATAAACTTTCGTCAGTTCGACACTCACGTTTCCCGATACCTGTTGGACGTTTGAACCACACACAAAATGGCGTCATGTCGACAAAATCACCCTATGCCGGGGAGGGGCATGGCTGTATTGTCATTCATGCAAAATGACACTGGGTGGCCCGGAGAGGTCGATTGTCACTTGAAATCGGAAACCAGCACGTGGAAATTTCCCGCCTAAACGTCGACCGCTAACCGTCACATTCCAGCGAGGAATCGATCGATCCGTCCGTCTGAACATAGTTAATAGAGGGAAATGGTTATGAAGCCCGGTAAAGTTCTTTGTTATATGTTTTTGTTCGCTATTTTGGGGGTTGACCGTGCACAAAACCTGACAAAATACAATAGGTGGTTACGTGTGTTCAAGCAAATAACCAATAGAAACGTTGCGATTACGTAATTCATGCATAGTGTATGAGCGCAAAACAAAAGATGTGCACGGTCATGGACCTTCCAACATAAATCTTGGCTTCTTTGTTTGCTCCTTTGAAGTTTGCCGGGCTTCATAACCATTTCCCTCTATTAACTATGGTCTGAAAGCAGATATTTTATCGGACTAAATCAATGTTTTCGAAAATAGCAAGCAGAGAAGAAAAATATCTAAATCTTGGAGATACTCAACAGCGTAGAAATTGCTTTTTATTCCGTTCGGCCTGAAGAACAAGGCGTTTACTTTTAGATTCAAATTACAATTTTTAAGTCAGTGTGACAATCGACCTCTCCGGGCCCCGTAGTGTCATTTTGCATACGTCCATGCCCCTTCCCGGCGTAGGGTGATTTTGTCGACGTGACGCCATTTTGTGTGTGGTTCAAACGTCCAACGGGTAACGGGAAACGTGAGTATCAAACTGACGAAAGTTTATCTGCAGTTAGAACGGCATTTGGAAGCCGAACCAGAGGGAACATTCGTTATCGGAGATTACACTGGTGGAAGTTTTCAGGCGATTTGAGCATTTTAACGGAATTTATCGATATTCGGGTGATTGGATTTGAAATCTTCTTTCCTGCCTTCCCTAATTATATTAACGGAAAAC
The DNA here is from genome assembly GCA_029204205.1 of Desmophyllum pertusum. Taxonomy (NCBI): domain Eukaryota; kingdom Metazoa; phylum Cnidaria; class Anthozoa; order Scleractinia; family Caryophylliidae; genus Desmophyllum; species Desmophyllum pertusum. Next base: position 10,950 of record MU827874.1, on the reverse strand, counting down.
CTCGAAAACTAAAACTCGCCTAAATCGCCTCAAACTGGCCTGAGAAGCTGGCAAACTACAAAGAATACAACACAGCAACAGGGTAAGTCGTTTTTATTCACAAAACATTCGTCGATTTTATATCTTCTAAAACATAACCGTTGTGTTCCCATACAAACCCTTGATTATAAATCGAGCCGTTGTAACACAATACCGCTTATACCGTGACACTGTTTCTCTTATCTTTTAATAGGTAGGGCGGCCTGTGACTGGACTAACCGTGACGCCATTCTCTGCCTAACCGTGTGTAATGTTTTTAAAAGTAGTCTCAACCTGCAACCTGCAACCTGCAAAATATACCTGCCCCACTGACTACGATTGCGTTCACAAATTTCCATGATTCCGTTTAGAAATTTGAATCAATATTGGCTTAGTAATGATTCAGAAGAGTCCTTCCCTTCACAAAAGGCGGTACACAGACCTGAGACTTGTACTGATTCCTTATTTATTCATTAGCTATATATGGCTAGTTCACACTTGGTGCTCAAGCACGGTGCCCGAGTACGATTCTCGCTCGGCACTAATGTGAACACACCTTTTTTAAAGTACCCACGCCAGAATTCGAGCACGGTGCCTGTGCCCGAGTACAAGGTCTTGACCTTGTACTCGGGCACGGCCAACATGTCGGTATCTTGGGTACCCAGTGTGTGAACACAGCACCATTTTGTGCCGGTGCCCAGGCACTAGTGCTCGGGTACCAAGTGTGAACATAGCCATCAATTCCTTGACTTCATTCATTGAACGGTTTCGATTTTTTAATTTATGGCGTGACAGTGAAAACCGAGAATACATGCAAATATTTTCACTAACCGTCATTATGGAATGGCGGCCAAATAATTTATGGTCGACATGAAGTGAGCAGTTTTCGCGCATGCGAATCCGTGAAAGTGTCCCTTTAACAACGTCGCAGTGCCTTTACAACATCTTTATTTCGCCCATCACAGTACAAATATTAATTGATTACATTGATAGGTATATAAAGGCAGGAGATCTTAGCAAGCCCTACTGGGCTTTTCAAAGAACATCCCAGTCAATAGTAACAATACTTCAATTAATTACAATTTAAGTGACGGCTAACTTGAGCTAACATTGTTTTCATTTGGAATCTAGATATTTTAACATGTATTTATTATTATTCTAGTTATTTTGTATATAAGACTTAATCGAATTTTTAAATCAATTGTAAGATTTTTGGTTTTTAAACTTTCTGGCAAACTATTCCATATTTGTGGTCCCCTGTACTTTATGGAGAATTTTCCGTAATTAGTCCTCTGATAGTCAATATGTACTTTTGAAGATGTTCGTGTATTGTAGTTGTGTATATTCTCATTTTTTGCAAAATAATCATTAAAGTTTGAAGGTAATTCATCATTAAAGTATGAATACATAAAAAGAGTTATAAAGTATTTGTTGAGCTCATATATATTCATTATTTTTAGAGAAGTAAAAATCTGTCTACTTTCTTCTCTATATTTTAAGAATGTCATAATTCTTACTATTTTTTCTGTATTATAAAAATTGATTGAAGTCTAGTTGGATACGTACTTATCAGGTAATGTTACAATATATCAAGTAAAGATATAGCTAGTATTATATAAAGTAACTACACTTTTTAGAGATAAGTAATGCCTAGCTCTACCTATTATTCCTGTCATTTTCAATATTTTTGTTGATACTTGATTTATGTGGTATTTCCATGAGAGTTCATCATCAATATATAAACCTAAACATTTTGCATACTTCACTTGTTCAATTTGCATTCCATTGATTTTAATTGACATATTATTCAGTCATTTTCTTTTTTTTGTCTTAAACACTATGAAGTGTGTTTTATTTATATTCAAAGATAATTTGTTTGCTGCAAGCCACAATGTAATTTCTTTTAATTCCTGATTTATAGTATTGTACAGAGTATTTATATTTTTATCACTATAAAACAAATTTGTATCATCTGCAAATAGATTATAAATGATAAAATCTTGGAGCCCTCATAAATGTCATTGATGTAAATAAGAAAAAGTAGTGGTCCTAGAACTGATCCTTGTGGTACCCCAAATTTAATTGTCAAGCTGTCTGAGTTGATGGATTTGTATTTTACAATTTGCTTTCTATTTGTTAAGTAATCCCTGAACCAGTCTAAAACTATCCCTCTTATTCCATAATGTTCAAGTTTTCCTAATAGAATTTGATGGTTTACCGTATCAAATGCCTTAGCAAGATCTAGAAATACACCAATAGTATATTCATTGCTATCAATTGAAGCTGCATTGTTGCTAAATTAGTCGAGCGTTTCTTTCGAAAGCCATATTGGCTATGAAAAAGGATGTTGTGTTTTTCAATATATTTTACAATTCTCTTATACATCAATTTCTCTAGAATCTTACTAAAACATGGAAGAATAGAAATCGGTCTATAATTTGAAAAATGTTCTTTTTTCATTTGCCTTAAAAATAGGAGTTATTATAATTGCTATTTTCAGTTGATTTGATACTATACCGGCAGTGATAAAAGATCGGTTTAAATATATAAGTCAGAGGTTTAACTATGTAAATATATATTTTCCTAACAGCTTTCGGTGATATTTCGTCATACCCACATGCCTTGTTTACCTTTAATTGGTTAATTTCAGTTTCAACCTCTTGTTCTGTTATTGCATCTAAAAATAGTGAGTTTTTATATCTCTTGGTTAAGTAAGTGTTATAATTGATCATTTGCTCTGGAATTTTATCAGCCAAGTTTGGACCAACGTTTACAAAATACTCATTGAATTTATTAGCTATTTCCTTTGGTTGTGAAAATTATTTCTTCATTTTCTTTAAAACTATCTGGTATTTCTGCTTTACTTTTCTTCTTGTTAATTATTTCATTTATTAATTTCCACGTAAGTTTCAAGTTACCCTTGTACTCATTAAATTTATTTTCATAGTGCAATTTCTTTGCAGCTCTCTTTAATTTATTAAATTTATTTCGATGTTTTTTATAATTTATCTCATTGATTTCTGTTGGCTTTCTTAGGAATTTCTTATAAAGTTTGTTTTTTATTTTTCTAGAAGTAAGCAAACCTTTTGTAAGCCATTGAATTTTTCTTGAATGGTTATCATTTTTTGATATTTTAAGGGTATAACTTTTTTTCATATATATCATGTAGTTTATTATAAAAGAGGTTATATGCCTCTTGAGGGTCATCATTATTGAATATGTCAAGCCACTTTTCTTGTTCTAAATTCTGACACAGTGCCGTGAAAATTGTTCGTTTCTTTTCAAGCGAAAACTGAACTGATTATATATTGTTGTTTTCCATCAGTCAAATGCACAAAAACCTGGTTTTAACAATGATCAAATCTTGCTGGTGAATGTTAGACTACGAGTAGCCCCTCAATTTTCTCAGGGATCGAGCTGCCGAGCGCACGCGAAGCGCGTGGAACGCGGGAGGTGATTTCCACGCGTTTCGCGGGCGCTAGCCCGCTCGATCCCCTCGTTCTTGTGCTTGTGCTTACGTTAATTCGTTTTCACTTGCCCAGAATCATTGTGCTTGCGCAGTGAAAACCAGGCTTCACGCTCCAACTAAAATGTAAATATTTAAGTCACGCGATCGCGAGTCATGCAATCATTATCTGAAATTTATATTATTTAACATCACCTAGCAGAGCTTTCAGTTCAGCAGCTTACAGTTTGGAGCAAGAAATAAACTTACCGTGTCCTGTTTTAGGATCTTCTTATCAAAATGAAACCAAACCAAACAAAATAACAGCGCCTTCATTAATAATTAATACCTACAAAACAAACACAAACGCAGATTGAGTAATACACGAAAATGCGGGCAAAAAAGGTTTAAAACTCAATGTAAAAGCCGGACGGGAAGACACGTAGGTTCTCTTATAGTGTACTATACGCATGTATCCTTTATTTGCGAACTTCATTTTTGTGTCAAATGGTCAGATGGGATAGCAGCAGATTCCTCCTCGATCGTCGAGTGTCGATTTATGCGGGATTTATGAGCCGAATATAAGCTTACATTTCAGCTCAGTTCAGCCTGTCATTTCGACGGTTTAAGTGCTGCAAATTTAAAGAACAACTGTTTTTGTTGGTCTGTTATAATTCTTCATCCCTACCTCAAGACACGAAACACCATCAAGTTACCATTTGTATCCAAAAGTACTTGAACGATTTGATCAATTTCATACTTCCGCCTTTTCAAAACAGACACGAGATCGCATCACCAAACAGCTTTCTATGTTATCGAGTTTACGGGGGTTAGAGCGAGGAGACGGCTGACACTTCAGACTAGTTGTGATCATGAAATAAATCTTCTTATATATTGTAAACTGGTAGAGATCGAGAAACAGACAACACAAGGTTTACTTACCGCGACGTTCAGTTCAGTTCGCTTTGGAAAGTGAAACCGCGAACATTGAGGGGCTTTCCCGACATTCCGAGAAAGCGATTGCAAGCTATATTGTTACAGCCTTCTTTGGGCTCGTAACGCAATCTTTCCTCCCCACGAACGGAGGGAAAGATTGCGTGACGTGCCCAAAAAAGTCTGCGTAGGAGGGCTAATATTGTTATGGCTGGTTATAAACTACCGTAGTGAATAAGAAATTTATTTTCGAAATGTTGTCTTAATAGTCCAGTCATTTTTGTGGGGAAAAAACATCAGTCAACCTGCAGCAGATCGAAGGTATATCAACGGTTTTAGAGTCAGAAATATGACCTTAATAACATAACATATCAAAAGTCGGTTGCTTCTGTAGGTACAGGGTCACAGCCATGATACGTCATCAGATTGTCGCTAAATTAATTATGTGCAAAAAAGCATAATTAGCAAAATTATTCCGTACTCGTGCATAAATGTCGATAAATTAATTATATGTAATTGCATAATTAGCTAGATGTAACGTAAGAAAAGCCTTCGTCCCATTTTTGGTGGATTCTCAAGGTTCCAAGTTTGAAATGTTATTTATCCTTGATGAGTGCCATCAGGAGCCCATCACTAGGAGCGAGCAACTGGACTGGATTCGTGTCACAGCGTTTTTACAGACCAGGTTATTTTTAGATTCCTTTTCTCGCGAACTCCTATTCAAACAAGCCAATCAAAAGTTGTGATGTAATGAATGACGTGTCATATTTCTCAATTGACAAGGAGATCATATTTTTTTCCCGGAAAAAAGGAGTCTAAAAATAACCCGGTCTGTAAAAATGCTGTGACATAGACGGAGTATGGGAGATGGACGCTCCTAGTGATGGGCTCCTGGTGCCATACATTTCTTTTGATGTCGGATCTGAGAATGTGGTGATACATCAAACAATTGATTGTTGTATTAATTCTTATCACCTATCTATTTGACGTAATATCTGTCTCGTTCCCAGAGTCCTCGTTACCCTTGTCCAGCGGTGGAGCGGCCAACAAGGACCTCTGGGATAGAGTGATCCGCCTGACTTGCGCAGTAAGACCGAAGTCCAAGAATCTTGGCGTCCGTTAGTTGAAACATGGAGTCGAACACATGCGCAGTAGAGCCGTCATGGCGGATCGCTTCCCTCCAGAGCTCCTTGTTGGCCGCTCCACCGCTGGACAAGGGTAACGAGGACTCTGCGAACGAGATTGACGTAATATTTGAAATTGAAAGAAAAAGTATTTTGGGGGATTAAAGTGTTCAACTAGTTTGGTGATTTGCCTTTCACTGTACAATACCAAAATCGTCGTAACACTGCAGTGTTATGAAATGTTTATTGTAACATAATTGTAACAAATCTAACTAACTAAATTAAAATGAGCCTTATTAATACCACAGGAAACCCAGGCTCTGTTTAGGCTTTATATTTTGCCTCACTCTACTGTGGAACCCCGATATAACGATATGCCACGGGAGCGGGAAATGTGTTCGTTATAACGGGTGTTCGTTATAAACGAAACCCTGTTATAACGAATTTGTGAGAAAACGACCAAAATCTTCGTTATATCGAGGTTTGCCTAATAATTATTTTGCCTTAAAATTAAACAATGTCACGTTGCATTACACCACTCAACATTAGATTTAACATGGCGGTTTGACGTCACACTGACGGATTCGTGGGTACGCATTCGGATGCCTCGACATTTCGTTACATGTTTTTGTTCAAGGGCTAACTTTGGGCTGTTTGGACGAAATTTCGATTGAATGGTACTAGCACATGCGTGTATCTTTCCTCTTTTCTGTTGCCTTTACCTGGAAGCCGGGCGACGGGTTTTTGTGGGCGAAAATCGCCTCGGCGCTGGAGCTGTTTGAATTGGAATTTTAATTACTTTCCTCCCATTTCGTATAAATAGATTTACAGTAAACAGCGAAACTAAAATCCTTCAAATTGCTTTGAGCCACAAAAATGACAGTACACAACAGGAAAGATAAATTAACGTTTATGCAGTAGGTATTTGTTCATAGTCTTCGCGACTATTCACAAATCTACGAACCATTCAGTAAATCCCATATTCACACCAAACAAAAAGCCTACTTACAATATGATTACTTAGAATACTTACAATATTAACACATTAGTTAAAATACAATTACAACGGGATTATTATATTTATTATCTAAAATTGTTAGATATTACTAAATTCAGTACTAGATACTAATTTTAAATTCAATACTTAATTTCAATTATAATTTGCTTCCTTCTTTTAAGCCTTTTTAACAAAACAAAACAAAAATAAATAAATAAAACAAACAATAGAAACAGAAGAACGAGGCCGCATTCTGGGTATAAAATTAGCTTGAATTATTTTCGCCAATGTGAAGAGTTAAAAAAAAAAAGGAAAGTGCTGGTACTGGGCAAGATAACTAGTGTTAAAGAAGTCACAGTTCACTTGAAATGTCCCCATTTCGATTGGAATTTTGTAATGGTATTCGTTTTGTGTGCGAAAAGTCTTTCGATTTCTTGGCACTTCAGGAACATTTGTGTAAATATTTTTAAATTTGGTAGCGTTTTGTTTATTTTAGAAGTATAAATATGATACCTGCCTATAAGGAGTGCATGATGTACGAGTATATCCTCAATTCTATCTATTAGTCCCAAGCAAGAAAGTGGGGTCAGATAAAAGCTAATCTACATGTAAGCCTAATTTATGTTCATCTGTAATATACAATTACGGTTTCTGACTCTAATACAAACTTGCTGCATACTCTGCAAGTGAACTGTTGCTTCTACTGTTCTAGACTCATATAAACTGACTGAGGGGAAACATACATATTTTTATCCAAAAATAGCATTTAGATAATTATTTTATTATGTACATGTACTCTAATATTCTGAAAGTCAGAATTTAAACACACTTGCATGCATCGCACATATATAACGAGGATCACGACTTTTTTTCCTTTCGACAATTTCACTCATCTAGTTTGCTTTGTATGAAAACTATGAGTAGCACGATATCGATACCTTTTCCTTGTGAAAGCAAATGTCTTCCGCTAAATCTTTACGATTAACAAATTTATGACACAAGGCCTCACTTAAACCCGATAAATGGCAGCTGAACCTTTTTCTTGTTTCCAGTACTTTAACATTCGACGTGCCTTTTCAGCACTTTTCGGCCATCTTCCATCAATTCCATCAAGTTCTGGGTCAGTAATTTCCAGACGACGCCCAAGGCTCATCCAATCGTCAGCAATGGAGTTGGACAACTCCTCCAGGTCATCATCAGACAGAGTGCCTTCTTTCATAACTTTTCCTAAGGAAGGAATATAAAACATGTTTTAAACATATTTTAATACTGAAGAGATCTATAGATTTCACGTATTGCATTATATTGTGTTCTTAACTCTCACAGTGCCTCTCTCCAGTCTCAACCCAGGAGTATAGGTATGGAACTACCTACCCAGGTTGGTATGGAACTAGCTTGCAATCGAGGGTCATGCGGGGGAATGTCATTAACAATATTTGCATTTGAAAAAAATTTCCCCGCATGAGCCTCGATTGCAAGCTAGTTCCAGTCCAATCGTGAGAATACGAATATGGTCTATTGTCAAACCTTGCGATACTCCTAGTCGCTTCATGCTATGGAAACCGGAGTTAAGTGCCGGTCTGATAGCTTTATAGGCAGCCGCTAGATTTTTCACAATGCGTGATTGATAATTTGTGTTATAATAAGGCTAGAGCTTGTGATTGGCTAATACTCGTCAGAAGCAGGCCCACGAGCATTATGAGCGATGTTAATCCGGCACCGGCTGGCAAAGCGAGGGCAACAGCGCGGCAAAGTTAAATTACCAGGGAGAGCCATATAACAAAACATATTATTATGTTCACTTGCTTGGGAATGTACTGGGTACGTATTGAGAAAATATCGCCCTTGGTTAGTACAAGAAAGACGCTCAGTTAATAAGAAGTAAGTAATTCATGATAATAAATAACATTCACCGGCCGTAAAAAAATATTACTTTCAGATTGCTATGGTGATTTTCGGGCAAAATTTCTCAAATATTTTGCAACTGTATGCAGGCAGCTGCGCCTACATATTACTTTCAGATTTGTTATATATTGATGATTTCGGATAAACTGGATGCCATTGTGCCCCATATATGACATCATCTCTTCTGCATACTCACTTGTTTATCCTGGCTGTGGTTATAAAATGATATGTGACAAGAGAGGATGATCTAAGGGAAGCCAATTCCCCCGGCCCATACATGGATCGCTTCCAATGATAATTTCAGTTGAAATCTATTTTTTAGCTTCTAGAGCGCTAACCTGATTGGTTCAGTGCGAGACGCGCTCATGGTTAGCGCGTGGGACTCCGGATCGAGCGGTCCTGGGTTTGAGCGCTGGCCGGGGTCACTGTGTTGTATTCTTGGGCAAGACACTTTACTCTCACAGTGCTTCTCTCCATCCGGGAGTATAAATGGTCCAGGAGTATAAATGGGTACCGGTGACAAAATGCTGGGGGTAACCTGCGATGGACTGGCATCCCATCCAGGGGGTAGTAGCAACACTCCTAGTCGGCTTTATGCTATGGAAATCGGGATAAGCTCCGGCAGTGTGTGGCAGCTTTTCCCTTTGACATTTTACCTGATTGGTCAGTTCGAGTAACGGCATGTCACGGGAGCAATGATCAGAAGGAAATTAAAAATAACTTTCACAGCATGGCGCGAAAACTATTAATAGACTTCAAAATTATCCTTCTCTTAGATAATCCGTAGCTCTCAGTCTTTTACATGTGATAATCGATAATCTTGACCGAAATAAATGAGATGTTACCTGAATGTGCCATATTCCCGGGAACAGTTGATTGCATATCGATATCCTGGTTGGGCCGTTGTCTGTTTGGAACCCATAATAGACGGCTGCTCTTTGTCAGGGACCTCTGAAGGACAAACTGAACAACCAGGTCTACTTAACCCTATCCTGCCTGGGGGGGGTGGGGGGGGGGGGGGGGGGGGGGAGGGGGGGCAGCAGAAAGTGCCCGCGCCGACTTCAAATTTATCGTACTTAAAGAACATTCAAGCAATCATAGCCAAACTTGTGACTTTCCTCAAAATTATCTGGGGAACATTTAGGTGTGTCAGTATTTTGATCACGTGACTTGATGTTTCCATGGCAACCAAGTTTTGACAGGCCGTTTTAGCCAAATTTGGTATTTCAGCTTAATTTTCAGTTTTCATGAGATTTCCGCTTTCTACGAATAGTTTCCTCAGAAATCTTTACAATTGTTGCATCTTATATTGTTTTCGATGTTTTCAAAATCAAATTTGGTGATTTTCTGATATTTCTGAACAATTTAAACAATCCAAGATGGCGGATCCAAGATGGCGGACATTTTTAAAGTATGATGTAATTTGGCGTGATATGATATCATAATTGATTTGTGATTGTCACTAAAATAAACATGTTTGAATGCTTTATACACCACATAAGTTTCATTTTTATATTTTTCTTCAAAACAAATTTGGAGATTTTCTGCCATTTCTGAAACAATTTTAGGATCCAAGATGGCGGATTTTTGTAATGTATGACGTCATTATGGCGTGTATGACGTCATAATTGACACGTGACTGCCACTGACACGTGACTGCCACAAATAAAGATTTGTGGATGCTTTACACACCATGTAAGTGTCATTTTCATAGCGTCAATACTTTTCGAGATACATAGGGGGGGGGGGGGACTATCTGCCCCCCCATCCCCCCCAGGCTCACGAACGAAAAAAAGGCCCAGGCATGATAGGGTTAACTACACATATATCCACGTTAGTCTTTTATGTAAACATGTTAAGGAACGAAACCGAAGCAACAAGCCTGCAGCCACAGAAGTCAAAGAACAGAAACAGAAAGAACAACAGACGAAGATACAGTTGATGAAAATGAATTCAACAAACCCGGAAGCTCGTCTCCTTGGAAGGGTCTTGGCAATTTATAATGGTACGACACTCGCAGGCCCTCGTGAAGTTCGGGGGAGTGACAATTTTTGAGGGTTGTGAAGGGTTATAAATAAAAATTTGGCAGGAAGTGGATTACTGAAGTTGGACATTGATTGAAACTGTACATATTTAGGGATGGACATTTTATTTTGGGAGGGGGGTTGGCCAATTACAAAAAAAGAATTCCTGCTCAATTCACTCACAAGCAAAAAGGTGAAAAAAACATTCTTGCACAAAACTCAAGAAGGAAAAAAATTCGAGCTAAGAAAAATTGGCCACCCCCCCCCCCCCCAACCCCAAAAAAAAAAATAATAATAAAATGGCAATCCCTTTACGTTGGCCTTGTGTCGGCTTGAATAGGGAGGAACATTATAAGATTGCTTTGTCAAACCCAAATGTTTGAAGAGAGATTATTTGCGAGGGGATACCATACTGTTCAAGGATCCCGAGTAGTGGATTGGGGAGACCCTGGCTGGGGAGTGGTTGTTAAATGAGTCAAATCCCTGTCTAAAGTTAACGTGGGG